>JARHVA010001582.1:20000-620000 GCA_037957365.1 Torreya grandis
AGTGACCAGTGTAGGGCTTAAATATTACATGGCATGCTCTTTTCAATTCTCATCATACTAAGCTACAAGTGCCCCCAAGTCATTTTCAGTAGCTGATAGATATAATAATAATGTATTTCCTAGCATAGGAGGCAACAAAATAAGTGGATTCACTAGATAGTCTTTTAGTTGTTGAAAAGTTGTTTGGTAGTGATCATCCTAGTGAAATGTGACTCCCTTCTTTAAAAGATGTGTAAAAGGATGGAATTTATCAACTAATTGAGATATGAAGTGTTAGATAGATTGGATCTTGCCCTACAAACTATGGAGTTACTTCAAAGTAGTTAGTGGTTTTATCTCTGTTATAAATTGGACTTTAGCTAGATCAAATTTAATGCCTCGATGAGACATAATGAAGCCTAACAATTTACTTGAGGTGACTCCAAAAACACACTTCTTAGGATTAAGTATAACTTTACACTCTTGTAATCTTTAATATATTTTGTGTAGCACTATTGAGTGATCAACCCTGGTCTTTGATTTGCTAAGAATGCCATTGACATAGTCTTCAATAATATCATACATCATATTATGAAATATGATGGTCATGGCTCTTTGGTAGGTAGCCCCTACATTCTTAAGACCAAATGGCATAACCTGATAATAGAATGTTCCCCATGGAGTGGTGAACATTATTTTATGTTGGTCTTTTGGTGCTATTCTAATTTTTTTGTATCTTAAAAATCCATCTATTAATGAAATCATTTCATACCCCATGGTGGAGTCAATGTTTGGCAATGGAAATTCATCCTTAGGGCAAGATTTTTTTATATTATGGAAATCAGTATAGATTTTAATTCCTTCTAGATTTTTGCTAATTAGTTCAACAGCAGATATCCACTCTGAGTATTCAATGGATCGAATACATCTTTCTTTTAAGATTTTTTCCAACTCTTTCTTCACTAATATAGCAATCTAAGGATGCATTTTATATTTTTTTTATTTTATAGGTTTGGCATCAAGATTGACCAAAAGGTGGTTTAGAACCAAGACAAGTTCCAAACCTGGCATGTCAGATTATGCCCATGAAAAAATATCTACAAACTCCCTCAAAAGAGTTGTAAGGACTTCACGCTCCTTCTCCATAAGGGAATCACCTAGCTTGATCCACTTTAGGTCATCTAGGGAACCTATGTTAACAATAGTCATGAAGAGGTAAACATTAGTAGTCTTATTGATCAAATAGTAAGCAACTGATCTTTGAATAACATTTTTGAAGGTATTACATCAGTTGACATTGTGTCCAATTACTTGATGAAAAGCACAAAGGTCATTCTCATTATACCAAGTATGTGCTAGATGAGAAGAATCAAAATGTTGAAGAGGTTTGATGGGGGAAAATTGTATGAGGTTTTTTTTAGTAGTTTCTCCAGAACTGAGGCATAAGATTCTCCAAGTGGAGTGAACTATTTCTAGTTACTTTAGTTTGGGTTATGTGCATTTTGGTTAGAGGGATTAGGAGGATTTTACTGATTTAAATTAGGTGGTGGGTGGTTTCAAGGACAACTGGATTCACATTTCCCTTGCTCTTAGTTTCAGTGTTATTTGATTACATGGTTTAGAGGTGGAGGTTTTATTGGTCTTGAAGGTAGAGTTCTTGCTTTCATAACTTTAATATACCCTCATCTATGGCTTGATTTTCTAGCTTATGTGCCATGGTGAAAGCTTCATTAAATTTTCAAAAGCTTTAGACATGCAATGTAGAAGAAATATGTTTGGCATAGGCTTGAGTAAAAATCTCTATAAGTTCAAGTTGAGGCAAGGAAAATAAAAACAAATTAATTAATCTTCTCCAATGGGTGATGAAATTAGTAATGGACTCATCATCAAATTGCCTGATAGAATAGAGGTTAGTGATAGAGACGTTCTTGGAAATGTTAATGAGAAAGTGATCTAAGAAGACCTGAGCAAGTTGGGTGAAATAAAATATTGAATGCTTGGTGATTGCACTATACCAATCGAGTGTCAGTCTAGATAAAGACATGGGAAAAATATGAAGGAAAAGGGAATCATCAAAAATAATCATATAAAATATGTGTCTAAAATCCCTAAGGTGTTTTTAGGGGTCTTCCTTGCTATGAAATTTGGTAAATTTTGGAAGCTCCCATTGAGGAGGGTAAGGTCTGATAGGAATAGAAGGATGAATATGTTAATTACAAATTTGATCATAGGATAGGATGTTATGAGCCCTTGAAATGGATGACTCAAGGTTTGTCATCTTGTCCATGAGCATCTTCATTAGGTTGATTTGAGGTGCTGCACTAAAAGGGTTATAAATTGGATACTTTGGTTGAGGTTGGGTATCATATTGGTAATTATTTGGTAGTTGAGGGGTTGTCACATTTCATAATGTGGATGTTAGAGGTTGGGTAGATGAAATGTAATGGTAGGTAGGTGTTGGTGATTGAGTAGTGGGTATATACCCTTGTGGTTTATGAATGTATCCTAGGTTTGGTGTAATGGGTACCTATTGAGGGATTATTATAAGTTAGGGATGAATGGCAGTTGGGTTGGTGACAAGAGGAGAAGTAGTAACCTTCATGATAATAGGCAGTGAAGTATAAGGGATAGACACTACTAAGCTCAGTAAAGGGGTACTTACCAATGGGTTGGGGTTGATAGAGGGAAGGTTAGTAGTGATAGTGGTATGTGCTCCAAAAATGAGGGGAGTGTGATGGGTTAATGGTTAGGTTATTCCTAAGGTGGAGGAATCATTGGTAGGGATGGAAGGTGTAAGGGTAGCAGTTAGATGGAGAGGTTGGTTTTTAGCTATGACATAAAAGGGGTTAATAGATGAATATGCCTGATTAGCCAAAGGTTGGGTATTGACCTGGTAATAATAACATCCCCTATAAGGTGGGATGGCATACCATAAGGAGGATGTAGGGAGGAATTTGAAACTAGAGCATGGTGAGGGGAGGTGTTGAGATAATATTGAAGGACAACTAGGTTTTTATCCAAAAAAGTGGTAAAGACTATTTATCCTTAGGGAAATACCTCAAGAAAAGTGGGGCTTCCTGAATGATGGGGGTGAGTTTTCCACTTCATAGATGTACTCTATAGGTGAGTAATTAGAAGAGGATGGTTGGTCTAGTGATGGGTCTTGCTCTACTAGGTCTCTACATTGTTGTTGTGTGAGAACCATGCAATAAAGGGGGAGAGAATACAAGAAAATGAATTCAACACTCAAATAGGAATAAGATAAGAAAAATGATCGAGTCAATCAAGACACACTCTAGAAAGTACTTTAATCCTAAAATTTAGTTTTAATCTTGTTTTTGGCTTTTGCCTTAGTTTATAAGAATGTTGGATAGACATTGGCTTATAGAACAAGTACTATAGAATAAATCTATGGTTGGTTGCAGGTTTTTTAGGTGCTCAAAAGAATCTATATTATAATTTGATATGTGGGTTGGTATTAGGGACTACCCCCTCACTTCACACACCATAGCGATAAGGGTGATGGGTGATTCACCAATATATATCAAATTCTAGAGTTTATACTCAACCAAAGAGCTGAGTGGGTTCTCGCCTTGGTAATGACCTCCAAGTAGGATTTTTGGGAAAGGGTAAGGTTACCTTTAGGTGATGAATCCTAGTCAGGCCTTATCTCAAATTATTTTGATGTTTTATTGATGAAAGTGCTTTGGCTAGTGTGTGCAACAATAGTGGTGATACAATAAGATTATTGTGCTTTAATTCAAATTGAACTAATGTTAAAATCAAGCAATGGATGCAATTGATTTTAAGCCTAAAAGAAATTTCAATTTCAATTATGAGCATGAATAGAGAGAAGAGCATATAAATGCAAAGAAAAAAATACGAATAGAGACTCTAGGTCCCATCGAGCATGCCAGAATGTTTCATGTAAATTTTTGCTTTAATTTCTAAGAAAGAGAGAAAATAAAATTGGTACGGGTATGGTTAAAAAACCTATTTATTTGTGTGCATGTTGAATCAAAATATTGTGAAGAACTCCTCTTTGGCTTGGGAGGAGGACCTGCAGATAAGAAAACACTAAAGCAAACTTATTTTTTAGATAGATAATTGGGTGGATTACCTAGCGATAGCTAGATCCCAAAAGTGGTAGCTTCTTTAAGGGTTGTCAATCCACACATTTTAAACAATTAAGTTTAGAAAACTAGAAAGAATCTACTTACATCAATAATCAAAAGGTACTGAAAATGAACACAAGAATGTTTGCTTAGAAAAAAGACTAGAAATGATCAAATTAGTGATAAACTAGTTAATACTAGTGCTAAGGGGTTGGGATATGCTTTAAAAAATATGAAAGGGGTCTATGGACAAAGAGGAACATATAAAACCAAGTTTGGTTGAGGGTAGATGGGTGAAAATAGCTTGATATTTTTCAATACCATAATGACCATCAACAATTAGGGTAACTATCAGTGGTTAAGGTGACCATCGATGGTCAAGCTGATCATCAGTATTTGGGTAGACTATTGGTGGTTGAGTCAACTATTGATGGTTATTGTGTGAGTTCTAGGTTGTTAAATTGCTAAATAATGAGATCTTAAAGATGGATTCTGGGAGATGGGCAAGGTTGGGCTAATTGGAAAATGGGAATAAAGTATATGAATATTAACAAACAAGTACCTATCTTACCAGAAGTTGACTAGGTGAGTGGTTTAAGCTGTTAGCATATTGGTGGAATTTGGCTTGAATTCAGTAGAGTAATGGTACTCAAGAACTTATTAAGAGGTGATGGTGAGTTAGCTCTCAGGAGGATTACTAAATTGATCATGTTAATGATGTTGATTGACCTACATAAGAAACTTCTAAATACCTAAGCTCCTATAATTATTGTAGATCCATTTGACCTTCTAGGCTCTTCTCTTTTTATAGGCACAAGCAAGAGGTAGAACTCAAGGTGAAACTAGGCTATCTAAATATAATTTGTCCATGCAAAGGCTCACAACAAGATTTAGACAAGTTATATTTAGAAAAGTTTGATGGATTTTTGCATGCTTTTGATTAAGGAGGTGCACCCTAACTATCAATATTTAGGGTTTTCTAAGGGTGACCATCAATAGTTACCCTGATCATTGATGGTTACCCTGACCGTCAATGATTAGGTCCCAAATAAAAATGGGGTTAAAGGCTAGGTTGAGCTAGTTTGTGAAACTGACTACAAATGAGCTTTAGGTCAAATTGGTGTAGATTGGTCCCAACAAGGTCCTAGGTAATCCAGGGGTTTTTTGACATTTAGAATCATAGTGTGTGTATTTTTAGTGTCTATAACATTATTCACATTATTTAATTTGCATCGAATGGATGTGTAATATATACCTATTTATATTTAATTTCTATATTTATTTCCATAATGTGTGTTTGGATATTGTAAATTGTATAACAAATAGTTTTATTTAATGACATGATTTCATTATATTTATAATAGAGTAATCATTGTGTGAAATGAAACCCAATAAGAAATAAGAATGCCCTATAATGATCATGTGGTAGTGGGATTAGTGATTTTTCTTTTGTGGCTAATTATGTTGTACCTATAAAAGTAACCTATGAGTCTGTAGGTACTATTTTTGACACCCAAATATGCTATGTAGGTATATCCCATACATGTGTCATGATATTAAGGACTTGACAAACCAATGGTTCCTTGGTATGATCAATGTGGGAGTGATCATTTCCATTATAAGTTACATTAAGAGGACTTATACTAGTGTTCACATTCTATAAAGGTCTATGGACCATGTGTTCCTTAATAAGAGCAACATGGGATGGCTTGACCTTGTTAAACAAACCTCTAGGAGAATTATGTGAAATGGGTCTAGATATGTCTTCCTAAAATGCAATAATTTTTTGATCAACTAACTTTTTAAGCTTTAACTCAAGAGAAAAACACTCATTTTATCAGTGCCCATAAATTCCATGGTAAAGACAAAAGTGTTGTTTTTTTCCTTTTCAAATTGGTGTGGTGGATAATGTGAATTAGGAAGAAGTTTATCCATCCATTTATCTAATAATGTGTGTAATATATCATTTGGTCTATCTCGGTACCAACCAAACTAAAGAGTCTATCTTTTGGCAAAGGCATATGGTCTAACTATGGGAGGTACTCTATAATCATGTTTATTTATTTTGTTCAATACATTTATTTTCTATTATTTGACATATACTACTAGTTTATGAACCTTCTTACGTTATTTATTTACCTTGAAACATTATTTTTACCATATTTGGTTTCGGGTGGAGAAATAGGCAACTCATTTTGTGTGTTCATTAGGGCACATGTATATTTATGCACTTCCTAATATAAAGTATCAAATTAATCAAAGATATTATATGCAATGCTCTTTATCTAAGTGGAGAAATAAGACCCATACTAGATATAAATTCTACTTCCAAATCTAAGGGTGTATAGTTTAAGGAATATAAAGTGTCCTTAAATCAAACAACATAGTATTTGATAGGATCATTCTCATATTGTGTTAATGTTTGAAAATGTTCCAATATCAACTTAGGAAAGGTATAAAGATGATAATTTTAAAGGAATACATCTTCAAGTTTTTTTAAATTTGATAAGGAACCATTTGGGAGGCTACTAAACCAATCAAAATCCCCTTTGATTAAACTATGATGGAAATCCTCTAATAAAAATCTTCTATTTTAGGCCCAATGCCCAAAGGAGTGTATATATTGTTAAAAATGAATAGCCATATCCCCTTGACCATCAAAGGAGAATAACTTAAGAATGATAAAGTTTGATGGATAAGGATACTCAAATACATATCTAGTAATAGGTTGCTCTACTAAAATATTCTCCTCAAAAATAGACTCATGAGAAGAAACTTGCAACTTAAGAGTGTTATCTTACTATTTGAAATATCCTATGGTAGACATGATAGATAACATATCACAAGGAGAGGTTTAATCTTTGGTTAGAGTTTATAAATTACCATTGACATGAAAAATGGGAACAATAGAATCTTTACCAGTTTTGAGAGTAGGATCATCACACGAATTTGTAACATTTGGTAAAGGAGTACCCCTAGTTAAAGAGGTAAGTATATCATGTTGGATAACATGAAGGATGAAAAAAATTCATTACAATGTGTGATTTTATTTAAAACTTCATGACATATAATAGGAGTAGAGGAAAGAACTTCACTTATAAACATTTTTTATTTTTTAGTAGAAAATGCAAAGGAGGGAGGAAAATATGTTAGAGGTACAATCACTAAGAGGGGGGGTGAATTAGTGATGCTAGATAATCCAAATTTTAATTATATTTTTTTCAAACCCTTAACCAAATAAAATTATCATTCATAAATCATGCACATCATTTATATCAATAAACAATAAAGATAAGCAAGATCACACACATAACACAAGATCTACATGGGAAACCCTCTTGGGGAATAAAACCCACTAGAACCTTAAAAAAGGACTAAATTCCTATAATAACAAGAGCCAAATTTATACAAGCACCAACTGATCAAAGAACATCCATCCCTTAGTTTAGTGAGACACTCATCCCACAAGGAGGAACCAACTGCCTAGGAAACCAAGCACCCACTTAGATACCTTGATTTGATCTCCATGTCTGATTTGATGTCTTCTAGACCTAAATATGGACTACTCTTTCTTACACTCTTTTTAACCTTTGCATCTCTCTCAAATAGCCTCTAGGGCTTACTAGCTCAATTAGCCTCTTATAGGCTTATTAGATCTAATGACCTATGTGTCCATCTTTATCAACTTGATCAGATAAACATGTCTAATCTTTGTCACACTTTTATAGTATTCACTAACCTATACCTTCTTTTCCAAAGGTTCTCTCCTTTTATCAATTCCACACTTTCTCAACTCTACTCTCTCTTTCAACTCATCACACACCCTCAAAATTGCTCAACAAATCAATTCATCCAAACACCCCCTTTTGGATCATTATAGGATTATTCACTCATCATAAATATAATATATAATTTATTCTATCCAATAAGCACACCCTCTCTAATATATTTCCTTCATCTCTATCTTCTACTCTCTCAACACATCCACATACAAGTCTAGAAACCATTTCCTTGGTCTCCACTCTTTATAGATTCTTCATGAATATCAACTTCTAGGTCATACATAATACTTGACTTAACCCTTAAGATTTATATCATGTTAAAATGTAGATAAATACCATCCTCATAGGTCAGCCATACCATCCATGGGTCACACTTAAGCAACTACACCTTTTAATTAGGCCTTATTAGCCCTTATAGGTCTCATGGAGATCTATTAACCTTTTAGCACTTCATCAAGAATATTAAGAACATAGGATAATTTAAATTACATTTTTCCACTCCATATAACCTCTATGACATCTTTAGGTGATTACTCCTATCAAAACACTCTTCTTCTAAAGCACACATTGCTTAAACAATATTCTTTACACAAGAACACCATAAATGAACAAATAGTCAACTTTTGAGTTAAATAACTTCGAATACAAACATTAAAAAAATTTAATAAATTTTTTTGGATGTTCTTTTAATTTATCTACAAATTTTCCTTTTACACCATTATGAAATTCAACATATATCAAAAGTTATAGCTAAACAACTACAGACTAGTGATGCTTCATAAATTTGAATATACAAATTCTAACGGTCACTATGTAAATACAAAACATCATTCACATATCAACATATAATTTATCCTATTATCTAGATTAAACTTTATCTATTGATCTCCAAGGGATTAGCATATTCTTAACCTTGCAATGCTCACCATTGATCTTAGATACTTGCTTCCAAGATCATGCCACTTGGCAAATTTGCATGCCTTCCACACATTTGACTATTTAACACTAATAAACTTATACCACTTGGTATAAATACATGAAATCTTGACTATTTGACTCAATACACTCTTTTGGATAATAATTTTCATGATCACACACTCATCTTTGATCTCTATCTGATAGGTTTCATGCTCGCTATTAGATCTACTACTCAAACTCCATGATTGTGACACATATCACTAATAGGTGCATCTTGACTATTTGAATTTGAACCACACCATTTTATCCTTATCTAATTATATTAAAAACTTTCCATTAGATTATGATCCAATTAAATTCTCACCAGATATCTTTGATATCATAAATTTGGCTAAGAATGAGAAGTTGGTAAACTTTGTCTAAGAAGCCAATCTTTCACTGTTATAATTTTTTCTACACTACATGTCTAGACCTAAAAATTGAACCATATGATATCCTCACATATGGTAATATATCCATATATCAAGATGTTCTTGAAACCTTCACATGTGTGAAATATGACATCATCAATCTACTTACTCAGCCTTATTTGTCAACTTGATTACTTGAGATTAGACATTCATATGATTATTTTGATGAATTCCATTCACTTTCAAAAGAAATAATAACACACAAATAGGGTCTTTTAAATATTTCCATACCATTAATATCATCCATCAATTACCTCACTAAGTCAAACACTAATGAACCATGTAAGAAGACTGAAGCTTATTGAAGCACAGTTTATCATTATCATTCTAGCAAACATGATACCTCATCAACATCCTTGGTCACCTTGGAGACATCATTGAAAAACCTCCAAAAATCTCCCCCTTTTTCATTTATTTCAACACCAATACAAAGCTTATTCATAGACTATGTCTCTCTCTTCAATTACTTTCTCCCCCTTTGACACAATGACAAATTGGGATCATCTTCTGATCTTGAGGACCTAAAAAGACTTCAAGAACCAAAAATAGGAAAGAACCACCTATGAGAGATGATAAAAACTCCCCCTAACATTTTTCATACCACTTCTTACCTTTTATTTTCTCAAATAGGCTCAAAACACAAAACTCTTATTGACCATACATAGCTCTTATGAAGACAAAACATATATGAACACTAGAAACTACTTGAACTTACCTTTAAAATAATAAGAGGGACTCCCCCTAAGTCACCTAAGCTTAGGCACCCTTTAATCACCTTCAGACCATATCCAACCATGAATAAACAACATAAATGCCTCCATACCTTCTCTCTTAGATTTTACTACACAGTCCTTTGATCCTAGGACCTGACCATTTACAAAGCTCCCTGTAACTTCACAGCATACATAACTTGTCATCTAAAAAACTCAAATAACTTCTTCGTGATAGCAAAGATATGAAAATGCATTCTCCTCATCCTCCATATCAACCTTGTCTTCTATCTTTCAAAATTTTGATCAATCAATTTAAGCAATAAAATTTGATAAGTTCTTATCTTCAAGACCAAAAACCTTGAACACACTTTGAGCATAATAGAATAGGATAAACATACCTTTATATACAATAGAATAACTTGAAAACTCATCATATTTGATTAGACACCTAGAAACTTCCATTCCTTGCTTGTAAACCTTACATATACAACTTCATTCTTTTCCATATTGACCAACTCGACCATCTATCAAAGATTGATCAAAACTTTGAATTTAGGATTACTATCCCTGAATATATCTTATAAATCATTCCATCACAACATTTTGGAGAAGATTCATAAAAATTCATTGCTCCCCCTTAGCCAAGCACATTTTCAAAAGATATTTCTTATCTTGTAACATCAACCAAAGCTCAACTAGCACCCACCATGCTTCTTCATGTTATCAAGTGTCTCTTTAAAGCCTAGCTAGAGGCACCCTAACCCCAAATATACTAGAACAATATTCCTTCTCCTCCTTCATCATCTGATACTAATAACTCTTCTTTTTATTCTCAGGTGTAAGATAAGCAACATGATTATTCACTAAAATATTCTCCTTTTATTCTAAGATTGGATTGACAACATTTAGAGACAACAAAGATTCATGACATACCTTTTCAACTGATGAAATAACCTCATTAATAGGCATTGATAACTGATGTTATTTTCATGAAACTTACTCAACAATAGCAGGATGTTCACTTATATTCATACACACCTTAGAATTAGTCTCAACTAGCACCTTGTTCTTTTCCTTGAGCTTGGTCTCTTCATTCCCAGAAAGGGTAGACAATGAGATCTTATGATTCTCTTCAACCTTTGTAGCATCCTCCACTTCAATAAATATACCACTTGGTCCTATATAATCACTATGACTCACACCTTTCATTTTTGGTTTCCATAAGTTAATTTATCTTCTTCCTTACACTCTATAAGTCTGATTGAACTTATTTTGACTTGATGACCTTTGCTTGTAGAACCTAGTAATGTGACTAATCTTCTCGTAGTTGTATCAAACCATTCTTTGTGAAGTGAACTCATCTTACGTTACCTAATTTGGATAAAATATTTTAATGTGTCTTATGTCATAACAATTGAAGCACTCAACTTTGCTTATGTTATTTTATTGATGATTCCATTCATTCTCAGTAGGTCTTCAACACTCTCTAGCCCTATGAAATTTTTTATTACAAGTATAGTAGTAACCATTGAAATTAGTATACCTCATGGAATTTGGTTGTCTAATCTAATTTTTCCTCATTCTACCAACATATTCATTCCTTGACTAATGATTGATCTTCAAGGTCTGTTTGTCTTTGTTCACATTGGTCTTTATCTTATCTTGAGTTACATTCTTTTATTATTTTTTGTAACCAAGTTCACTTTTATCATTAGAATTCTTTTAACTATTTACAATGTTATTTAGATCACTTGAGCTCTTTTCAAACATCACATATGACTTCATCTTAATAGATGTATTTTCTCACTCAGATTTTAATGACTCATTTTCAATCACATACCTTGAACACCCATCTTCTTTAGCTTTCAAGTTTGTAGATAGGATTTCCAATTGACAACTAAGATGCTTGACTATATGTTCATGCTTTATGGTGTCTTCATTCATTATTTCCTCAAACACACTAAATTCTCTTCATAGTCCTTAATTTAAGATTTCATCTTCTTGTTAATCTTCTTTTCAATCTTTAGTTCTTCAAAAGCAATCCTCAATTTAGTCTCACAGTCATGCTTGTCTTCTTCATTATCTATATCATTCCAAGTAGACTCTTTTTGATATGAGCAACTTCCTTCCTTATCCATGTATAGTAATTCATCTTCAATATCAAGCTCAAAATCACTATCTTCACTCTCATTTGATGAGTTACAACCTTTATTGGTGTAGAGACTCTTCTTGTTTTTGAAGGATTTCTTCTTGTTGTCATAATTTCTAAATCCTTTCTTCCTTTTATCAGACTTGAAATTTTTCTTGCCTTCATCTTGGCTTTCACCATGCTATTTATCATCATTCTTCTTATTCTTGTGAGGGAACTTATTAGCAAAGTGTCTTCCTTCTCCAAAATTGAAACATTTGAAGGGTAGTTTACCCTTATACTTACTTGAGCCTATTTTTAATTTACTTGTAAATAAAGCTATTAGTTCATCATCAAATATCTCATCATACTTGACTTCCTTGCCTTGAGTTCTTTTCCTATTTGGCTTCATTTTTGTCTTGAATATTGCTTCCTCCTTCAGTATTTGTCATCATTAATGCTCATCTCATAAGTAGTAAGGATGTCATGAAATTCATCCATCTTCATTTGAGTAAGATCATGAATTTCTTCTACATCAGACACTTTAGAATCAAAAAATTGAGGGAGAGAGACCTTAATACCTTTTGTACTATAGTAGCTTCTTCAATATTCTCTCCAAGACCTCTAATAATGTTCACAATCTCATCAAATCTCTAAAAAAGGATGCCACACAATCTTATTCCTTCATTTGGAGACTCTCAAATTATCTTCGGTGAGTCTATAACTTAGCCAACTTAACCTTTGAATCCCTTTCACTAATAATCTAAAATTTTTGCCATATCTCTTTGGCAGATTTACAATGTATTACCTTGGTGAACTCAATCTCTAAAAGACCACAAGTGATGGCATTCATTACCTTAGAATTGCTCTCACACAATTTATTATCAATTGCACTAGTTGGAGGGGTTGAGGGGGTTGAATATCCATCCAAAATAGATTGACAAATGTTAAACCCTATTGACATGATGTAGGTATTCATTATCACACTCCAAAAAACATAATTGGACCCATTAAACATTGATGATTTCTTTTTAAAGAAACCCTACATCTGTTGAATTTCTATATTGTACCTTGGATCACCTTCAAATGGTTAAACTTGTAATTAAGGTCCTACTTTGATACCAATTTTTAGAGGTACAATCATTGAGAGGGAGGGGGTGAATCAGTGATGATAGATAATTCAAAATTCAATTCCAATCCTTTGAAACCCTTAACCAAATAACATTATCATTCATGAATCATGCACATAATTTATAGAAATGAATAATAAAGATAAGTAAGATGACACATATAATACAAGATATATGTTGGAAACACTCTTGGAGAATAGAACCCACTAGAACCTAAAAAATGGACTACAGTGCTATAATAACAAGATCCAAACTTAGACCAACACTAACTTATCAAGGAACACCCATCCCACAAGGAGGAAACAACCCCCTATGTAACCAAGCACCCACTTAGATACCTTGATTTGATCTCCTCCTTTGATCTAATGTCTTCTATACCTAACGATGGAATACTCTTGCTTTCACTCTTCTTCACCCTTCTATCTCTCTCAAATAATCTCTAGGGCTTACTCTCTCAATTAGCCTCTTTTAGGCTTATTAAGTCTAATGACCTGTATTTCATCTTTATAAAATTGATAAGATAAACATGTCTAATCTTTATCACACTCTAATAGTCCTAACTGACATGTACCTTCTCTTCCAAAGTTTCTCTCCTTCACTCAATTCCATAATTGCTCAACTCTACTCTCTCTTTCAACTCATCACACACCCTCAAAATTACGCATACAAGCAATGCATCCAAACAACCCATTTTGGATCACTCTAGGATTATTTGATCATCCCAAATATAATTTTTTATTCAATCCATCTACTGAGCACACACCCTCTAATATATCTCCTTTGTCTTTATCTTCTACTTTCTCAACACATCCACATACAAGTCTATAACCCATTGCCTTGGTCTCCACTCTTTATAGAGTATTCATGAATATAAACTTATATATAATCCACAATAATTTACTTAACCCTTAAGACTTATGTCATTATAACACATAGCTTAATACCATCCTCACAGGTCAACCATAACATCCATGGGTCACACTTAAGCAACTATGCCTTTCAATTAGGCCTTAGTAGACTTTATAGGTCTCATAGAGACCTATTACCCTTTTAGCACTTCATATATAAAAGTAATTATATAGGATAAATTTAAAATACATGATTCTACTCCACATAATCTCTATGACATCTTTAGGTGATTACTTCCTCCAAAACACTCTTCTGCTAAAGCACAAATTGTTTAAACAATATTTTGTACACAAGAACACCATGAATGAACAAATAATAAACTTTGGAGCTCAATAAATTAAAATGTAAAAAAAATAATACCTTATAATAAAATTTTATGAGTGCACCTTTAAATTCTATACAGCTTTGAATTTTACACCATTATCAAATTCTACATATATCAAAAGTTATAGCTAAAAAATTACAAACTAGTTATCCTTCATAAATTTGAATATTCAAATTCCAATGGTCACTGTGTAAATATAAAACATCATCCATGTGTCAACATCTCATTTATATTTGGAGATAGATCAAACACACTCTATTGATCTCCTAGAGGGTATCTTGTTCTTTACTTTGCAACTCTTACCATTGATCGTATATACTTGCTTCTGAGATCAAGCCACTTGGTAGCTTTGTGTGCCTTCTACACATTTGACTATTTGACTCCAATGAAATTATACCACTTGGAATCCCCACATGATATCTTTCTTATTTTACTCAATACACTCTATTGGATCATAATCTACATAATCATGTACTCACCATTGATCTCTATCTGATAAGTTTCACGCTCACCATTAGATCTATTACTCAAACTCTATGATTGTGACACATGTCACTAGAATGTGAAATATTAAATATTTTAATTTGAACCATGCCATTTTATCCTTATATGATTAAATTAAATATTTTTCATTATATCTTTTATTTAATTAAATTCTCACCGTAGATCTTTGATATCATAAATTTGGCTAAGTATGGGAACTTGGTAAACTCTATCTGAGAAGCCAACTTTGCACTGTTATAAAATTTTATAGGATCTATGTATAGACATAAAATTTTAACCATATGATCTCCTCACATAGGGTAAAATATCCATATATCAATATTATCTTGAAACCTTCACATGTGTGAAATATTGTGTCATCAATCTGCTTACTCGGCCTTATCTATCAAGATGGCTATTTAAGCTTAGACATTCATATGACTATTATGATGAATTATGTTCACTTAAATAAGCACTCTAAGAACTAATAACACCACATAGGGTCTATAAAACATGTCCATACCATTAATTTCATCCATTAATTTCCTCACTAAGTTAAACACTAAAGAATTATGCAGGAACACTAAAGTGTATTGAAACACACTTTGTCATTGTCAATCTAGCACACATAACACCTCATCAACATCCTTGGTCACCTTGGAGACATCATTGACAAACCACAAAAAAAATAAACATTTTTTAGTTCATGTAAAACATTATGAGAGGGAAGAATCAAATTTCACTTTCATTTTTATTTTTCAAAGAATAGAGAGAATATGCAATGCTACTTTTGATTTTATATCAAATGTATTTGGGAATTTACTTGTTTCCCAAAACAATGCATCTTTTATAACTACTTTCTTATGATTTTCACATGAAATCTCATTTTTCCACTCAAGAAATAAATGGTAAGAAGTAGTACATTCATTTTGCTCATTGGTTAGAGAAATAAAAGGAATTTCACTATTTTAATTTAAGTCATCCAAAGAAGGGATAAAATTTTCAACATGAATATGATTTTTAAATAAAGAACACACTTGATTTCATCAACACTAGCATCATAGGATATATGAGAGGAACATTCATTTTTTTTGACATTTGAATCATTGTAGTGGGAAGAATAACATTCAATTATTTCAATAGATTTTTTATACAACTAAATAATGTATGCATGCAACATTTTGAATTGAAACATTATGAATGCTATCATTTTGCATATCTATTTTATCATCCTTTTGCAAGGGCTTAAAAAAAAATGCATCGTTATTGAATATTAAAACCATTCATCATTAAAAATAAAATAAATAGAGAAGTAGGATCCACATACCCAAGAGGAATATAATCACACTCATAACCATATGAACAAAGGCCATTATAATTTCCTTGTTCATTTATACTTGAATTTTCATCATTAGTTATTTCATTATCATATTTATAATCAAAAGAAGGGATTGGTTCCTATTTTTGATATTCCATAAGGTCTTCATTTGAAATACATTGATCATCAGGCACAATGAACAAACAATCAAAAGGATGAGGATTTTATACACAACCTTTAATTAATGACTCAATAAGGATTTTAAATTTAGATAAAATAAAAAATAACATAACCATAAGAACCAATGCATAGATATACCTAAACATTCCTAAATTGGGACCATTTAAAAACATTAGATTTAGAAAAATAAATAAATACAAAAGTCTGAAATGAATTTTTGAAGGAGAAAACTATACATGAAAACTAAGGTTTTGGCTCAATAAATAGAGGTCAGGTTCACCAAATGTTTTTAAGATTTTTGGATTTTAAAATAAAAAATGCAATCAATAAAATATGTTTGAATGTAATAAGATAATATTCATAATTCAATGGTATATAATAAAATTAAATTAATTTATCCATTCACACATACACAATAAATACATCAAGTATAAATCAACCAAGGGATAAAGATATCATATCTTATTTGAAGCTTTGATCTAGATTGTGATAGTGATGTATGACTTGTTTTTGAATAGTCATCAAGTTCAAGGATCTGATAATTATTGATTTTAATTATTTTTACCAACTAGATGCTTACATAAATCAAGGATAATTACATCAACACAAGCATCTATCTCTGACATAGGTGTCGAGTCCCAAATACACACATGAATAGATCTAAATTTATATCAGGCATTCATTTTCACTGTATAACTATTTTATACCTTAGGATATATTATTATATGCATGAGATCTATTAAATAAGTAAAAACCCTATTTTATTCTCTTTGGACCTCCTATAACTTGGTAAAAAGGGTTTAACAAATTATTCAAGCTAACCCTAGTAACCCTGGTTGTTTTCAAGTGCTACCTACATATCCAATACTCCAAAGAGGGCCTCAGACTCACATGTAGTTCTCCCTCTTAGGCACATGTGTGTAATTTTAATTATGAAACTATATTCTCTTTCTCTTATAATAACCCTTGGTACAAACAATGCAAGAGTATGATGATATTTTGAGTGATTCAAATATTCAATTTAGTACTATAGTGTAACTTGATAGTTGGTAATGTAAAATAATTCATAATTATAACTTTATTGATCAATTTTATAGGTGGTGTAACAATATTATAACCTTTTTATATAGGAAGGTATTGATTTTAAATAAGGACCTAGTGGCATACAAAAAGTCGACAATTGAATGAACAAATAGGACTAACAAATAATCACAAAAGTGTAAGATATGGAAAGGGATGAAGGGATAAGTCTTGACACATATGTTGTGGTTGGACACTTATGTCGATGCAAGTTTACAACATGGATGTAGGTGTCTAAAGGCTAAAAACATATAAATGATAATATAACAACCAAATATCCTTATGAAATGATGAATAAAAAGGTTTCATCACAATATATAGGCCCAATAGGTAGGTATAAAAAAGTAAAATATAATATAAATTAAGAGGTATATAAAAGACCAAACTACTAGATGTCTAATTTTGGATCAAGAGGTCTATACATATAAAATTTATAACAACATGGTACGAAATGTACTTGTACCAAATATGGGTATCTAAAGGATGATAAGAAGTAAAAAAAATAGGAAAATATTTAAAAACAAACCTTATTGTAAAATGGGAAATAATGTAAGGAGGGGAAAGAGGGTGTCACCAATGTGAAAACATGATATTTACCATAAACAAGACATTTTAATTAAATTGGGAAACTAGGGATTTTTAACATTAATGGCACTGGAGAACACTATCTAGCAATGTAAGCTTGGGCTAACTAGTGAAGTATATAGATATCAGCCTATGAAGGCTAGCATGCATGAAAATTAAAAGTATCCTAAATTCCCACCACATATTACCCACTAATCAAGACCCCTTATATAGCTATTAGCCTTCTATGAATTTAGGGTACTTATGTGAGAAGATAGGTGGCACTAAAATGGAGGAAGATATAATGATAAAAATGAGACCTCCTACCTAGTCTACTTACCTACCACACCATAGTGGACCTCAGATCTATCATGAGGATAACTATGGATTTTTTAATAGGATAGGAAAAGTGTTAAATAAAGACGTATTTTAGGGTGATTTAAATTTTAAGATATAATTTGCCTTTTAACATTGCCTTTTCTTATGATATGGATTTTTTTTTTGGATTTTTCTATTTTTCTCTTCCATACAGATTTGTAAAAACCAAACATGGGTTCTAAATATGAATATTAAAATATATATTACACTTATTGGCTAGAGAGGAGAACATAAGGACCATGATGCCTGAAAACTCCTAGACTTACACCTTAGAAAAGAGTACAATCTTGAAACCAACCTTGGTGATCTCAAATGGAAATGGAATATAGGGAATGATGGAAATGATCATAGAATGATTGGGTTAACCAAATTTAAAAAAAAACTATATAACAAGATGGTATAATTACATGTATACATGAGTGTTCATCATAGAAATGAAGATAGACTAATAGAGTTTTACCGAAAAATAATATAATTGACTCTAAGTGAGGAAAAATATTACTCTCAACTATTGCTTTATTTTTTTGGGAATACACCTAGTAAAGGTTAGGAATGAAATTAATATATGACAATGTATTTATGGTAATTTGTAAGAAAGGCCTTAATTTTGATGTTTTACCATGCAACTCAAAAACTAAAAATCCAAGAGGTGTAAGTAAAATACCCAAATGACATATGAAATGGAAAAAAATGAACCAAATAATCACAAATAGAAACAATGGTGTATTGAAAAAGGAATGTATGTTTGTGAGGAAGGCCACTAGGGTTTTATAATGCAAACTCACAAACCAAAAAAAAAGTAGTGTAAGTAGGAAAAATATCAAAGGACCAAATATATCTATTAGGGCTAATGTGAAAGAAAAAATTAGAGGTGTGTAAATGAGAGAAATTATAGCTACAAGAAGAATATTGAAATGAAACCTATAAGAAATGTTAGATCCAAAACATATATAAAACTAATTGTAAGACTATAATTAAGAAGTACTAAAACTGTAAAAAGAATACATGATTTGAAACTAGGAAGAACATATACTACGTGAAGTACTTCTTTAAAAATTAAGCATTGGTTAGTTATTTAAAGATGTGTCTTTTATTTGTTTATAATATATATGTGCTAGGTCCATGGATGTATTTATTAGGTAAGTACCCCACCACTTTTGGGTGTACTTACCTTATTTATCATGGGTGTAATACTATTTTAACACTAAGTCTCGAACATCAAAAATATGAACATTTTTTTTTATGGTGTTTAGTTATGCGAACTTTGTAATAGTGATTATGCTATAAAGCACTCATACATCGCTCATCAAGGAGATATAAAGTGTGAAGGTGGGATTCAAAAATATTTTCATTGAGAATGATGTCTAAATATATATGTGTAAGGAAGGTAATTCTATTTATAATGGAAAGATGATTTTGGAGATGTAAACTAAAGTGAAGGGAGTTTTCCTAGTGGTAGTACGAATGCTAGTCTGATAAGCCCAAAATACAAGGTAAATATTAAGATGAAAATTTAAATGGGAGTCCCTAATAGTATTTTTTGAAATATTTTCAAGGATTTTGTTTATAGTTTTAGATTTAACATTATAATAAGGTTGCTAAGGTGTCAAAATGTTTTTCATAATTTTGAATTTTGCACATAACTACTTCATGTCTTTATTTTTGAAATTTTCACTATTATCAGATATGATGGTGTGAGGAATTAAAAAATGACATATGATTTGATTAAGGATTAAATTATAAATAGTGATGCTGGTAACACTAATAAGGGGCACATGGTCTACTAACTTGGTAAAATACTCAGTGGTGATAATGATTAATACATGACTATATTGTGACCTAGGTATCTTTCAAATGAGATCTAATCTAGACATAGAGAATGAACAAAGAGATTCAAGGGTTTGAAGCCCTATTGGAGGAGAGTGGACTAAATCATCATGGATTTTACAAGGATTAAATTATTTAGTGAATGTTATGGTGTATTTTTATAGAGTACAATGTCATTTTAAAGAGTATGTAGGCATTTTAGGCTATATCTTCTTCACTATAATGGCCATTAAAAATTCCTCCATGTGATTTAATAAGAAGAGGAAGAATTTCATCTTGAATAAAAAATAGAGCAAGGTAACTTTGGCATTATGATAATAAAATATTTTATATCTAAGAACATACTTGAAAGCTTTCTAGCATTTTCTAGTATTTTCATGAGAGTGAGATTTTGGATTATAAGTTTGATGTTCAATAAATTGGATGATATATTTTTACCATGAATTTTGTCAATTAGTGACAACCTCGATGTGGTAAATAAGAGAATCATCCTTATATTTTAAAGTAGATGGATATTTTATCAAGTGGATGAGGAATTACAAGTCAATAGTGCTTGATGGGGATGGAAAAGAGAGGATAAGGATAAATATAATTTGTGATAACATTTTATTATTTTGGTATTTATTCAATCATGAAATATGCAATCACATTAGTAAGAGTTGAAACAAATTGATGATATATAATGAGATTGCCGCTTTTCCATTGATATGCACCACTGAATTGAAAAATATAAGCTATGAATGTATGAATTTAGTGTGAACGTATGCAATGGGATAGTATTATCCTAAAAATATCTTATCTCTAAATATCTATACTTAAATAATGTTAATAAAAGAGCCCAATGATACATTATCTTTGGCTCATGACCAGGTGTGGATCCAAATACCTAGAAAGAGGGGCATATACTCACTTATATCAAATGAAAGGGTTATAAAACATTCATTCATATGAAATAAGGGAATAAATCTAACTATAAATCTAATGATAAAATAAAATAAATTACTTAAAGGCAATTTAAGTAGTTGTGCAAGTAAAGTAAACTAAAGGGGAAAGAGTTAGAATAATAAATTTTGATAAGGATCCATGGTAGGAAAATAGGAGCCTAAGATATCTAAAATGGATAAATGGTGAGTTAAAACAATTCTATACCCACACCAATTATAAGTGTAGAGAAAATATAAACAATCACACACACACACACACACACACACAAGCTTATATACTAAGTAACAAGCAACATATACCTACTAAATGAAATAAAGGAAAGAGCATAAGGTTAAAAATACTTACCTTGATATGGAACCCATCGAGTCTAAATCTACCCCTTGGCCAATGGTGATTTTCAAGAGATTGTTGTGGTTGTGAAGACCTCAAAGGATGTACAATAGTTTCTAATCAAACTAAATTCCTTATATAAAATATCTAAGGCTTCCACAAGACAATATTCCTTCAAGACAAAATTATACATATATCTCATCCAAATGTGTTTAGGGTAAAAGTGTGAGTGTAAGCTAAATAAATAAGTGAAAAATAATGTGTGTATATGATTAAGAATGAAATGTGACTATATATATATAGTGATAAAATTCTCAAAATTCAATATATCTAATGCTATCAACTAGTTTTATGTAATTCAAAAGAGTTAGATAACATTAAACTATGTTGGTCAATCCAAAATATAACAAATGCTAAGAATAACCATTTAGAACTATATAAACTAGAATGCTATAGTAAAAAATAGAAAATGTGCTAAAATAGAATACCTCATCCTAGTCAATGCATTGGGAAACGATGGAACTAATACAACTAAATAATATAAGATGGAAGGAAGTAGATAGAAAATAAAAACTAAGGAAATTAAATTGGGATAGGAAATATATGATCATTACATATGTAGAAAAATCTCTCATAAAGTAATAAATTCCTACACACCCCTTTCTTAGTGCACCTTATAATTTGTGCACTTAGGGATATTAAATTTTGACAAGAGAAAAAGTTATTAAATGATAAATTAAAAAATAATGTGTAAACATATGCCCCACATAAATTTCATCATGTGTCACTATAGTGTAACATGGGATGGTGCTTCAATAAATAACATAACAACAAAATAACATAGTTACTTAATATAAAATACTAAAATTAATGCTATAAGTAAATAAATAATTGAAAGTACCATATACATACCTTGGCTTACCTTTATTTCTAAATGGTTACATGCTCAAATCACAATATCAATCATGTAGGGTGTAGTAACTATATTGGATAAACCCTAGGGAGACAAGGCTAGAGAGCAAATAAATCAAAAACAAAAAGGCTAAAGTAAATATAAAACTCTCAAAATTGAATAAATCACTTGAAAATTTGGGCAAGCAAAAATGATAAGGGATATTTTAGAACCAAAATACCTAGGAAACTAACTAATTAAAAAGTGGGGAATTGGGTAGTCAAAAATCCAAGACTAATAATTATTGAAAAACTCTAAAATGTATCCCAAGTAAGAAAAGGAACAATCTAAAAAATTTACTTCATTGTGTTAATTATAGCATCAGTACATCTAACAAAATAATTATCAAGGGATGGTGATGATGATGACTAGAGATGGGCAGGTGCAGTCCTTTGGTAGGTGATAAACAATAGTGGCAATGTTGGGAGTAAATGAGCAAGGGCATAGGATAGTATGGGTACATGAAATAGCACAAAGTAATGGTCAAGAAGGAAAAGACAAAAAAGGAGGATTAGGTTTGAGGCATGCCTAGGTGATCAGGGGTTAGCAAAAAAGCAAAAACTTGGCAGGGGATGGAAGAAAAAAAGACAAAGATCATGCTGGTATTTCTTCTTTACAATTTGTTCAAGATAATGTTCCTCTTCAAGATTTTTTAGGTTTGGAGAAGTTGGGTATGGATAGAGGCCTATCTAATGGAAGATACTCTCTAGGGAAGTGGGTGCCTAAAGAAATAGTAGAAGTGGATAGGGCTTCCTCTAAGGCATTAATATATTCCAATTGTATTAATGTCTCAAACCCTTTTCATACTTGTGGAGATTTTTACAAAGAGATTATTCTTAGAGCTTAGCCTAGATTATATCCTAATTTGACTTCTATAAGTTAGATTCCACTAGAAAAGCTTTTTTATAAGAATAAATAATCTATGGAGGGTTCAAAGGGGAAAATAGAAGCATAACCTACTTAGAAAGGAACCCTAGAAACAACCTTCTTAGGTGATATACCATTTATTTTTCTGACACTCCTATTAATGAAATTTTAGATGTAGATATTTTAGTGATGGGTTTGGATAGAGTGAACAAGTCTTTGATTAGTGGATGTGTAGGGAAGTGACCTTGGGAAATTCTTTCAGAATGTTCACATGAAACTTGGCCTACATTAAAATCTCCTTCTCTTTTAATGTTTTCAATTTTTTTTTTTATGCTTATGTTTTAATCCTTAGAGAAAAGATATTTTGTATGGTCGAATGGGCCATGGTTTCTTGGAAAGTAGGGGGTATTTTTGTGTCTATGGTTTTTTGATCTAGTTGCTTTAATTATCTCACAAGCCTCAGTATGGGTTAGATTTTATAATCTCCCCTTAACCATGCATGATCCTAGTCTTCTCAAGCAATTGTTTAGTAAGCTAGGAGTATATGTTAAAATTGATGAATCCATTGAGGCTAATATGAGCTATGTCAAGGTGTGTGTATTGGTGGATTTAGCCAAACCTCTACATCATTCTATTTATATTTCATCCTCCCATGGAGTGTGGACCTAATTTATTAATTTTAAAGATCTTCCCTTTAGATGTTTCAAACGTAATCAAGATGATCATAAGATTGATTCATGCCCTGAAAAAGGTTTTAAAGGATCTCATGCAATGCTCTTGAATAAATGGGTCAGAAAGGTTGGTTGTCTGAATCAAGCTTTGGTTCATAAAAAGTAGTTATTTTCAAAATCCACTTATGTTGAGGTTCCATCTTTGGTAGTCTTTCATGAAGTTCAGGACAACCCTCAAAAGGGTGAGATTTTGGCTAAAATAGAAGGTTAGATCAATATGGAGGCAAGATAACCTTTCTCTCCCTTTATGGAAGGGGAAGTTACTATTAAAAAATCTAGGCCAGATGGTTTTGACAAAGTTTGTCCATTATTCTATTATTCCTAATAGAAATAAGTCTTAGAAGAGGTTGGTTAAGGTTGGGAGGAAGAATAATAAGAGCTGGTTAGTAGGGCATTTTAATCTATAGCTCAATATCCTAGTGATTTGAAGACTCCTAACTATGGAAAGAAATGAAAAAGAGGTAGGAAAATGGAAGCAAAAAGGTTACAACTTGATGCTAATAATTTCATTAATGGTGGTACTCAATGGATAATGTAATCTTTACTCTCCAATAGGGGTAGGCATTTGTTGACAACAAAAGGTCAATTCAATGGTTGGTTTTACTGTGTTTTCAAGCAATTTACTAATTGATATCTATTTTTGGTTCTATAGTATGTTTAGATGTTATTTTTAGGTTAGGTTATAAGTTTAGCTTTGTATCTTAATAAAATTATTGAGGTTTTCTAGATTTTAGTGTTTTCAATCTGAATCTTGTATTAACTTTTTTGAAAACTAGGCCTCTTGTTGTACCCCAAAACTAGTTTAGGCTCTAGTAAAAAGTTGACATCAATAAAAGAAAAAAAAGAAAATTAACAATCTAGATCAAAATAAGGATATATGAAACTAAATAATGATATAAACATCAATTTAATAGAAGTAACAATCCATAATTAAACAAAGATGAAAAATATGAAATGATTAATGCTAACAACATATATGAAAGAGAAGTAACAATTAATGTTCGATAAAATATGAAAAAAAGTGATGATAATGGGAGAAATGGAATAAAAAGGCTTGAAAAAATGAAAATAGAATACTCGAGGTCAATGATATTAATGGGAGAAATAGAATAAAATGGCCCACAAAAAGGAAAATAGAATACTTGAGGTCCCAAAAATAACTAAGATAAATACTAGAAAGATAAGGAAATAATCAAGAGAGAATACCACAATAAATTAAATATGAAACTTATATTTTAAAAATGGATAAACTAAAACTACCATATTCTTTCCATGTCAGAAAGATATGGAGAATAGGAAGTGTAGAAAATGGGGAAAATATTTAGAAACAAACCTGCCTGTCAAAGGGAGAAATGAAATGGGTGGTGGGGGAAAGAGGGTGACACTAGTGCAAGAACATGATATTTATTAGAAATAATAAACTTAAATCAAGTTGATAATACCAGGGTTTCTCAACATCAATGGCCTTAGAGAACCCTACCTAGAAATGAAAGCTTGGGCTAACTAGTGAAGTATAAATATCATCCCATGAAGGCTAGTGTACATGAAAATTAAAATGACCCTAATTTCACATAAAATGTTACCCATTCCTTAGGACCCTTTAAAAATACATTAATATACTATTAATATTAGGTACTTGTGTGAGAAACTAGGTTTCTCTAAATTTTAGTAAGATAGTATGATATAATGAGACCTCCTACCCTAGTCTACTAGCCTACCACATCCCAATAAACCTTGGATATATCATGATGCCAACTATGCAATTTTAGATTCAACTAAGATATGAGATGTGCTAGATGAATATAAAATAGTTTGATGTCATCCAAATTTTAAGATATTTACCTTTTAACATTGATTTTTCTTAGGATATGGATTTTAAATATTTTGGATTTTTATTCTCCTCCTTATAGATTTGGAGAACTATACATGGGTGCTAAATATGAATATCAAAATATATCTTACACTTAATGGATAGAGAATAGGATATAAATACCATGGTATCTAAGACTCCTATACATTCACATTAGACAAGAGTGAAATCTTGAAACCAACCTTGGTGAGCCCAAAAAGATGGTGATATATAGGGAATGATGGAAATGATCATTGAACGATTGGGTTTACCCAAGAACAAAAATGTATAAGTAAAAATGATATAATTAAAGGTAGGCATGAATCATCATCATGAGAAATGATATAGATGAATTAAGGCACAAAGATAGACTATTATAGTTTTACCACTAAAGAGTATATGTGATTCTATGTGAAGAAAAACACTACCCCCAATTATTACCTTATCTTTAAGGGGAAATGCCTAGCTAAGGTTGGGAATAGAAGAAATATATGGAAGTGACATAATGGGTGTTTAGGAATGCCTAGTTCTATCTGAGGTGTTATAATGTAAATCATAAAATATAAATTTTGGAGGTGTAAAAAGAGAATACTAATGGGGGTATATAAAATGAAATAAGGCTTCAATAATGAATAATAGTAAACAATAAAAAATTTAAAATATGGGCATTTTTGAATAAGGCCTAGTCTTATCCAAGGTCTTATAATGAAACTCAAAAATTGAAAAACAAAGAGGTTTAAGTAAAGACAAAAAAAACCTAAGGACCTAAGGTAGGTGTTAGGGCTAATGTGTATAAAGGGAAACCTAGAAGTGTAGTAATAAAATATAAACCTAGAAGATATGCTATATATGTAAAATATATAAAAATCACTATAATAATACAATTAAAAAGTACTAAAAATGAAAAATTGTGTAAGAAAATAAAGTTATGATAAACATGTATCTAAGAAAAATACTTCTTCAAAAAATTGAGAGTTGGTCAGTTCTTTGAAGATGTGTCCTTCATTTATTTTTAATCTATAATTACTAGGTATGAGGATGTATTTGAATAAATAAGGACCCAACTATTTTTGGGCATACTTTCCCTCTTTGTCATGGGTGTAATCTAACTTTATCACTAAGTCTCCTACATCAAAAGTTTAAAATTTGATTTTTTTTGTTATTTTGTTTAGCTATATGATCTTTATATTGGTAGTTATGATATAAATCAGCCATAAATAATTCATCAAGGAGGTTTAAGGCATGAATATATGAAGTTATTCATCAGGAATGATGCCATGAAGATAAATAAACAAGGAAGGTAACTTGACTTCTAATGGTAAGACAACTTTGGAGTTATAAACTAACGATAAGGAAGCTATCACAATGGAAGTATAAATGTTATTATAAAAATCCCAAAGTGTAGGTTAAAGCTTGATATTATAGTTATAAAAATAATATTAAATATTATTTTTAAAGATCTTTTTAAGGATTATGTTAATGGCTTCAACTTTTCCATTGCACTAAGGGTGGTAAGGTGTAGAGAATTTGTACATGATTTTGAATTTGGCACATATTTATTTCATGTATTTATTTTTGAAGTTCCCACCAAAGTCAAATATGATGGTATGAGGAATATAAAAATGACATATGGTTTGATTAAGGATAAATTTGGAAATAGTGATGTTAGTAACACTAAAAAGGGGCATCGCTTATACCCACTTGATAAAATACATTGTGGTAGTAATAATTAATACATGGCCATCTTATGATCTAGGTAAATTTTTAATGAGATCTAATCCCCACATATATAATGGAAAAGGAGAATCCAAATTTTATATTTGAGTTACAAAATAGTAAATTAGATCATCATGGAGTTTGGAAGAACTACAATTTTTAGCAAATATGATGGCATATTTTTGAGAGTAAGAAAAAAGTATTATATGTGAAGAAATTTTCAAGTTGTATTGTGTCCACTAAAATATCCTTTAAAAATTCCCCCATGTCCTTTCTAAACAAGAACTACAACTTCATCTTGAGTAAAAAAATAAAGCAAGGTACCTTTAACATTATGATAATATTATGTCTAAGTAAGTATCTTCAAGTTTGCTTGTGAAGTCTAGTCTTTCCAAAAGAATCAGTTGTGGGAGGATAAGTATTATGTTCAATGAATTATATGATGTATTTATACCATGGGATTTATCTAATGGTAATGGTCTTGATGTGGTAGATAAGATAATTCTCCTTGGACTAGAAAGTAGATGGAGTTTTCCTAATATGGATGAGGAACTATGAGTCATGTAATCCCTATTGAGGATGAAAAATTGAGGTTGACAAAGCAAGAGAATTATATATAATGTTTTATTATCCTATAATCTATTCAATAGTGAAAATTGTGAAATATTTAGCAAGATTAGCGACAATTTGGTGACATGATATGAGATTTTCACTTTTGCATTAGTATTCACCACTAAATTTTTGACATATAAGTTATGCATATCCTAAGGCATGTAAGTAGGGAAGTTATAAATCTATGGTGGATTGCATCCAAGGAATGAGAGATTCATCTTTAGCCATATTATTTGTGACCTCAAAGTTTAATTTAAAATTTGGAGGAATTATTTTACCATTATGATGAGCTAGGACACAACCTACCCCAACTCCGTAAAGGTACTTGGCTACATCAAAATAAAGTATCCAAGCATCCTCATGTAATTTGATCATAAATTTAGGTAATTAATGTATTTTAAATTTAGATTTAGGTTTTGAAACTAATATTTAAGCTATTTGAGGGTTTGTACCTTGATATCCACTACAAAATTATGAAAAATAGTTTTTAAGGAGAATGCTTGGTTAAGACCTTTGATAAAAAGTATCTCTTCATTGGGAAGATCATCCTAAAGGTGACTCATAGATGGGATATGAGTGGTGAAAAGTTGATTGGTGATCACTTGGACTTTGACTAATTTTTGGGTGATAATTATTACATAAAACTCCATTAAGAGTACCCTCTATTTGTTAATTCTATCTCTAGGAAGGAAAGCTTTAGAGAAGAAGTGACAAAGGGGGTTGGAATGGATAATGATGTAAGTGGTCTAATAAATCATATAGAGTTAAACCATTTTATCTATGAAATAAATAGTGAGGTAATCACATTCCACTTTAGTGTAATGGGTCTCATAGTCTATCAAGGCATGACTGATGTAGTAAATAACATACTTATTTCATGATTCATTTTTTTATGCAAGCATTACCCCAAATGATATGGGGGTAGATGATGTATACAAGATGAGAGTTTGATAAATAGATGGTTGTCAAAGAGTAAGAGGATGAAATAACTATTCCTTCATTTTATCAATATATTTTTAACATGCATCGGTCCATTTAAGAGCATTAAATTTATTAAGGAGGGAGTTTACCAAATAGATGTGATTATCCATCTTGAGGATGAATCATTAAATTACCCCAAGTTTCCAAAGATAGACGTGAATGTCTAAAATAGATTGAGGTATAGGAATGTTGAAAATGACATTAATTTTGGTGGGATCTACATCAATCCCTAATAATTTTTTGCTGGAATCCTAAGAGTTTATCATAGGTAACATCAAAAACATGTTTGTATAAATTGAGTCTCACTTTTTATTTGATAAGGTGAGTGATGATGATAGCAAGATCATGAAGATGGTTTTCATAATGATTATATTTGGAAATAAGGTAATCCACGTAGGTTTTTACAATTTCATGGATGAGATTGTGAAAGATATGGGTCATTGCACATTGATAAGTTGATTTAGATTTTTTAAGGCCAAAGGGAATATTAACATAGCAATAAGTACCCCATTCAGTGGTAAAAGTAGTTTTTTGTTGATCTTTGAGATCAATATGAATTTGATTGTATCCAAAAAAACCATCCATGATGGAAATCATCTCATAACTAGCTATAGAATCAATAATAGTGTCAATTGATGGTAAGGGTAAACTATCTTTAGGATATGCTAAGTTAAGATTATGAAAATAAATACAAATGTGAATGACCATAGTGACTTTCTTGAATATGATTATATGTTGGATCCACATTAAAAATAATATAAAGGTTTGATGAAATTAGCATCCAAGATCTTAATAATCACTTTATGGAATAAGGTGAAAATATCAAGAGGAAACTTGCGTTACTTTTGGCTTACAAGTTTCACATCTAGTTATGTAATGATTTATGGAAAACTATGATAGGATCAATACCAAGCATGTATTTGTATGACCAAACAAAGGCTTCAAAATATTTGTCAAAGAAAATTATTAAATTATCTTTCTCCTCAAGATGAAGTTCCTTAGATACATGGATTGGTTTAGGAGAGGTAGTGATGCCTTAATTTATTACAAATTTTTCCTTAATGAGCATTGAATTTCCATCTTGGAAATGGTATGGAGCAAGAGGAAGTTTTGAGATAGGGTGTGTTTTAGGATAAATTCTAGCAACAAAATTTTTAAATCAAGGATCCTTTTTATAAAAATTTCCATGCTTGTGATGTTGGTGAGGAAGTTGAGGATCTCAAGCATGAAGTAGTTCTAATATAGCTTCATTTATAGGAAGCATGGGTAAAGGTCCATAGTATTTGACATCTACTTCAAGGCCCATAATATAATTACATTTGATTTTAAATTTAAAATATATTTGTCTTAAAATATTATCCTTATCATCTAAGGTAATTTTAGGAGGTGAAAATAATCTGATTGGATGATATCAGCTTGACCAATTCAATTTGGTATAGAAAATCTTGGTTGAACTGCATCGAGATGGTCAACATAGTTAGAAATGGTAGGAAAAAGTTTAATATATCTGACTACCCAATGCAATTTATGGGAGGTGAGATATTCAAATAAACTATATTGGCACTTAAGGTTACTATACCAATGAAATCTTATATTGGAATCTAGATTGTGTTGGGTTAGCTATAGTAGTTTAATGAAGGTGAATAATCAAATGGGACTATATCAATGCTCAAGGATACCTAACTAATGTAGTTTTGGAATGGAGGCTAGAGTATATTGGGTTAACCTATGTAGTCTAACAAAGGTGGTGAATCAAATAAAATTCTATTGACTTTAGATGATACTTTATTGATGCAGTCTAATATTTAATATTGGTTTGTATTAGGTTGGCCAATATAGTCTAAGAGATGAGGAATATATAATATAGTATAAAAATAGATGATATAGTTGGCATTGGGTATAATGGGATAAATAATATCAAGTTGGATGATACTATCAGATGTGGGGATATTAATAATTTATTGAACAACCCATGGAGTGTTTACCAAAGGAGAGTTGGTAAGAAGGACATAAACTTTCAGTTCAAATTTAATATCACTAGAATAAAAAAATATGTGAACCAAATGAATGTCTTAGTTTAAGGCATGCATTTTAACAAGCATCTTTTGATAACGCATTACACCCAAGTCTCATGGTAGGGCTTGGGCCATAATGTAGCATCATAATAAGATGGATAAATGTTACATGCATGATAAGTTGGTTGAATAAATTCAATGGAAATGTCTTTAGTAAAGACATACATGTTACTAAAAGTGTGGGGAGACATTACTAAAGGATATTAGAATAATTTGGCTACCCCATAGTCATTGAAATAATTTCATATTCTGTGTAAGAGGCTTCATTAGCATTATGTGGGGGAGGGATTTCAATATTGTCATTTAGTAAAGGAATGGCTATATCTCATGGAAGTAGAGATGGTAGAAGCCATTATGAAATATAAGGAGGAAATTAAGTGGTATTATATGTGTTTTACAATTCATTAGGTTCATCATCATTTGAGTCTACTAGAGTAACATGAAGATCAAGATTCATGTTGAAAAACTCAAGTAGAGGTGGACTATTATGATGGTGAATAATAAGAATGTGATACTCAAATTTAGGATTTGGAAGATGAATGCCCCCAAGGGTTGGGATCTACTTAATGTTTTTAATGTTAGCCATTATGGGTGAAATTTAAGTATTGTCTATAGGAAGATTCAGTAACTCACATGTGATGATTTCATGTATGGCCTAAAATCATGTTATAAAAGAGAGGAATATATAAATCCATAAGTTTAGTGTAAATTATTTTGGGCCCGATGCTGAGAGTGATCTAAATGTAGGTAAGATGATTTTAACTAGTTTTATCAGATCCATGATGATTAAGTCTAGTGTTCTTAAGATCATATTTGGAATATCCAAGCTGTTGGAGTAGCCAAAGGGATGTAACATTAATTATATAGCATTGATTCATAAATAATTTATTTATTAAGGTGTTTTTATCTTGACATTAATAAGGGGGGTCATTAACTTCAAAGTATATTTCATCATTAATCATATCTTAATTAGGAAACTCTATAGAGGGTTTTGAAGAAGGGTGATAAATGGTTTCAATAGCATGGACTTACATAAGTTTGGTATCATCAGAGGTTGGAATAGGTATTTCATATTTAATAGGTAGGGTTTTTTTAATGGCTTATAAATAATTCATGAGAAACTTGTGATGATAAGAAGTTCTCACTAGTTCCATGAGAGGAATTTTTCAAGGCATAAAATTGAGCTCATTTAGAAAATTCCATTTTGGTTTATAAGTGGAGTTAGAATGATGCTTATTTTGATTAATATGAGTGCTTTTAGGAGTGATAATATGAGAGGGATTGTTAGAATTAGGTTGAGGCTCCAATGATAGTGATGGTTCCTCACTAGTTAATAGATCCAAAGATGAAGTAGGATTGGTTCTAATATCTTTAAGAAGTTATTCTTTAGTAGAAGGCTTCTTAGGTTTGGTGATGAGATATTTTTGAGTAGGGTTATGATGATAGTTGACATTTATCACATTAACATTTTGGGAATCAATATAACATTGATCATAATTGACATCATTAACATTAAAATTTGTGTTGTAATGTTGGGTATTAGAATCAAATGATTGAGAACCCATTTGAGAGTTTTGATGAGAATATTTTGAGTTATAGGTTCACTTTTAGGAAGCTTGTTAAAATTTTATATGATTCTCTTTGATCATAGTTTCATGGTTTTCTCTAAAAATGAGAGTGACCACAAAGTTTTTAAGGTTACAACATGTCTCACGAGCATAACCAATATCAACTTGGAACTAGAAAAACTATTTAGAGTCATACCATGGTGGAGGGGTAATAGTTAAAACAAATGGTTTAGATGGGATAATAAATTCTTCATTTCTTGCACACTAAAGGGAGGGTGGGAGGGAAGTTTATTATCAGAAGGAGATGGTCCTGATTTGGGTTAAGGAGGCTTGTTATGAGGATTAATGGTAATCACATTAATTTTATTATATAAAGATTCATTTTTGGTAATTTGATAAGGTTTTAATTGGACTATGAGGAAATATTGCCATTTGGCTTGGTCAATGGTCTCTTCTAAGGTGTGAGGAGAGATAGTCCTAACCTTGTATTGAAGAGAGGATTTAAGAGTAGTTACAAAGAGCTTGATACAAATGAAGTACTTGGTTTCATGGGAATATCAATTATGGCATATAGAGTATCAATTAACAATATGTTGTCACAATTATTAATGGAATTGATACACCCTAATTGAGTTCTTAAAGAAAGTGATTAGTTTCAAAAGGAATTAAATTAAGGAAAATCAAGTCCAAAGATGATGTTATGGTCTATTTTTTGATTTAATGACTTCCATAATTTGATGAAATCTTGAGTAGATTCATTAGGAGATTACTTAGCATTGATGAAATAGATTAGGAAGATCATTATGTTATAATTATTTAACTTGAACAGTGACTAAATACTCTAGTTGTGTAATGGAATAACTACAAATTTGATTATACCACTATAGCATATCCCTGGAGAAGGTTTTGGAAATAAGTTTATTAGTATAAAAGGTATTGGTTTGAACTCATTCCTTATAGATATTTCTAAAATAATTAAGTAAAGACACACAATCCTTACTCCCATCATATGTGATATTTGGAGAGATGTTTCCAATGTCTATGGACATAATGAAAGGACTTAAGGGTTTATTTTAAAGATGTTGAAACATTTTGTTTTAGATTAAGGTAAAAATAGGTTTTGAATAGGCCCTGAAACCCTGAACAAAAGGAGAAAGATAAAACAGTAACGCCCATAGGCAAGCCTAAAACCTACTTCACCAAAGTAACAAAACCAAGTAACAAAGACCAGAAGCTAACAAATGAAATACCAAAGATAGACCCTAGGTTTTACAGAGACCTGGAAACTCCATAGTAAAAAGAGTTCAAAAAACCAGGTACCAAGACCAAATATCACAACCAACTAGCAGAACCAACTAAAAGAACCAAGAACCATTCTTCTAGTTCCAATATCATCTTCACTGCTTCCTTACCTTTCACAATAGTGTCTTGGATGGCAGCAGTCACCTTCGTAGATCCCTCTTGCATTGCTTTCTTTCTTGAGCTTTGTCTAGTTCTCTTGCTAGGCCCCTCCAAAGTTTTGATTTCCTCATTTGCTCTTTTGCCAATGTTAATAGTAGCAGCACAAATGCTAGAGGTTACCTCCTCCATCTTTGTTATGCTTTCCTTTATGATTTCCCTTAGGTTGTTCTCATAATCTTTGAGTTTTATGGGAACATCCCTCGTCTGCTTTTCCATGTTGAAACATTTTGTTATGAATAGGAGGTTGAGGGATGATATTACAATTATCATATCTAAGAGGAGGGGGGATAAAATATGATTTGGTGAAATCACAATGACTTGAGGTTATTGGTTATCCATTTGAAAAATGTGGTTTTTCATTTAGAGCATGTGGGAACTATTACATGTTTTCATAATGTTCATTTGTTGGACCATACGTGCAAGTATTTGAGTTGTATCAATAGGAGGATTATGATTAGAGATACTAAGAGGGTGATTACCAACATTAGGATTGGGATGGACATTCCCAACATTAGCATTAGTTTTTACCCACTTGTGGTAGAGGAGGAATGAAGTTGTTTTAAACCACCATTATTGAGTGGGGTATAAACCATATTATAATAAATATTAATAAATGGTATTTGGGAACCATATATATCATCATTTTGGTTAATTTTAACCACATTACATGTGATAGATATAGAATGGCTTTGGAAAAAAATACACAATGAAGGGTTGTTTTCAATAGTGGAAAAGGTAAGAATAAAATAAAAACCCATGTAGAATCTAAATGAGTTGAGATTAGATAGGAAAATATTAAGGGGTGACATCATGATGCTAATAGATTATAAGGCTAATAGGGAAAGGTTATTATGTTAAGAAAATTAATAGCATTAACCATGCTGATATAGGTTTTTATGTCTGTTAAGAGAAAATGTATTGGGTTGACTGATGTAGTTTAGGGACAAAAGGCAACACTATGACAACTACTCAAATAATGCTATATCGATTTGGATGATGTAGTAACCTATAAACTAGTGAAAATTAGATTATATTGAGTTAGAAAATTTAGTATATATTATATAAATATAGACACTAAATTATATTGAGCTGGTTGACGTTGATCTGAGTGGATAATTACAAGTTACATCAAAAAAATTCAAACTAGATGATGTAGTCTATAAGGTAAGAACAAGGTGAAATTAATAATATATAACTAGCTGATGTAGTTTGTAAGGTAAGAATGTGGTAAAACAAATTGTATCAAGTTGGATGATGTAGTTAATAATAATAATAAAGGTATAGTAAAACAAATTATAGCGAGCTAGTTGATGTAGTCAAGAAGAAAACATAGGGGACTATATTAGGTTGGACATTGTAGTCCACAAATATAAATAACTATATTGAATTGACCAATGTAATTACAACACAAAACACAATACTAGATAAAATTATCTTATATAGTTTGTAATACATAAAAAAGTTTAGGAAAAAAATGAGATCTAACTAATTCTCCAAAAATAAGATCAGGTAGATACTAAAAGGATTTGATTGATAGTGTAGGATCTCAAATATACTTTTTCATTCATTCATTCATTAGTGTCAGATTAATATTTAAGAGTATTAACTACAAAGTCTAACCATGTTATAACCCACTAACCCTAGTTTTGAGTGTACAATGAGAGTACATTCTTGGGGAAATATGCTCTTCTTAGATGCACCACACTATCAAATGAATGGATAGATTCCCAAGTTTAATAAAAAGGCAATCCTATGTGTTTATGATAAACTACAAGGCAAGTGAAGCTAAAACATGTATTTAGTTCTATCTAGGGCTTGAGCATTGGAATAATATCCCTCACTTCATGGTGCTGGTAAAACACATCACTACTTAGCTAAGATCAACAACTCCTAATATTTTATATATGGCCAAAACATAATATCTATGGAAATCAAAATAAATATATAATAAATTTTTCAAAATCAATGTCAAAAACCAATTTGTAACATTCAATGAATTGAAATAACAGGCATTCAACCAAAATTAACTAGATTATACTTAAAGTAAAAAAAATAAAAATTTATTGGCACTAGTTGATGTAGTTTTAAACACATAACATAATAATATTAGGATGGCTGATGTAGTCCTATGCAAAGACAACATAACTTGGACTTGCCAATCTCATTTACAGGTGGGAAGGAGACTATATCTTATTAGACAAAGTAATTTTCTAGAAAGATTAAGTTAAAATAGATCTATATTTATCTAGTCAATATAGTTGGATGAAAATAAAAATGGTCACATAATTGTATCAATTTAGTCGATGTAATCTATTGGAAAGAAAACTAGATACAAAACTATATCAAGTTGGATGATGTTATCTATTGGAGAAGTGAAGGTAATGGTAATATTCACATTGGGTTTAATAGAATGTATGCAAAGTGATAGGATTCACCTACAACTATTCTATCTCTAAGGATCCATATTCAAGGAAGGTTGATCAAAGATCCCAATGATACATTATGTTCGAGCGGTGACTAAGTTTGAATCCATAGACTTAGAAAGGGGAATATATTCACTAATATCAAATGAAATGATTAAAAAAAATTTAAGCCTATAACATTAGGGAATGTCTCTAACTAGGCCTCTAAGGATAAAAGTAAAGGAATTACCTAAAGGAAATGTAAGTAGTTGTGTAAGTAAACTAAAATTAAGGGGAAAGAGTTAGAATATTAAAAATGGTAAGGAGCCATGGTAGGAAAATGTGGGCCTAAACTACCTAAAATGAATAAATGTAAAGTCAAAAAAATCCTATATCCACACTATGTATAAGTGTAGATAAATTCCTAAAGACAATCCTATAGACACACACACACATATGATTATCTACTAAGCAATAAGTGACATCTACCTACTAAATAAAATAAATAATTAGCTTAAGGTTATAAATAAGTACCTTGATGGGAGACCCACTGAGCCTCAATCACCCCATTGGCTAATGGTTCTTTTCAAGATATTTTTGTGGTTATGAAGACCTCAAAGAATGTACAATAGGCTCTAAGCCAATTAAGGACCTCTTAAAAAATATCCAAGACTTATAAAATACAAGCTTCTTTTAAGACAATATTCTACCTATAACTCATCCAAATGCATTTAGGATAGAAGTTCAAGTGTAATTAGAGAATATAAGTGATAAATAATGTGTTTATATAATTATGAATTAAATGTGACTATATATATATATATATATATATATATATATATATAGTGATCAAATGCTCAACCTTGAACTTAGCTAATGGTATTTGGAAAATAAATTTAGTTTAGAGGAGTTAGTTGACATTGAACTATGTTGAACATGGTAAATAAATATAAATTCCATGAATATCAACTTATAACTACTTCATCCAAGATGATACAATATATAAGTGAACGTGTGCTGAAATAGTCTACATCAACCTAATCAATGTAGTAGGAAATGAGGGAACTGATACAATTGAGTAGGATAGGATGGAAGTAGGTAAAGAGGAAAAACCAAGGAATCCAAATTGGGTATAAGAAAGATATGATCATGCATATGTAGAAAAATCTCTCGTAAATCACCAAAGTCCTACCTACCTATTTCTTAATGTACCCTTTAAGGCATGTATTTATGGAGATTGAAGCTCGATAAGTTACTACAAGAGAAAGCACCAATAAATGGTAAATTGAAAAATATTATGTGTATACACCTTCAACATTAATATTATAATGGATGTTATTCCTAAGGACATAATTAAAAGCTTACTATCAAAGTCTGGGATTTTCACAAAAGTGAGCCTTTGGATGACAAGTATGATTTTAAATAAATTAGATGATATCTTTGTACCATGAGCTTTGTCAAGTAGTGACAACCTCAATCTGGTAGATAATATAATCATCCTTAGATTTTATATTATATGGATATTTCCTCATATGGATGACGAACTCCAAGTCATGTGGTGCTTAATGAGGATGGAAAAGAGAGGTTGAGGAAGTAAGAGAATATATGATAGCATTTATTCTTATGGGATTGTTTTAATCATGAAAGATGAAAACACTTTAGAAAGAGTGGAAATAATTTGATGATATACAATGATATTTCCACTTTTACATTGATACATGCCAAATACTTGATAAAATATAAGCTATGAATATCGTAAGGCATGTAAGAAAGGAATGTCTAAGATTAAAATTGTGTATTCAACCATGTTATTAGTGACCTCAAAGTTTAATAAAAAAATCTAGAGGAATGATTTTTCCATAATGGTCAACTATGAAACAACCTACCCCAAATCCTTAAATGCATTAGGCTCCATCGAAGTGAATTTTACAAGTTTCCTCATGAAAATATATTGTAACTTTGAACAAGCATTATATGATAACTTTGAATTTAGGTTTGGAGACTACTATTTCTATCTCTTCAAGGGCTTGGGCCTCAAGGTCAACCATGATTATGTAAGTAGTGTTTTAGAGAAACAACATGGCTAATACCTTCTATAAGGAGGACATTTTCATTAGGAATAATGTCTTGAAGGTGACTTGTAACTGGGATGGGAGTGGCAACAAGATGATTAACAATCAATTGGCCTTTAAGTAATAATTTTTAAGTTAAAATTCATTAATAATATCATTCATTTTCCAATTATATCTATGGGAAAGAAAGCCTTAGATAATAATTGATGAAGGGAATCAAAATAGATAATAACATAAGTGGTATGATAAAGCATATAGTGTTGAAGGTTTTTAGATATGAGGTAGATAACAAGACAGTCACACCCCACTTTTGTGTAATGGGTCTCATAATCTATCAAGGCATAATTGATATAATAAAATGTATATTATTTTCCTGACTCATCTTATTATGCAAGCATTAACCCAAATGATATGGGGATAGATGATGTATATAATATGAGAGGATGATCACTAGAATGTGTCATAATGTAGGATAATGAAGTAATGATTATTTAATTTTATTGATATATTTTCAACATGCATCTTCGATTCAATAACTACACCTTTCTTTAGGAAAGTGTTTATTGAATAAATGTGGTAAGTTATCTTAGGTAGAAATCATCAGATTGCCCCAAGTTTTTGAAGGTAAGTGTAAATGTTAGGAATAGATATTGAAATAGGCATGTTTAAAATATCATTTATTTTAACATGATCTATATCAATGCCTGTCAATAAAAATAGGAATCCTAAGAGATTTTGAGAGGTAACATATCATTTATTATATTTTAAAAACCATTCATGAGGGATAACATATCATAAAAATAGATAGATTAAAAAGTGGTGTGAATGGATGGTAAAGGAAATATATCTTTAGGACATGATAAGTTGATATTAAAAAAGTCAATATGAATGTGAATGACCATAGTGACTTTCTTGTGAATGAGAAAAAAATTAGATACCCATTACAAGTAATCTACCTGCTTGATGAACTTAGTAACTAAGAGCTTGATAATTTATTTGTGACATAAGGTGGAAACCTTGGGATGTAAATTCCATTGATTTTGGTGCGTGAGTTTCACATCTAGATACATCACAATATTTTGGACTATTATATTACAGTCAATACCGAGCATGTCTTTATATGTCCAAGAAAATGCTTCATGATATTTATTAAAAATGATGTAATTACATTTTTCTTCATGACAAATTTCCTTGGAGAGAATAAATGTTCAATGGGTGGTATATGTACCATAGTTAACCACTTGGGTTTATTTGATAAACATGGTATTTGGTCTTGAAAATGATAAGGAGATGAAGGAAATTTAGATATATGATCCACTTTTGGATCAACATTAGCAATGGATGTTTTGAAATGAGGAGTATTTTTATCAAAATTCCCAAATTTGTGATGTTGGAAATAAAAGTGAGGCTCTCTAGCATGGATTAATTCTAAGATAGCTTCGTCACTACAACGCATATATAAGGTCCATAATATTACATATCTACTTCAATCTCCAAAATATGATTACCTTTGTTTTCAAACTCAGAATGTATTTATATTACAAAAATGAATTTTACATCTAAGGTAATATTAGGGGTTTAAGTAGAAGATAAAGAATTTGAATGTACTATATTATCCTAGATGATATAATATGTTACAGTAAAATAAGGTTGAACTATATCAATATGCACATTATAATTGGAAAAAACAAGAGTAGTTTTGACTATATTATCTCGACCTATATAGTTTGATACAAGTGATGATGATAAATAAACTATATTAGCACTAGGTATTGATTGTCCAATTTGGTTGAGAGGTAAAAATTAGATTACATCATTTTTTTGATATAATATTGTTGGGTGAATATTTTGTCATCAACTAACTGATGACAAAATGGGTATATCAACCATAGTACAAGGATATTTACACCACAAAAAGTGTAGGTTTACCACATCTTAATGAGATAAATCTCTCTTCTCATCAAGGGGAGGTTCCCTATGAATATTTATATGCTATATGTATATATAAGTAAGCAGAAAATAATACTCAGGGTGGTATAACACCATCCATCTTTCTTTTTTTAGAGATGATGTCTAAGGAACAAAAGAGAGAAATCCCAGTCAATGGCTGAAAGCATTCCTCTTCTTTCAGGAATGGTATCCAACACAGAGCAAAAAATCCCCTGAAGTAGGTAACAAAGTCCACAAGGAAACCCACGTAAGCATAAAGTCTTCTGCTAACTCCTTCATTGATTTGGAACACGCGTAATAGTAGATTGAAACAAAGCACAAAGTCTTCACCTAAAACTACAATGGATAAAAGGATCACCACGATAAAATTAGCTCAAAGTCTTTCTTTTATCTTTTAGAAATGTCTTCAGATAATGTCAACACACACACTTTGCTTATTAAATCAAACAGATAAGAGATTATCAGAAAAGAGGACATAAGAACTATTTCCTAAATAACACAAATTACTTCAACACAAAGTCTAAAATAAACCTGTTTCTCATTCATTCGATAAAATATGATTTACAAGTTGAGCACAAAGTCTCAAGAAGTGTCTCAATTTTAGCAGAGATTTTTCTCTCAATTATCTAGAGATACTTTTACAAAAGAGGTCCCTCTATTTATAGGGAGAAACCTTCAAAATTAAAAAAGATTAAAATATTAAAATATTTGGTCAAAGATGAGTCATCTTTGACTTTGAGATATTTTTCCATATTTTTTACATGTAATTAAATATTACAAAATTGCATGCACTTTTACATGACAAAAGTGTATGAGAAGAGAGGAAGAAGAGAGAAAAGAGAAATGGTTCAACTCTTGCCGCCAGACTTCTTCAGATGAACATCATACATGGCGATAGATGCCTGAATTCCTATACTGTCTGGCGCAATGGTGTTCTTAAAGATCACTATAGCCCTGATTGTAGCATCTTTTAATACAATCCTCTAGCACTTTCCCTTTCATATAGGTTTTATCTGCTTTTTAGATAATAGGGTCATCTATGGAAAAGGCTTTTGGGGTTGCTACTTCAAGGGCAAGAGTGAATTTCTTGACTATTGCAGTCAATTGCTCTGCCTTTACCTTATAGTAATCTTTCATCTCCTTTTCCTTGTCAAATTTTTGGACCATGATGTCCATTACAGACTGTAGATTGCTCTTTGCACCCTCATGAGTAACTTTCCCTAACTCAACATGAGAAATGGAATAGCTACTCATGTCAAAGACCTCAAGGGTTGCATCCTATGGAGGTTTGGCTATCTCCAAAAATTTGTGCCCCTTTTCCTCAACCAATTTTAAAAGGATCCTTGGTCTCTTAGGGGCCTTAACTTTCACTGGCACTATCTTACCAAAATCAAAGTCATTTATAGAAATGGATAGCTTCTTCCTTTTGGGCATGAAAGCTGACAACCAAAGGGGGAGAGAAGAAGTACTTATTGTGGCAATGGTTCCTATAGCTGGTGTCACTGGGGTAAAGTCTGCACTGCTAGTGGGAACAGTGGGTGCAGTGGAAGTAACCAGTGAAACTGTATTGGCCGCTAACTAGTCAATGGTAGAGTTTTCTCCTATATTAAAAGAAGGAGAAGAGAGACTAGGGATGGAACCTGAGGAGTGAAGGACATCTCTAAAAGTGCCTTGAGGATCACCAAACATGAATCTGGAAGGAGAGGTGGCTCTAGAAGAAGGAACACTGATGGTAGAAAGAGGCGAAGGAGATGCTACAAGAGATTGAGGTTGTGAAGAAGAAATGCCTATAAGTGGTTGTGCCCCTTCCTAGGAAGATAGAGGCTCAATTCTTTGCTACTCTGAAGGCCTGTCATCTGTCTCCATCTACTAAGCTACTTGTTCTTAGGTGCTTTGTTCTCCAACCCCCTTAGTCATTGATTTTGGCTCCTCAACAACCTTTGATTTCTTGGACACAAAGATGATTCTAGGCTTGTGAGGCCTAGACAGAGAAGGAACATTGCCTTCGTTCTTAGTCCTGTTCTCTACCTTCTTCCTTGTTTTTGCTTGGAATTCAGCCTCTGATCCTGTAATGAATTCATTCAATGTGATCCCTTTGGCTGCTAACCAATCATTAGTGTTAGCCAATATTGGTTCGAATCTCTTTCTCAAAGAAGTCAATTTTTTTTAGGACCACTAAATTGGAGGAAGAGGAGAGTCAGTAACTATCTTAGCCAGGTATTTTCTATTGATAATGTTCTTATCATCGACCAAATTAGAGGGAATATCTGTAAGCCCTAGATATTTGATCTGCTCTAGAGTTAGCCTGATGTAGTCCATCCTCCTAATTTTTTTTGTTGTTCTCAAGTATACCCAGATGTATTTAATCATAGGCTCATGAAATTGAGTCTTTCTTCTGATCATATATTTGACACCCCTGTAGTCAAAATTGTCCCTTTTCTTGAATTGCTTCATGACAACCAGTTGCATTTCTATCTCCATTACCTTTGCTTTGGCTGCAGTTAAAACTGAGTATCTATCAATTTCAATTGGGAACTTAAAGCCTATCTTCTTAAGTTCCATTTCCCTAGTGTCTACACAGCTCCATTAGGACTATCTTGTCAGAAGGAAACTTGGGGAGAATATAGGGATAGCCTTGAAAAAAGCCAACTCGTAGATAGCAAAAGGAGGGAAATTGTAGAAACATGTAGCCAAAGTCATTGACAACCATCTAGGCTTCATCATATACTCTTTTCTATTAAAGCTAAGGCTCAAAAAGGCACAAAAATACTATGAAGAAGGCATCATTTACCCTCCTAAAATGATGGATTGATCCTTATAGTGTTAACTAAGGGTAATATGAATAGACTGGGGTGGTTCTGCAATCTCCTTCAGTTGTCAAACCTATAAAGGTTCACATTGAAGCCACAATGTACACCAAGTATGAAGTTATATAGAACTTTGAAGTAGTAGATACCTTGGTCAACTACTCATGAAGAGCATTGCTGATCTGCTCATCCCAGAAGATGACTTGCTTCCCTTGTAGGATTATATTGATAAAGGGATACATCTATTCATGGAATTGCGAAGAAGATGGTAGACCTCATATTATACTGAGAAGAGTAATCAAGTCACCAACTTCTTCTATGAATCACTCCTTGGGAAATTTTATGGCCATCTAGATAAATTGGTCTTAGGAGTCTTGAGCCACCTATGATTCATCACTTTCTTTACCCTTTCAAGATCCTTGTCATACTCTTTATGTGCTTCTACAAAGTCAATTTTTAGTACTTCAATAGCAAGAGGGCACATGAAGAATTTATCAATAAATTTGGGGTCTAGCTATATTATCATGTTGCTGCTGGCATCAGAGATTGACCTTATCTCTCTGCTGTAAAACTAGGTGCACTGGAGGATGAACTCTATGTGATGCGCCACTATAAGGAAAGAGGCAACATGATGGATGTTGCTTTCAATTATCCTTTTCATCTTTGAACTTGGGTTGGTTGCCTTAGTTCTTTCCACAAACTTGACCATATCCACGTGGCCGATCTCTATGTCTCTAATGTCGTCGACATTAGAAGTGACCGAGGTGATTGGGAAAACACCTTGGTATTGGTACTTCATGGCCTTAGACTTCTTCGAATTGGGATGAGCTTTGCTTGAGTGGGTGCCAACAAATGAGAATCCTTAGGGGGTACTTCAATGATAATCATGATCATGTAATTAGGGAAAAAATGGGCAAATTAGGGAGTTTGCACGTTGGGTGATCATGACTAAGGAAGGGCACTTGACAAGGCCAGATCAGAAAGTAGGTCAAAAAATGAGAGGGCAAAGGGGAGGAGGTTAAAAAATGAGAGGGATGAAAATCTCTCCAGAGTTAGAGAATTTGAAGGAAAAAATGTAAGGGCGAAAAAATTTGCCACCCTGGCATGTGGAATGGCTTGCATGCACGGTTGGCAAAATTTGCTGCCTGTACATGCAAGAAGAAGAAAAAGGCATGGGCGAAAAAAATTTCTACCCGTGCATACTTTTCAAGAAAGTGTAAGGGTGGAAAAAATTTCTACCCTTGCACTTGAGACCTGCATCGACAGCAAAATTTGTCGCCGATGCCGCTGAGTGGTGTAAACCTGTATCAGTGGAAAAATTTGCCACTGATGCAGGTGGGGAAGCACATGATTAGGGCAGCTTTCATAGAATGTGTAAACCTTAGGAATTTCATGGGAGAAAAGGGAGGGTGGTGAATTTTTCCACCCTAGCATGGAGGGAACGGTGAAAGGTCGACAAGGGAGGAAGAGAGCTTGGCGGGAAGTGGAAGGGAAGGGGGCTGATCAGTCTTAGGCGAAGGGCACCAAGGTTGGAAGAAGAAAAGAAAACCAACAAAAAAACTAAAAAAAAACCTAAAGAGAGGAAGTAAAAAGAAAAAGAATGTAAAAACAAGGGCCTACTTAAAAAATAATGCACGTCGTGAGCCCAAATCTGTCAAAACACACTTTTTCCCACTTATTGGATCATCTAGAGGCAGAAGGCAGGAGGAGGAGTGGAAGGAATGAATCAAAATTGGGTGAAAATCAAATTAAATGGGGCAAAAATTAACCCCAACCACTCTACGTGATCAGCCATAAATGTTGCACGCAAAAATTGAGGCAATGTAGGGGCAGCAAAATTTGCCATCATTACACTAAAAATTGAAGGGTCATGGAGGGGTGGTGAAATTCACTGCTTCTACATGAGAAGGATAAAAATGTAGGGGCAGAAAATTTCACCACTCCTACATGAAAAATGAAAAGTGCATTGGTGGCAAATTTTTCTACTTGTGCATGAAAATTGAAGAAAAAGACTAACTCTAAAAATGTTAAATTTGGTCCTCTAGTTGCATCGAGACCATAACAAATTTCATGTTTTGGGGAAAATGTAATGAAAATATGTTACGAATTTTGAACAGTGTCAATTGAGCAAGTATGAGAATGAGAAAAATTCATCTCAAAAAATGGACTTAGAGAGATAAAGGGTGAAACAGACAAGTTTCATAGGGGGTTATTCCAAAAATGAGCTGAGCTGATTTTGGAAACAATAGTTGGCTCTTGTTGGAAAATTTTGTCGATCAAATCGATTAATGGGAGTAGAAACTAGTCTCTAAGCGCCTTCATCCAAGCCATTGGGCTACAAATTCATGCTAAAAATGAAAGAAAACAAACAAAATAAAAAAACTATACAAATATACAAGTGGAGCCATCTAAACTTCAAGGATTGAAAAGCTTTAGATGCTACCCACTGTGGGGTAGTGCAAATGGTGCTCCATCATGATACTCTAGTAAGAAGCTATTCTCACCATAGAGTTTTCAAATGGTAAATGGACCTCTCAATAAAGTGTCAAATTTGCCATGCATTCCCTTCGGTTCTCTCCTCTTGTCCCACAACAAGACTTGATCTTTGATTTGAAAATCACGGACTTTAGCCCTTTTGTTAAAAAGTTTTTTCACCTGATTCTGATGTGCCATAATCTAGTCCACCACCATAGTTCACTGCTCATTCAGTTTGGTTAGACACATTATCCTTTTGTTGATAGAATTTTTGAAGGTTGAATCTTTGATTGCTTTGGCTAACTTGAGCGCTAGTAATTTTAGAGTGATGGGTATCTCCGCATTAAAGCCGTACAGAAGTTAGAAAGGTGACATACCTATGGCCCTCTTGGGTGTAATCCTATCCACCCATAAAGCATCAAACAATGCTTTGTGCCAAGTTCTCTGATTATCATCTACCAATTTCTTGATAATAGTGACCAGGTTCTTATTGTTCAATTCTGCTTGGCCATTTTCTTGTGGGAAATAATCTGAAATGTGGGATAGGGTAATCCCATTATAAAAGTAGAATTGAGTAATTTCATGTGAAGAGAAACATGCCACATTATTTGTTACAATTTTGAGTGGGACCCCAAATTGTGAAATGATATTTTCCTTAAGAAAATTGCACACCACTTCAGACATAACATGCTTGGTTGGGATGGCCTCTACCCATTTGGTAAAGTAATCAGTTACCATGAGGACATAATCATGTCCAACACTCAAAGATGGGTTAACTACACCAATGAAGTCAATACCCCACTATTTAAAAGGATCTTCAATTATTACTGGCTTGAGAGGCAATGTAGCTAGTTTAGGCTTCCCGACAAACTATTGACATAATTCGCATCTACGCACCCATTTATAAGCATCTTGAAACAACGTAGGCCAATAGTACCTCACTCACAGAATTTTATGCATTATCACTGGTGTAGAAAAATGTCCTCCATAGGCCAAATTATGGAAAGACTCTAAGATTTTATCTTGTTGTACCTTATCAACACAACGAAGAAATGCCCCATCCAGATTCCTTTTGTACAGACCATTATCCCACAAAACATAGCTAGCAGCCTTTAGTTTAACATTCTATTTTTTCTTATAGGAGAGATGGGTGGGACACTCACCATAAGTTATAAAATGGGTGATGTCAGAATACCACTCATCAGTAGTGGTGACAAAGAGGACCATAGGCATATCTTCGATCTCTATTTCTTCATTTTTTGCTCCCTCAAAAATGTTGTTGGCAATCAACTGACAAAGACCCTTTCCCTACACAAGTTTGGTAGGTTTGATGTCAAGATCAAACTCTTAAATCTTGGTGATCTAATTACCCCTCTTCGTACCAAACTCTTGTTGAGTCAAAATGGACTTCAATATTGTATCAGGCACTAAAACCTCAGTGTGCGAGTTCAGGATATAAAACCTAAAATATTTGACTACTTTGACCGCCGCATATGCATGCTTCTTCATGTTGGAATATTTTAGCTAATGAGCCTTGAGTGGACAACTCATGAATAAAATAGGAGATTCTATGCCTTCTTGGTTTTTTTGAACTAAAATAGTTGAGTGTATGTTCAAAAGCATAACTATATATTTTAAAGTTTTTGGTGTAGTCTAGACAAACCAAGATTGGTGTGCGAGCTATCACTTCTTTGATGTCTTTGAATGCTGATTTGACCTTTGTAGTCCACCTGAGGGTAGCATTACCTTTCATCATATTGACAATGTGGCAAGTTTTCTTAGCAAACTCAGGGATGAACCTTCGAAAAAATTCACCTTTCTAAAGAAAGAGTGAACCGCAGTTTTATTGGTAGGTAGAGTAAGTTCTTGGATGGACTTGACTCTTTCTAAGTCAATTTTAATACCTTATCAAGACACAATGTGTCTAAAAATTTTCCCTTCTGTCACCCCAAATATAATTTTTTGGGGATTTAGAGAAATACAGTTCTGATGACAGCGTTCTAGTATTCTTTGTAAATGGTGGACATGGTCAGAATGATGCTTTGAAAATACCATCAAATCATCTAGGTATACTAAAATAAACTTACCCATTTCATCCTTAAAAGAGAGGTCCATCGCTCTTTGAAATGTGTCACCTGCATTTATCAGACCAAAAGGCATTCTTTGATAGGCGAAGGTGACCAAGGTGTGGTGAAGGCAGTCTTATGATAATCTACTTTTCCAACTTCAACCTGATTGTACCCCAAGAAACCATCCAGCATTGATAACATCTATGAACCTGTTACCATCTATAGAACTTGATCCATGATAGGGAGAGGGTAGTTATCTTTTAAAAATAACTGATTTGAGTTTCTAAAATCCACGTAGATTCAAATTTCACCATTCTTTTTTCTGACAGGCACTATGTTGGCAATCCATGTGGAGTGATGGATTGGGAAAATTATCTAGGCATCAAGCATTTTTTGTATCTCAGAGAAAATGGTACTTGAGATTTTTGGATTATATTGCCTAGACTTTTGCTTATAAGGCACAAAATTAGCCTTAAGAGGAATGTCATGGTGAATGTCATCAGGCCTAAGTGATTTCAGGTCATCATAGGAATATGCTAAGACATCTATTTATTGGTGGAGTAGATTAGCAAGCTTAAATATCTCCTTAGGAGTGCATCATTTCTCAATGTTCACCATCTTAGGATCTCCCTTGGTTCTTAGGTTTACTTGATCAAAATTCTGAGAGGAGTTTGAATCCATTCGCTGTTGTTTGATGAACCTGTCATGGTTATCAAACATTTTTTATAGAGAAACCAGGACTTTGAGAATCTTATTTCCTTAAAGCTACAGGAAATCCTCACCTATGTATGCATTCAATTCAAGAGTTGCCTCACATTCTTGAAATTCACTGCCTTCAAAATGCAGTTGTTTGAAGCTATCCTTTTACACCAAGAAGGCAATGATTTGATTGTCATTATTGAATACTTGCTAATGGTTGGCATTATCAGGTACACTTAGTCAAAAGACCAGTTCAATGGTGTACTTATCTCCTTTAAAATCTGGGTGGGGAACTAAGAGAGTAGCAAAAATAGCCAATGCATCCACCCAGTCATTAAATTCTCTCGAAATGGCTGAGATGCTAAAAGCATCAAAATTTTTAATTTGGTCCCAGACAAGATTGCAGTAGTGGCACAATATTTCATTCTTGGTTTGATAGAGGTTTCTTACCTAGCAAACCACTAATTTAGCATCCCCTTTAACATGGAGTAGTTTAATGCCTTTTTCTCTAGTAGCTTATAATCTAAGTAATAGGGATTTGTACTCAACTATGTTGTTGGTGTTGTTGAATTGAAACTTATAGGATAAAGGAACAATATCTCCTTGAGGAGATACCAACACAACTCTTACTGTAGACACCTAAAAAGTGTCTAACCCTTGGTCTTTTTCCCTCTCCTTGCCACCTCGCCACCCTAGGATACCCTCCTTGGATCCCCTTTATTCCCCACATGGCCATTTAATGCCTTAGACTCCCATTCCAACCTCTCCTCTCGCCCATTTAACCCCCGTCGACCGTTTCATCCTCGCATTCATTTGACCCGGCCGTTGGGAAACGGATGAAAGGCTATTTTTAGCCTTTCTCCAGCCTTTCAGCCACCGACGTCGATCAGCCTTCGGCCGACGTCAGTGATATTGCCGGCGTCGGCACCCTTCATAACAATTTTCTTCACCGTTATCTCTCTCTGGTTCCGCTTGGCTTCTCTTGACTTCTCTGCATCTCTAGCTCTCGCATCCTGACTCTTGAATCTTTGGCATCAAACCCTTGTATCAGCAATCTCTCTACCAATCAATCTGACTCTCTCCCTCAAGTACACAGCAAGCTTCTGCAGGTGAACAACAGGTATTCTTCATCATCAACAGGTCCTCTCATCCGGCATCACCAGCAACAAGATCAACACCTTCTTCAGCAGGGCACAGGTATGTTGTACTCTGTTTGTTTTTATGCTTTCTAGTCATTTCTAAACTAGATTCAGCTCTTCTTTTCCCCAACCCAGACTGCTAACCAAATCACCCAGACCCGGATTCCTATCTCCCTGATTGGCTTCCTCTACCTCTCTGTCCCTTTCTGTCTATTTGACCCCCCTGTATCTCTGCACAGACCCCCTGACTGCCTCAAATCAGACTCAAACCCGTCCACAGACCACCCTTAAACAGACCACAGACCAAACCCAGACCATCCACAGACCAGACCCTGCCCTGACCCGTCTGGAGGCCATTGCCCCGACCGACGCCGGTCATTACCCCAACCGACGATGGCAACATAGCCGACGTCGGCAGACCTGAAAACCGATGCCGGTAGGACCACCGACGCCGGCGACTGTGACCAGTTTGACAGCTTCTTCCAGGTAAGCTTTTGCTTCCTTTTCTCTTTCATTTTACTATCATTTCAGTCCTTTTCAGCATTCTGTCTTTTTATCAGACTTATCTTTTATCAAAACAGTGGGTTGACCTCCCTTAAAGAAGTTCTCATACTTCTAGGAACAAGCTTTCGCTTGGCAACCCACCGCCTATCTATCTAATGCCTCTTTGTCCAAGTTCTTTTTCTTTGCAGGTGTCATTCCTCCACAGCCAAAGAGGAGTGCCCACAAGCGTCTGGATTTACGGTGCGCAGTCTTTTATCCAAGTACTTCCCAAGCCTTGTCCATTACTTCTTTAGTTTCTTCTTTCTCTTAAATCTGAAAAGTGAATTTTGAATAGAAACACTTACTCCTAAACCAGTAGAAGAGCAGTTACCATCAAATTATAAGATCCATACCTCACTGGACACCACTTTTTCTCTAAAAACTTCTTTATTTGGGGGAAGAGATTATTCCATGCATTCATTTTGCTTTGCCGATTCTCCTACTGTGTTAGCTAAACATATTTCCAAGTTGTCACCTATAGGAGTTTCATCAGATGTCTCATGGAATTTGTTCATAGATAAGAAGTAGTTTCCCATGCTTGAAGACTCAAATAAAATTTGAGCTTCTGGTGCTGATGATCAGGTGACTACATATCTTGTCTCTTTTTCAGGAAGCAATTTCTTCATAATACCTTGAATTGGGATCCTCACCTATGATAAGTCCATGCTTAGCTCACCTCCAACATCCTTGCATAAATTCTACCCAAGCAAGATGCCGTAAGAGGCTAAAACATCGGCCACTAGAACCATCATTTTTATCCTCTTTTTTGGAAAAGCTATGAATGCAAATTGGGCATCTTTTATTTGACCAAAGAGTGGGACTTGCTTATTTTCCATAGACAACACCTCCCAAAAGTTTTGGTCAAAGTTAGACCAAGGGAACCTGCCACCTCGGTAGGCATGACATTATCTAAAGCTCTGGAGTCTATTATGCAATTTCTCAATTTGTAATCATTTATTAGCAGGGAAACATAAAAAGGTTCTATTTTCCTAAGAGCAATAGGAGGAGTCATGACAAGATTATTTTGGGTGGATTTATCCTTAGGGGGATCATGAGCGACCTTTGAAGAATATTGTCCTATGGGGACGGCTTTATTTTTCACATATTCCGCTAACCTATCAAATTGTTTAGGACTGACTCTCAAATATTCAATCTCTATCATTTGAATCTTAGTCTTTTTGTTGTGATCAATTATATCAAATAATTGAAAAGAATTTGAGACAGAGGAAGAGGGTCCATCATCTGGGTCTTTAGTGGGTGCAGCACTGGTCTGAGCAACAGGGGTGGAAGATATGGGGCAGTTAGAGGTACTTAATTTTTTTTGAGTTACCTAATCTTTTGATTGGGGAGGCAATGGAGTCCCTCATTTAGTGATGGAGACCACCGACCGAGGTTCTTCTTCTATTTTTTCTTTGTCAATGTGTGAAGCTAACTGGTTTTGAGATCTGGTAAAAATAACATAAGATCCATCGAACCCTTCTCCTTTACTTCTAGCTTCATTCTGGTAATCTAGGAAACCAATATTCGAGTCACCAACTAATTCTTCTTCCTACTCTTCAAAGAGATTAGCATCATCTTTTTGGTCCAACTTAGGTTGGAGCAAGAATTTGCATTCAGCCTCTAGGTAATTGAGTGCTGAATTGGTAGGTGCTACTTCAATGGCAAGTTTCCCTTGAGGGGGAGGTAGGCGATTTGGTTTCTCTTGGTTTCAAATAGCATTGCCCTGATATTACTGATTCTAGAATGTTCTTCTTGGCATATCTTGATAGGTGGGAATAGACATACCTTGGGCCATTTATCTCTTCAAAGCTATTAGTTCATTTGTCAATTTTTGCACCATAAGGTCTGTAGTGCCTGTAGAAGAGCTTTCAACAGATGAATAGAATCTATTTTTACTAGAGTCTTTTTTGATCTTACCTACTAGGATAAGATCATCCTCAATCTCAGTAGCAAAATTTTGATCCAATGCGAGATCCATAGGGCCAACTCACCTCAATAGAAAACTTACTTTAGGAAGTTGTGAGTTGATAAAAAAGCACTTAAGATTCTCTGACGTGGGCTAAGCGATGGTTAGAATTTGGTTCCTTAACTTATTTAATTTGGCTATGAAATCCCTCATGGGTTCTTGGGATTCCTTTTTCATTTGTGTAAGCTATGATAACAAGGCATGTGCATCTTTAGCAGGTTTAAATCTAGCTTCAAATTTAGACTTTAGCATATTCCAATTAGTTATAGTTTGAGATTAAAGATGGTAAAACCAATCCATGGTAGCACCTTGCAGAGTTTCTACAAAAAGTCTCACTGCTACGTCTTCGAATTCTACATTGATTACGTCGCATGCTATAGAGAAGGTGGTAATATGCTCATCGAGATGAACCTTCCCATCACCAAAAAACTTGTGAATTTTTTTTCTAAAACTATGAGGTAGTTCATGAAAGGGTGGCATCAAATTAAGAGGACCAAAAGAATTACCCCACAGACCTTGAGCCATTATGATAAGATGATTAAATGGCAGGATAATAAATCTTGGTGGGGTCAATAAAGATAGAGCCTTACCAGTATTGAGGCTAGAAGCTTCACCAAGTATGGAAGATTTGGCGTTGGTAGGAGGGAAGCTCCTAGTTCACTGAAGATGAGATGATGAAGGAGAAATCTCAAAATTATTTTACTGCACCAGCTTGAATATAGGATCAACAATACCCTGAGCTCTCTGGCCTCATGTGTACAATATATCTGTCAGAGTGTCAAATGAAAAAGAGACTGAAACTACTTTGAGTTAAAGCTTGAGGCTTCAAAATGCACCTTTGTATCCCTAGTAGAGTCACCAAAAGTTGTTGGGTGAATATTTTTTTGTAAACTAACTAATGACAAAATGGGTATATCAACCATAGTACAAGGAGATTTACGCCACAAAAAGTGTAGGTTTACCACATCTTGATGAGATAAATCTCTCGTCTCATCAAGGGGAGGTTCCCTATGAATATTTATATGCTATATGTATATATAAGTAAGCAGAAAATAATACATGGGTTGGTATAACACCATCCATCTCTCTTTTTTCAGAGATGATGTCCAAGGAACAAAAGAGATAAATCCCAATCGATGGCTGAAAGCATCCTCTTCTTTCAGGAATGGTATCCAACACAGAGCAAAAAATCCCCTGAAGTAGGTAACAAAGTCCACAAGGAAACCCACGTAAGCACAAAGTCTTATGCTGACTCCTTCACTGATTTAGAACATGCGTAATAGTAGAGTGAAACAAAACACAAAGTCTTCGCCTAAAACTACAATGGATAAAAGGATCACCAAGATAAAAGTAGCTCAAAGTCTTTCTTTTATCTTTTAGAAACATCTTCAGATAATGTCAACACACACACTTTGTTTATTAAATCAAACAGATAAGAGATTATTAGGAAAGAGGACATAAGAACTATTTCTTAAATAACACAAATTACTTCAACACAAAGTCTAAAATAAACCTGTTTCTCATTCATTTGATAAAATATGATTTACAAGTTGAGCACAAAGTCTCAAGAAGTGTCTCAATTTTAGAAGAAATTTTGCTCTCAATTATCCAGAGATACTTTTACAAAAGAGGTTCCCTCTATATATAGGGAGAAACCTTCAAAATTAAAAAATATTAAAATATTAAAATATCTAGTCAAAGATGAGTCATCTTTGACTTTGAGATATTTTTCTAGATTTTTTTACATGTAATTACATATTACAAAATTTCATGCACTTTTACATGATGAAAGTGCATGAGAAGAGAGAAAAGAGAAATAATTCAAGTCTTGTTGCCAGACTTCTTGAGATGAGCATCATACATGGTGATAGATACCTAAATTCCTATATTGTCTGGTGCAATGGTGTTCTTGAAGATCACTCTGGCTTTGATTGTAGCATATTTCAATATAATCCTCTAGCACTTTCCCTTTCATATAGGTTTTCTCTACTTTTTGGATAATAGGGTTGTCTATGAAAAAGGCTTTTGAGGTTGTTGTTTCAGGGGCAAGAGTGAATTTCCTGACTACTACGGTCAATTGCTCTGCCTTTGCCTTATAGTAATCTTTCATCTCCTTTTTCCTGTCAAATTTCTAGACCATGATGTCCATTGCGGACTGTAGATCACTCTTTGCACCCTCATGAGTAACTTTCCCTAACTCAACATGAGAAATGGAATAATTGCTCATGTCAAAACCCTTAAGGGTTGCATCCTGTGGAGGTTTAGCTATCTCTAGAAATTTGTGCCCCTTTTCCTCAACCAATTTTGAAAGGATCATTGGTCTCTTAGGGGCCTTAGCTTTCATTGGCACTATCTTGCCAAAATCAAAGCCATTTGTAGAGATGGCTAGCTTCTTCCTTTTGGTTGTGAAAGATGATAACCAAGGGGGGAGAGAAAAAGTACTTACTATGGCAATGGTTCTTATAGCTGGTGTCACTAGGGTAATGTCTACACTGCTAGTGGGAATAGTGGGTGCAGTGGGAGTAATCGGTGAAACCGTATTGGCCACTGACTGGTCAATGGCAGAGCTTTCTCCTATATTTAAAGAAGGAGAAGAGAGACTAGGGATGGAACCTGAGGAGCGAAGGACATCTCCAAAAGTGCCTTGAGGATCACCAAACATGAATTTGGAAGGAGAGACGGCTCCAGAAGAAGAAACATTGATGGAAGAAAGAGGCGAAGGAGATGCTATAGGAGATTGAGGTGGTGAAGAAGAAATACCTGTAAGTGGTTGTGCCCCTTCTCGGAAAGATAGAGGCTCATTTTTTTGCTACTCTAAAGGCCTATAATCTATTTCCATCTGCTGAGCTACCTGTTCTTGGGTGCTTTGTTCTCTAACCCCCTTGTTAGGATTGTGGAGCTAAAAGCTTCACTGATGTAGACATGGAGGAGGTTGCAGAATGAGTTGCTGAGTGTCAGAATTGTTTGGCGTTGGTCTGGCCAACCGGCGTCGGCAGGGTAAGACAGAAGGCAACCGACGTCGGTCATATATCGGCCGGCGTCGGCGACCCCAGGCAGACAGGGACCGACGTCGGTCGCCTGTGTAGTTTGACTGTGAGTTATTTACGGGCAGTGAACTAATGAACCAAGAGTTTGCATGATGAGCGCTAATTTTAGACTCATAGCTGCGGATCTAATTATTGTAATTAGATGTCTAATCATTGTTTGGATGAGATCTATATAATAGACTCATGGTTGTATTGAATAGGTGTGCTAGGGAGTAAGAGAGCCTAATTATAAGCTCCTTCTGTGTGTGAGGTAGAGCTATGGTGCGTTCCTCCTAGTGCCATAGTGCCAGGTGTGTTGGTGCTGGATTGGAGAGCCAGCTGGGTTCTTCAAGAGTGTAGGATCTTGGTCACAGGTGCATGGCCTATATAGGAGATCTACATGGTAAGTAAGATCCTTGATTTGCAGGTGTATGTGTGTGCAAGGTCGAGGTTCACAGGTGATTAGAACCATTGCTTGATTTGCAGGTGTGCAAGGTCATATAGACAGCAACACAACAGGGAGCAGTATCAGGCAAGATCTACTTGGAGTACAGGTGTGTACTCGGATAGAGCAAGAGGAAGGCAAGGGAGTTCCTTCCATAAGTATGGTCTGTTGAATTGCAGGTTGTTGCAGATTCATGGGAGATCTACTTGAAGTACCTTGAGTACTTGTGGAGCACGTGGAGTGCTTGTGGAGTGCGTGGAGCACTTGTGGTGTGCGTGGAGAACGGGAGGTGAACACCAACTCTGTATTTTGAGTTGGGTGTTGGGACCTGTGAGAGGGAGAGCTTTGGGGAGAAGAATTACTGTTCACTTGAGGTGTGGGAAACCTCTGTAAGGTGGTGGAGAAGAAGTGGCATCTTCTTTATTGTATTCTTTTCTATATAAAGTGTTAATACAATTTGGTATTGTCTCTCATATGCTGTGTTATTATGAATTCTAGTTACTTGGTGAATCTGGTTAATTTCTGCATATTAAGTTGCTTGGTATTGGTAATCAAATTGTGTGCTTCCGGTGTACACCCTCCCAACAAGTGGTATCAGAGCCTTGGTTGTAGGTTCTTGAGCTTGATACCAACAGGTGGTATCTGAGCTAAGGTTGGAGGAAGCAGGTTTTGTGTTTGGTTGCAGGGCACTCTCAGGGGTTTCTGATTGAGTGGGAGCAGAGCAACAGCAGATCAAAGCAAGCTAAGAATGGAGGAGTTGAAAAGCATAGATGGTCACTCATGGTCCTATGGAAAGAAAGAGCAGGTAAAAGATTATTGTTGGTTGGTAATAGATCAGCATGAAGAAACTAAAGATACAGATGTAGTAGGTATTGTTGCACAGGATGTGTTTGCAGGTTTCTTGGATAAAGTGGAATCTTGGATAAAAGATTCGGTTGCCTCTTTCCATGCAGTTCCAGGTAGAGGAGCTGGTGAGCCTTGCCAAAGGATTGGCAAAGGAAAAGTGAAGCTGAAATTGCAGGCGGCCAACACACAGGTGTTGATGAAGGTCATGCAGGTCCCAGGTTTGGAGATATGGCTAATTTCTTCAGAAAGATTGGGTGATGAGAGATGCACAAGAACTCTCACAGCGGATGCACTTGAATTAGCTGGTGGTAAGAAAATAGGTATCCTTTATCTACTTGTTTATATTACTGATTCTTCTTTTGTTGCGGAGACGTGGCTTCGTAGGCTTGGTCACATGAGCAGGAAGGAGATGCATGTTCTTAAGCGGAAGACAGATATATTTGACAGGCTTAAGAACTGGAAAGCCTTGGTGTTTATGGAGGAGATGGCGGACAGAACCCAGTGGATGTAGCTGGATACTTCTGAGCAGGGCAGTTTGGACATGGATTTTGATTCAAAGAAGCTCACGGGTAAAAAGTCATCACTCACAGGCAAACACAGGTACCGATGTCGGTCAGAAGGAACCGGCGTCGAACAGACAGGTGCCGATGTCGGTCATGTGCAGACCGAAGCCGGCGATGTCGGGCAGAGTAAGACCGATGTCGGTCATGAGACCGACGTCGGCAGTATGTAAGACCGATGTCGGTTATCAGGACCGACGTCGGCAGCAGGGACACCAGCGCAGGCAGGTTGGTAGTCAGGTACAGACGCATGGAACCGACGTCGGTCGGATGCAGACTGTGGAGTGACCGAGGTCGGTCACTGTAACAAATTTTGGGTGGACAGCAAGCTGTCAAGGAGTCTCAAACACCCATACGGAGGACTGAAGGCGTAAGTAAGCCCTCAAATTCGTTGTTCCTCTTCTTCATACTTGTTGCTGATTGTAGAGCAGGAAGGATCCAGGATACAGGTGTGAGCTTGGCATGGATGAGGATGTGATTCCTTGGAGGAGAACCAGACAGGTGTGTTTTGGTGGAGATGCCAGCAGGTATGAAAGCACAGAGACGAATGGATACCTTAGTAGAAGAATAGAGAGAATGGATACATGAGACGGAAGATCAGGTATATGGTCTTGTGGAGCTGCAGGACAGTGGTACAGGTTTTGACAGGTGGAGGACGAAGCATGGCTTCAGTCAATGTCAGGGTAACTACTGTGGATTTGTCTTACCAGGGGGATGATGAGTCGCGACATCATTCTGTAGCTATATGTGGATAGTATGCTAGCTAGCAGGGGTGTACATACAGGGTTTTGCTGAGCTAAGGGTAAGATTAGTTCAGTGGCATGTCAGGAGGAGTTTGGAGTAGCGGAATTCTTTGACATGGGAGGCATGGAGATCACAGGTTGATTTTGTCTCGAGTGGGAGCTGATGTGAATCAGGTGTTGGCGAGGTTCGGGATGCAGAGCCAGAGCACACTAAGGGCTGGACAGGTACAGTGTCCGAAATCACATGAGGTCTGGTATAGACCTGAGTATTCCCATGCAGTGGGAGCTGTCAGAGAGTTAGGAGCCAATTCGGGGAAGTGGATTCTCAGGTTTTCTGAGAGGGACCGGCAACAGGTGTTGCTATGCAGGGTCAGGACTTCACTACAGGTGTTGTAGGTTCGGATGTGGCAGGTTACTCGGATGACAGGTGGTACATCACAGGTTGTGTGGTGGGTTGTCTTCAGGTGGGAGCTTGAAGAGGGATACAAACCAGGAAATAGATTAGACGGAGTACAGGTACAGGTACAGTGCAGCTATTTATCTCCAAGTGGGAGATTGTTAGGATTGTGGAGCTAAAAGCTTCACTGATGTAGACATGGAGGAGGTTGCAGAATGAGTTGCTGAGTGTCAGAATTGTTTGGCGTTGGTCTGGCCAACCGGCGTCGGTAGGGTAAGACAGAAGGCAACCGACGTCGGTCATATATCGGCCAGCGTCGGTGACCCCAGGCAGACAGGGACTGACGTTGGTCGCCTATGTAGTTCGACTGTGAGTTATTTACGGGCAGTGAACTAACGAACCAAGAGTTTGCATGATGAGCGCTAATTTTAGACTCATAGCTGCGGATCTAATTATTGTAATTAGATGTCTAATCATTGTTTGGATGAGATCTATATAATAGACTCATGGTTGTATTGAATAGGTGTGCTAGGGAGTAAGAGAGCATAATTATAAGCTCCTTCTGTGTGTGAGGTAGAGCTATGGTGCGTTCCTCCTAGTGCCACAGTGCCAGGTGTGTTGGTGCTGGATTGGAGAGCCAGCTGGGTTCTTCAAGAGTGTAGGATCTTGGTCACAGGTGCATGGCCTATATAGGAGATCTACATGGTAAGTAAGATCGTTGATCTGCAGGTGTATGTGTGTGCAAGGTCGAGGTTCACAGGTGATTAGAACCATTGCTTGATTTGCAGGTGTGCAAGGTCATATAGACAGCAACACAACAGGGAGCAGTATCAGGCAAGATCTACTTGGAGTACAGGTGTGTACTCGGATAGAGCAAGAGGAAGGCAAGGGAGTTCCTTCCATAAGTATGATCTGTTGAATTGCAGGTTGTTGCAGATTCATGGGAGATCTACTTGAAGTACCTTGAGTACTTGTGGAGCACGTGGAGTGCTTGTGGAGTGCGTGGAGCACTTGTGGTGTGCGTGGAGCACGGGAGGTGAACACCAACTCTGTATTTTGAGTTGGGTGTTGGGACCTGTGAGAGGGAGAGCTTTGGGGAGAAGAATTACTGTTCACTTGAGGTGTGGGAAACCTCTGTAAGGTGGTGGAGAAGAAGTGGCATCTTCTTTATTGTATTCTTTTCTGTATAAAGTGTTAATACAATTTGGTATTGTCTCTCATATGCTGTGTTATTCTGAATTCTAGTTACTTGGTGAATCTGGTTAATTTCCGCATATTAAGTTGCTTGGTATTGGTAATCAAATTGTGTGCTTCCGGTGTACACCCTCCCAACACCCCTTAGCTGTTAATTCTAGCTCCTCAACAGCCTTTGATTTCTTAGACACAAAGATTATTCTAGGCTTGTGATGCCTAGATAGAGAAGGAACATCACCTTTATTCTTAGTCATCTTCTCTGCCTTCTTCTTTATTTCTATTTGGAATTCAGCTTCTGATCCTGTAATGAATTCCTTCAACTTGATCCCTTTGGCTGCTAACCAATCATTGGTGTTATCCAAGGTTCAAATCTCTTTCTCAAAGAAGTCAATTCTTTTTGGGACCACTAAATTGGAGGAAGAGGAGAGTCAGCAACTTTCTCAGCTAGGTATCTGTTGTTGATAATTTTCTTATCATTGACCAAATTAGAAGAAATATTTGCAAGCCCTAGATATTCGATCTACTCTAGAGTCAGCCTGTTGTAGTCCATCCTCCTAATTTCTTCGGATGTTATCAAGTCTACCTAGATGTCTTAAATCATAGGCTCATGAAACTGAGTCTTTTTTTAATTATATCTTTGACACCCTTGTAGTCAAAATTGTCCCTCCTCTTGAACTGCTTCATGGTAACCAGTTGCATTTCTGTCTCCATTACCTTTGCTTTGGCTACAGTTAAAACTGAGTATCTACCAATTTCAATTAGGAACCTAAAGCCTAGCTTCTTAAGTTCCATTTGCCTAGTGTGTATGACAATAATTTGTCTACACAGCTCCATTAGGACTAACTTTTTAGAAGGAAACCTAGGGAGCATATAGGGATATCCTTGAAAAAAGCCAACTCGTAGATAGCAAAAGGAGGGAAATTGTAAAAACATGCAGCCAAAATTGTTGATGACTATCCAGGCTTCATCAAATACTCTTTTTTGTTCGAGCTAAGGGTAAAAAAGGCATAAAAATATTGTGAAGAAGACATCATTTACCCTCCTAAAATGATGGATTAATCCTTATAGTGTTAACTGAGGGTAATATGAATAGACTAGGGTGGTTCTCCTATCTCCTTCAGTTGTCAAACCTAGAAAGGTTTGCATTGAAGCTGCAATGTACACCAAGTATGAAGTCATATAGAACTTTGAAGTAGTAGATACCTTGGTCAACTACTCATGAAGAGCATTGCTGATCTACTCACCCTAGAAGATGACTTGCTTCCCTTGTAGGATTATCTTGATAAAGGGATACATCCATTCATGGAATTGTGAAGAAGATGGTAGACCTTGTACTCTGTTGAGAAGAGTAATCAAGTCACCAAATTCTTCTATAAAATCACTCCTCAAAAAATTTTTTAGCCATCTAGATAAATTGGTCTTGGGAGTCTTGAGCCACTTGTGATTCATCAATTTTTTTGCCCTCTCGGGATCCTTGTTGTACTCTTTCTATGCTTCTACGAAGTTGATTTTTAGTACTTCAATAGCATAAGAGTACATGAAGACTTTATCGATAAATTTGGGGTCCAACTAAATTATCATATTGCCATTGGCATTAGAGACCGACCTAGTTTCTCTATTGTAGAACTGGGCACACTAGAGGATGAACTCTATGTGATGCACCGCTATAGGGAAAGAGGCAACCCGATGGATGTTTCTTTCGATTATCCTTTTCATCTCTGAGCTCGAGTTGGTCACCTTGGTTCTTTCCATGAACTTATCCATATCTACGTGGCCAATCTCTATGTCTCTAATGTCATCGACATTAGAAGTGACTGAGGTTATTGAGACAATACCTTGGTATTGGTACTTCATGGCCTTAGACTTCTTTAGAGAAGCTTCATTCATTGGGATGAGCTTTTCTTGAGTGGGTGCCAATGAAAAAGAATCCTCAATAGGTACTGCAATGATAATCATGATCGTATAATTAGGGGAAAAATGGGCAAATTGGGGAATTTGCACGTTGGGTGATCATGACTAAGGAATGGCACTTGATAGAGCTAGGTCCGAAAGTGGGTCAAAAAATGAGAGGAAAAAGGGGAGGAGGTAAAAAAATGTGAGGGATGAAAATCTCTCCAAAGTTAGAGAATTTGGAGGAAAAATGCAAGGGTGGAAAAATTTGTCGCCCTAGCATGTGGAATGGCTTGCATGCATGGGCGACAAAATTTACTGCCTGTGCATGCAAGAAGAAGAAAAAGGCATGGGTGGAAAAAAATTTCACTTGTGCATATTTTTTAGGAAAGTGTAAGGGCAAAAAAAAATTCTGCCCTTACACTTGAGCCTTGCATTGGTGGAAAAATTTGTTGTCGATGTAGTTGAGTGGTGTAAACTTGTATCAGTAGCAAAATTTGCCACTGATGCAGGTGGGGAAGTGCATGGTTAGGGTTTAAAATTAGCTGTCTTAGCATGTGGAAACCTTAGGATGTTCATGGGAGAGAAGGGAGGGTAGCAAATTTCACTGCCCTAGCATGGAGGAATGGTGAAAGGCTGACGGGGGAGGAAGAGAGCTTGACGGGAAGAGGAAGGGAAGGGGGCCGATCGGTCTTAGGGGAAGGGAACCAAGGTTGGAGAAAGAAAAGAAAACTAACAACAAAACTAAAAACAAAACCTAAAGAGAGGAAAGAAAAAGAAAAAGAACGTAAAGACAAGGGCCTACTTGGAAAATAATGCATGCTGCAAGCTCAAATCCATCGAAATGCACTTTTTCCCACTTGCTGGATCATCCAGAGGTAGAAGGTAGGAGGAATGAAAGGAATGAATCAAAATGGGGTGAAAATCAGATTAAATGGGGCAAAAATCAACCCCAACTACTCGACGTGATGGCTATAAATGCCACGTGCAAAAATTGAGGCAATGTAGGGGCGGCAAAATTTATCGCCATTACACTGAAAACCAAAGGGTCATGCAGGGGTGGTGAAATTTTTTGCTTCTACATGAGAAGGATAAAAATGTATGGGTGGTGAATTTCACTGCTCCTACACAAAGAATGAAAAATGCATTGGCGGCAAATTTTTCCTCTTGTGCATGAAAATTGAAGAAAAAGACTAACTCTAAAAATGTTAAATTTGGTCCTCTTATTGCATCGAGACCATAACAAATTTCACATTTTTGGGAAAATGTAATTAAAAGAAGTTAAGAACTTTAAACGGTGTCAGTTGAGCAAGTACGAGAATGAGAAAAACCTATCTCAAAAAATGAACTTAGAGAGACAAAGGGCAAAACAAACAAGTTTTGTAGGGGGTTGTTCCAAAAATGAGTTGAGCTAATTTTGGAAACAACAAATATGAAGGCTTAGAGATAGATTGAATGGTATTGATCTATTTGATAAAGTCAAGATTGTGGTGATTTTTTTGAAGATATCAAGTTAGCTAATGTTGTCAAATTTGGGAAGATATATGTTTTTTTGAATAACCTATGGAGTGTTTACTGATGGTGGATTGATAGGAGGGATATAACCTTGAAGTTTTGATTCATCATCACTAGAATCAGAGGATTTGTGAATGAGATGAATATCACAATTTCAAACATGCATTTTACTGAGAATATTTTGATAATGAATTTCATCCAAGTCTCATTATTGAGCTTGGGCCATGATGTAATTAAAAATTTGAGCTATAACATTTATAGCATGCTCAAGTTGAGAGGACTTGAACCAACCTCTCAAGGCATGAAAATTTGAGTTATAACAACTCTTGGATGCCTGTCAGGACTAGATTACAATCAATTAAAGAGTTTTTGGTGTTGCTCTTCAATGCACCAACATTTGGAGGTAGTTAAACAAAAATCAACAGTGACACCAAATGCATTTAGTTGGTTATAATAGCCCATGTACCATTTTAATCAAGTGTTATTTCATTTATGCCTTTCTCATGAAGTTTCATGGTTGGGTTTGATGTTGATTTTGTTTTACACAAGTTTTAGAGCTATATCAAACTCATGTTTTTCCTTGTTAACAATTTATTGACCCTTATTAGCAGTATGCTGAAACTTATCAACCTTGTTATCAAAATTATTACCCTTATTATTTTCCTAAACATTCATACCAAGATAGTCCACCTCTTTGGCATCCCTCTCATTTTTATAATCATCCTTATCAAGGCCATGTTATCCATAGTCAACATATCCACATTTCAAATTAGTCCATCCTAAGTTTCAAGAAAACCTTTTTGGGCTATGAAAGATATATGATACGGCTTAACAAACAAAGGGAGTATGGTCAAAATGTTCATAATAGTCTCATTCATAATGTGAGAGACTCATTTCACCTAATAAAGAGAGAGTGGGCACCTATTGAGAGAGAAATTTAGAAAAGACTCATAAGTGACATGATGGACATAAGTGGATTAATTAAAGGCATAGAGGATAACCTAAGAGTTTATGAAGTATAGTAGGTTAAATGATACCATCCCCATGTGACTTCATCTATAACACCTCATCCCTCTTATGTGCCACCCATTATTCCTCAAAAAACCATTTCAAGTTAACTTCAAAGCTCCCAAGCCCTTCATATACTCCTCAAGATTTCCCATCTTGGAAATCATTCCAAGAGAACATCCAAAAGAAGAAAGGGGTTGTTGTTGAGCATCCTATTATTGAGAATAAAGATAAATCATAATTGGATAGCTTTATTTCTACTTGGAAGGAAGATAATGAATCCATATTGACATAAAAATCCACTCCTCTTCCTCAAGAACCCCCCAAGAAGACTTTTAAGATCCCAAGTTGGAATCAAGTGGTAAAATCATGGGATAATCAAAGTGGAATAAGCATAGATTGGAGAGTTGATATCAAGGAATAATATGAAACTATTCAATCCCCTCCCATCCCTTCTCAAGAGCCTAAATCCTTCCCATCTTAGAAGTCCATTCAAGAAAGAATCCAAAGTAAACAAGAGATCCTTGTTGAAAAGCTTGAAAAACCTAAGAAGTTTCCATCTTGGAAATCCATTCAAGAGGGTATTCAAATGAATAATGAATCCATTGTATATAAATTTGAAATACAACACATTCCAAAGATGGATGGATTCATTGGTGAATGGAGGGAAGAGAAGAACAAGCAAATTAAGCACAAGAATTCAAAACTAGTTTGTGAAGATGAGCAAACTCTTCTTGAGAAAAATAATCAAGTTATAGCTGAAAATCAATCATAAAAGGATATAAATATGAGACATTAAGTGTATGTGATGATGATATCACCATTGGAACACATCTTGGTCAAGAAAGATTCGAATTAGCCTTTGAAGTTCAAGAGAAAGGTGACCTTGATGGAGTACAAGCTGATCAAGTTGCTACAATAGAAGAAGAATCTTATAAATATAAATTAGAGGTGGAAAAAGGTTATTTTGATCCCCAAGAGCATGATAATAAGGTATATCTTCCAACTCATTATCAAATTGTGTTGTGACTACTTCTATACCAACTCCTATCAAGTTTGATGAAGGTCTAAGTGAACTAGAACCAAGTGAAGATCAATTAAAGGACTTGTTTGAGGTCATAATATTAGGCCACACTATTATAGAGACATTTCATGGTCAAATTAATATTGATGAAGGTAGTTTTTTCAAGCAAGGCACCAAACAAGAGAAAGGCAATTCTCCAAACTTGCCATTCCAAGAGGCTATTCCATTTTAAGATGACTTGTTTGATGTTCTTAGACAAGGTTATCAACATATAATTCCATTTACAGGTGCTTATTAAATATTGGAAAAGGAAACTAAGCTTAATTGGCCTCAATCTCTCAAGAATCAAGATACACTTCTACTTGAAGCCAACACTACAAAAATGCCAAGAGATCCATCTATGATTGTTCAGCTTGATCAAGAGTAGCCTATGGATGAGGTAGAAATGAGATTTTTTATGCCAAGAAAACAAGTTTTTAATGAGTATGATTTGGTAATTGACTCACATTGTCAGCCTATGTATAAGGGAATGAATCAAGAAGGTCTAGTTACTAGTTAAAGAGACCATGAGCAAGCCAACATCTCCAAATACAGGTGGAAGTTCTCGCTTCATATACCATGCTTGGTTGGACTCCACTCAACATGTGATAATACGATTACATGGTGTCAAGATGATCTCAAAAGATTCCCATTTTATCTTTTAGGAGGAATAAACGTTGAGGTTAGTTGTGTATAGCTGTTTATGCTTAGTGTTCCCTAAGTGATTGTGAGCATAAGTGTGTATTTTGTCTTATTTTGTGTGTTATGTGTTTAGAGGTCAAATATATTGTATTATATTCTATTAAAGTCATTTCAAGTCTTATTTTTAATATTAGATGACTTCATTGCCCAATGGATGCACTAGGAAACCTGTCTATATGCTTAACAAGTAAGCATCCCCAAGAGACCGCCAAAGATGTTAGCCAAATTTTTGGCTACCATTACCTACGTTCAAAAAAAACTTGATTGTAATACCTTATGAACTTTTTAATATCCCATTACACATTTTATTAGGTCTTAAAAAGGTATTATATTAGTCTTATTAGCATATGTTAAGGTTGTTTTGATAAAATTAAGGTAATGTCTTATTTTTGTTTTATACTAGTCTAGTCATAAAGTAAACATGAAGAGATTGGTACAAAAGATGTCATAGGTTAAAAAGTACCTATAAATGTCATAAAATTATTTTACCATGTTGAATGAACATTTTACATTTGTTTGGAGAAGTTAATAATCTTTTGTGAAGTTTGAGGTAAAGTGTCATACAAGGGGAAAGTCCATATAATCAAATCTGACGAGTGTCAAAGCCAACAAAGATGAAATATCCATACACCAAATTTGTCCAATATTTTTAAGGATTTATCTAATTTCCATACATTTTATGAATATCAGACTATATCATTTTTGTAGGCTCAACACTGTAATGAGAGAAAATCACTCTTTTGTAAGAAGTTATGGGCACTTGTACAGACTTGGATAACCCAGTTTTAGTTAAAAATGTCTTTAGAGTGTATCTTAAACTTAATAAATCCATATCAATACATATAAATATTTTATGGGTTTTAAAAGTCTAAAATTTGCTTTAGAACCTCCATCAACCTCTTGGTAGACTAACAAAAGGTAATTTCATATACTTAATATGAAAATAGGAGAGAGGGTCATGGTATAAGATTGTGGAAAGATGAAGTATGAATAATGAACTTTAGTTTTGTGTAATTTGTTCTCATATTGGTGCCTCTATCTTTATTAACAATCATTAAGACCATCAAGTGGTCTTAAACCTCACTTAAACCCTACAAGCTCATTTTTGTGAAATTTTCATGTAATTTGGATCTCATTGGAGCATGGTGTGAATTTTTTAAGGATTGTATGGATATGTGAAACCATTTCACACACTATTACATCAGGTTCACACGTTTTAACAACCAATCATCAAGAAGAGCTTCCATGTGAGAGGAGTTATAGGGTTTACACTTTAAATTTGGAAGTTTCTACATGTTTAATGCAAAAAAGTGGTTGTTTAATGTTCTCCAAAACACCTAATTTCATATCCATAATTTAAAATTATAAAAAATGAGTATGTTGATACCTTTATGTCTCCAAACCTTCACAAGCTCATTAACTTATATGGTTATAGGCTTCAAAGAGCAAGATTATGGCCTCTTAAGAAGTCTCTAGATATAAGGTGTTGATAGTAAGTTTAATAAAATAATAAAATATTATAAATACATCATCCCTTTAAAATTCCAAATTAATGAGCCAAATAGCTAAGATTATCAATAAAATCATCTAGGGAGGCCTACAACAAGAAAAGAAGACCTACAAGTTTGCAGACCTATAGGTCTCATTTTCACATAAAATACAATGAATTTGCATTGGAGGATGAGGTTAAAAAATTACATGTCATTATAGTTTTTTGAAGTTTATTTTGATTGTGTGGTACTTAAGAAATGTCCAAGGGTTTTCCAAATATTCAAAATAAAGAAAAGTACACACCTATAGCTGAGGGCAATCTTGGCACAAACATGATGGAGAGGAAGTAATTTTTATTTTATTTTTGAGGACTAAAGTATTTTTTAAAGTATAAAGGTACTATATAAAACCTCATCATATTGATAAATATTTATTTATAATTAAGATGAAACCTCAATTGATCATTGATAGTTATTACCATTAACCTCACAAGGTAGACTATGTAAGAGAAAATGAGGTCCCTTAAGTAGGTCAAAAGGTTCCATCCTAACTAAGAAACATAAATAAACATTAGGATGTAAATTAATATAGATAATATGAATGGAATCATATAAAATACAAATGATCTTAATCATGCATCAAGGAAGCTTAATTAGCCATCTAGAGACCCTACAAACCTATAGGTCAGCCCAAGCCCAAGTGAGGTGCCTACATTGTTATGAAGGACAAAGGTTTGTAGAAAGAATAAAAACATATGAAAATCACTTTATAATGACAACATGAACTCCATATAATATTCATAGTTAATGAAAATAATGACAAGTTTTGACAAATCTACCTAGGCCTAGTATGCCTGAACATGTACACATAGGTCTATATGTAACAAAGCAATGAAGAGTTTGTTTGATTGAAGGTGAGATGAGAAAATAAATACCCAATAAGGTGGTTCAAACTTTAATGGAACATTCTATGAGTTTTTTAAGCCCTTCAACAAATAATAAATGGTCTAACATATTCAACTAGGGTCAGTTGTATTGATTTGTTCATAAACCCTAATATGAAATAATGGGATCTACAAAGGGTCTGAAGAAAAAAATGGTAGGAAGACCATTGGAATAGGTTAAGGTGGATTTTATAGACCTCATTGAGGTATTTGAGACCAAAAATAATCACTATTAACTCTTTTCACTCATGAATCTCTCTTCACGTCATTAAATGCATTCTTTTCAAGATTGGAACAGTACATACAATTTTCATGGAATCCCAATCCATTTTTATATGTTAATGGGACTTTCATACATGGAATTTTCATATTTTTTTCATTGATCAAGGCCCCAATATTTATGAATCATCATTAAGATGATAAGCACATTTTTGGCTACCAAGAATACTAATAATGACAAGTTGAGAGAGGTTGTCTTCCAAAGTGCTTGATACAAACTATATTGACCTTGAAACCACTTGTACATGATTAATCACTCCAATAAGGGTATCACCATGACACTTGACTGTACTTTTACCTATATAGACTCATTAAATGTTATGTTTTATGAGTTTTTGGGCTCAAACTAGGGTATTTGACCTCATACATAGATGAAAATAATTGGAGAGGATGTAGTGAGGAATATTATATCCCATAAATCCCAAAAATACATACATTTAACCTTGAAAGTGATCTTACATGTCTAATTGTTGAAGGCAGTGTGAAAAAGGCTTGTAAAAGGCTAATTTTTTGGCCATTTCTTGGTTTGCCTACCTACACAAGGTTTCATAATAAAAAATTTGGCATGAATCATGTTCATAGTGTCATAAAAGTTAATAAAAAACTTAATTGTTTTTTCACACTTGTGGGAGAAGTCTGGAGCAAAATCTTAGTTTCTAGGCCTAAAGACCTAATTGAGGCTTAATTGGAGAGAGAAATCAGCTGAATAAGTGAACTTTCACTTAGAGTTGGGTCATAAAATTTGGCATGGATATGTAAGTAAATACTAGGTACTAAAAAATATTCCTATTTTACCAAGATCATCTATACATTATTCTACACAAGGAGCTTTGTGTGTTTTTAGGGATACAAAGAATTGAAGGCAAGTAAGAACTTAACGTGAAAAATGAGGTCTTTGAGAGTGTTTTATGGATAAAAATGGGTTAATTTAGGTATTATAATATATGTATATGAATTTAATAGATATATATTTCATTGGTAAATATTAAATCAAAATTTGACACTTGTAAGGAGAGGTGTAGTGAAGCCAAATGGGTTTCAAGACACCTAAAGAGTTGTGTAATGATCATCATTGAGATGTCAATTTGGAGATATCCTAATCATATTAAGGGTGTAAATAACATGTTAATAATGTAACTCAATATGAATTTATGATTAAATAATTCCACTTGTCACTTTTCAAGCCAAGAAAAGGGCAATTTTGAAGAAGACAAGGTGTCAAGCTACTAGACAAACTCCTACACCATTTTGGAGATGAAACATCATAAAATAATCAATAAATGTCCTTAAATATCTGATTAAACTATTTCCAAATCCATTATTTATTGTAACTCTCACTTGACACTTTTTAATTGCTCACTTTTACACCTCTCTCTCTTCTGATCTCATTTCTCTATAAATTTAGCCTTGATTATCTCTATATTCATCCTCCATCTAGGTATGTCAAATCCTTGGAAATTTTTATGCCTTTTATCAATGATAAAATAATGGTTTTATGTACTTATATGACTATACTTAGTGTGTTTTTGTGTGAAAAAATGATTTGTCAAGTGAATTGACTAGTCTTCCTTGGTATGTTGTCCTTTTATAACACCTATATATAGTTTAAAAGCTTCTTTTGTAGGTCATGTAAAGTGTTCAAGTGAAGTGTGAGGTTTTAGTGAGTTTTTCTACTCTTTAGTTTCATTTTATGACCTCTTTATCATCCCTCCTATCCCAAGAATCTATCACAACCTCTAAATTTAAGTGCTTATGTGAGAGATTCAAATTAGGAGAAGTGTATTTTAAGGTATGTCTCTTGGTCTACATGTGAAAATGCATCTAGTTGGTGGTGATCAAATTATTTATTGGATCACCCTTTTTATTTTTAATGTTATCATTCTCCCTTTTCCTTGTAAGTTAGTAGTGTAGAAGATCCTAATTGATACATCAAGGAGAGATAACCCTATGATATAGAGCTTTGATCCACCTAAAGGTCACCCACATCCTATTATCAATCTCATTACATAGATCAAGATGAGAGGACTTGAATTACCTTCTCAAGGGGTGAAAATTTGAGCTATAATAATAATCATCATCATAGCATGGATAAATGCTACATGATTGAGAAGTTGGCCAAGAAATTTTAGTGGAAGTATCCTTGGTGGACACATCCATGTTATTGAAAGTGTAATGAGACATTAATAAATGATCTTGAAATAATTTGGTTGCCCCAAAATAATTAAAAATAAATTAATATTATTTTTAATAGGCTTTATTAACATTGCATGGGGGAGGAATTTTAGTATCACCATCAATAAAAGGAATGATCCTATTTCATGCCAAGGTTACCTTTGAAATATCATGGTTTTTGGAGTAACCAAAGGGAAGTAAGATTGATACCATAGCCTTCATCTACCAAGACCTTTCATATTAAGTAATTATTGATCATAATGTTAATGAATATGAGTGGGTCATCATCTTGGAAAAGGATATCATCAGTAATCATGTCTTCCTCCAAAAACTCTATGGAGGGTTTCTTGGAAGGAGAAGATTTAGAAAAGGTTTAGATAACATGAAGTCACATAGATGTAGGACCTTTATAAGTTGGGATAGGTGGTCTGGATTCACTATATGGGAACTCTTATATATATTGCAATTTCTACATGAGAAACTTATGATGAAAAAGAGATGTTATCATAAATTCCATTAGGGGGTTTTACAAGGCATGAAATTAAGTTCATTTTAAAAATTACATTGTGGTTTAGGGTGAGAGACATAAAAAGGATTAGGATGATTATTAGTAGTGTTTTTAGGAGGAATTATAGTATAAGAAGTAAAGGAACTAGGTTTAGGATCTAGTGGTGGAGTGGGATCATCACTAGTTTGTTGATCTGGAGGTGAAGTAGTATTAGTAGTAGTATCCTTAAAAATTTGTTGTTCAATATAAGGATTCTTAAGTTTGGTGATAGGATATTTATGAGTGGGCTTATGATGTTATTTGAAATTTTCCACATTCACTAATAATTAGTATAATATTTATTATAATTGGCATCAATAACATAAGCGTATTTATTAGAATGTTGGGTATTAGGATCTGATGATTAAGATGATTCTTGAGGTATTTGGCTTGTATATTTGGAATCATAGGTTCATTTTTAAAAATATTTAAGTATTAATTATTTATATATTTTGTAATAACATCATGATTGAATTTTTCCCATAGGATGATAGCTATGTAATTATTTTAGAGTGCATGACATGATCATGAAAGTGACCATTGCCATTGTAGAACCAAAAAAACTATTTAGGATCATAGAATGTTGGTGGAGAAGTACTATTGTAAACAAAAGGTTTAGATGGAGGTAACACATTATTTATTTATAATACTTTGATGTGTGGGTGGAATGGAATTTTCTTATATTATTTGGATGCTCTCATTTTGGTTTGGGGAGGATTGGTTTTAGGATTAGGAATTATGATTAAATTAGTTTAAGTTTTGTAAAGATTCCTTTTATGCATTTGATAAGGTTCAAATTGAGCCCTAAATAAATCTTTCCTTTTTTGCTTGATCAATATCCTCTTTTAAGTTTTGTGGAGAGATATTCATAAATTTATATTGGACAGGGGATTCAAGAGCATTAATAAAGGGTTTGAAAATTTAATCCTTGCTCATGTTATAGTCTGATTTATGAGCTAAATAATTACATCATTTGATGAAAGTGTGAGTAGATTTGGTAGGAAGGCATTGATGTAATGGGTAAGGCTATTTTATGTAAGATAATATTTTGGAATTCCTTAATAAGAGCATTGACTAAATACTCTAGTTACTAATGGAATGTGTCAGAATTTGGTTCTAACATTATAGCACATCTTCTATAAAGGTTTTAGTTATAAGTTTGGTAGTAGAAAAGTTATTAGTTTGGACCCATTCATTATAGATATTGTCAAAGGTTTTAAGGAAGAAAGTAAGATCTTTAACCACATCTTATATGATAGTTACAAAGATGTTTCTAATGTTTCTGAACATAATTAATGGAGCTTAAGGTTTGTTTTGAATACATTGAATCATTTTGTTTTGTATAGGCAATTGAAACATACTTATTTCTATTATAATCTCTAAGAGGAAAAGGAATAAAGTTATGATTTTATTGAATCATGGTGACTTTAGGTTGACTACCCACTTTTAAAATGTGGTTTGGAATTTGGAGGATTTGAGAGATATTAGAAGCTTGCATAAGGGTAATTTGTTTAACCATTTGTGCAAGGAATTAGGTTATATCTATAGGTGGATTTTAATTAAAATTATGATGGGATTACCAACATTATTTGTGGGAAGAATATTCTCAACATTGGTTTTGGTTGTCCCACCTATCATAGAATAATAAGGATGTTTATTAAGACCACCAATCTTATTTGGAATATAAATGATGTTTTCATAAAGATTCTTAATAAGTTGTAAAGGATCATCTAGATATCTATTTTGGTTGATTTCAACCATATTAAATTTGGTATATCTATAGTGATTTTATGAAAAAATTCATCATGAAGAGTTGTCTTTAATGGTGGACAAGGTGGGAAGAATAGAATAACCCACATATAATATAAATGCATTGAGTTTGGAAAGAAAGATATTAAGAGGTGACATAATGATGTTAAGTAGGTTATAAGGTTTAAGATTTTTGAAGCAGACACAGTATTACTAACTGCCATTACCAAATTCTCCCAACTTTTAGGTAATGAGCATAAGATTAAGAGAGCCTTAATTTCATCATCAAAAACAATATTGACTAAATTTAACTGGTTTACCAAACCATGAAAATCACTAAGATGACTATGAACAGATCCACCTTCCAACATTTGCAAATTAAATAATTGCTTCATAAGAAATACCTTATTCGAAGCTAAGGGTTTTTCATATAAATTTGCCAAAGATTCCATCAACTCTACCGTTGTCTTAACCTGTGATAAGTTGGAAATCATAGATGATGCAAGACTCAACCTTATAGATCCTAGAGCCTTTCGATCAAGAACCTCCCATTCTTCATCCTTCATATCCCAGGGCTTGCAATCAACCCCACCCAATGGTAAGTACAAATCTTTTTGATACAGATAATCTTCAATCTGCATCCTCCATAATTGATAGTTCTTGCCATTAAAATTCTCCATTCGTAGCTTACTTTCTTCTGCCATTGCTCTACTCCCACTCAAATAAAAACCCTTGTGAGTAACCTGTAATCAACACACACTAACCAGATCTGATACAACCTATTAGTATCCCAACCAAAAGCTTTGATACCAATTGATGGGGAATCTAAAACAACACACCTATTTTGATCCCACTTTTTAGGATCTTTCTCTTCAAAAAGAGCACAATATGATTACCACATATAAGCAATTAAACATGCAGAATTAACCAGAAGTACAAGTAACTAGAATTCACAAATAGCATAGAATATGAGAGACAATACACAATCTTGTATTAATACTCATCCAGAAAGAAAATACAATAAAGAAGATGCCACTTCTTCTTCCACCACTCAGAGGATTCTCACACCTCAAGGGCTCCCAGTAATTCTCAATCAAGAGTTCACTCTCCTACCAAAAATGGTCCCAACACACAACTCACACACAAAATTAGTGTTCACCTCCAACCAGTCAGTAATAACCCTGTCAGTACACAAGTACTCTAAAGTACTTCAAGTATATCTCCCATGAACCTACAACAACCTGCAATTCAACAAACCTTACTTACACATGTAGATCTCCTATGAGCTTGCAACAACCTGCAACTCAAATGATCTTACAATGGAAGGATCTTCCTTGCCTTCCTTTTTAGCTCATAATTACAATACATGCCAATGGGTCTATAAATAGATCCCAGACTTAACCATAACTTAGACTCTTAATTTAGACACGCAATTCAAGACTTGAAATAGCCTTTACATGCAAACACTCGGTTTAAAAAACTAACTATTCATGCAATGAATAGTTCTGGAACACACAGGCGACCGACATCAGTCCTTGTCTAACTGGAGATGATCGACGTCGGCCAACTCCTACCGATGTTGGTTTCCCTTCTGTTCACCCCTGATCGATGTCGATTGGCCTAACTGATGCTAGTGACTGTGACACTCAACAACTCCTCCATGTCTGCAAATAGTTGAAGCTTTTAGCTCCACAACCTAACAAAATGCATTGAGTTTGGAAAGAAAGATATTAAGAGGTGACATAATGATGTTAAGTAGGTTATAAGGTTAATAACAAGAAGTGATTGATTACATAAAATAAATGGTATAAAACAATCTAATTGTATTAGTAAGGATGATGTAATACAAAGAGAAAAAGGTGGTGCTATTGTGGCTTCCAATAATTAACTATATAAAATGTGATAATGCATTAGGCTATAAACTAGTTAAATTAGGCTCTATCAGTTTAATTGATGAAGTTATAAATTTAGGAAGAACCTATAATATGTTGGCCAATAAAATTGCCTATATGATGATAAGAAGGAATTTTATTAGATTGGTAGATGCAACTAGTAAAAAGATGTTAAAAGTTAGATTGTATTGGGCTAGCCAATGCAGTCAATGAGACAAATACGGGGAACTATATCAAACTAGTTGATGCAATTCATACACATAGATAACTATATTAGGCTAATTGATGTAGTTATAACAAACAACACATAAATATATTGTGTTGGCTAATATATTTAGTAATACAACAAATAATCAAAAAAAAAAAAAATCTAACTAATTTTTGAAAATAAGATTAAGAGACATACTAAAAGGATTTGATTAATAGTGTGGGATCTAAAATATACTTTCTCATCATAGACTAGTTTTAGCCTAATGATTTAGAGCACTAAATATAGAGACTAAACCATATTTTTATCCTAAAATCCCTTCTTCAAGGGTATGGTGATATGAAATTACATAGGTGATACCCTCCTCTAAGGTGAATCACAAAATCAAATAGATGGATAGTTTCCTAAGGTTTAATAAAAATGGAATCCAAGATATTTGTGATATACTATGAGGTATGTGAAAACTAAACTCCATGTTAGTTCAATACAATTTCTTGAATATTGGGGCAACACCTCTCACACCAAGGTTTCACTAAAATAGATAAATCATCTCTTAAAAATATGAATTAATTTTTTTTAAAATTATAAGAACATATTTTCTAGGGAAAACCAAAAAAATAAAAAATAAAGTTTTAAAATAAATTCTAAAAACTAGTCTAAACCATTTAATGAATTAAAATAAATAGATAGATAATGGTATCACACTAGCCAATAAAATTAGAAATTAAATATAATGAAATTAAACACATAGAATTGTATTAGACTACAAGATATAGGTTTAAACATAGAATATAACTATATCAGGTTGGCTACTATAGTCTATGTAAACACATAATAGATTTGGACTGGTTGATATCATAAAACATAGCAAACTATGTTAGGCTAGTTGATACAATTGGTTGAAGGAAAGAAGGTTGGAATAAGTTTCATGTTGGGGTCACCAAAATGTATGCATCGATAGGATTAGGCTACACATATCATATATCATTAAAATTATACACACTAGAGGTAAATCAAATAGATCTCATGATATTTAGTTAATTCGGGTAATGGCAAATGAAATCCATAGGTCTAGTAGAGGGTTACCTATGTCACAAATGACAATATGAGAGGGTTACAAAGCATAAGCCTATGACACAAGGATATAGATGTCACTATATCTTTATGAAAGTAAATTTGCAAGTAAGTAATGAAAGTAAGTATGCAATTAAATTAAACTATACTAAAGGGGAAGGGTTGGAATGATAAGAAAGGGTAAGGTGATATGGCCAACCAAATGGGGGTCTAGGAAACCTAAAGTGGAATATATAAAGTCTAAGAAAACCTATAGCTACACCAACTTAATTTCATATAGAGAGAACTTATACATGGATACAGACACATTTATTCACTAAACAAAAAGTAACATTGAACTACTAAGTAAATAATATAAAGACTATAGGGTTAGAAATACTTACCTTGGAGTGGACCCATCAAGACTCAATCTCCTACTTGGGTCATGTGATATTTTCAAGAGATTTTTTGGGTTGAATAATTTAAATTGTTGGATAAATACTTAATATATCATCATCTAAGACTCCAAATGACTCCTTCTATCGAGTTCCAAAGACTACCACAACAAAAAATTCTTCAAGATAAGGTTCTAGACCACAAAATCCTAAAAATATGAATTATGAGAGAAGTGTGAGTGAAATTAGAGTGAATACAGTGTATATGATTGTGTTGGAATTATATATATATATACATATATATATATATACATATATACACACATATATATACATATATATATATATGTATATATATGTATGTATGTATGTATGTATGTATGTATGTATGTATATATATATATATATATATATATATATATATATATATATATATATATATCTAATTCCAACACAATCATATACATTGTATTCACTCTAATTTCACTCACACTCATATATATATATATTGATCAAAAACCCAGAAGCAACCCTCAATTCTAAGTCAATGGTATCATTTTGGTATATATAGTTAAAATATGCTGGTTAACATGGAATGGTATTGGATAGGCTGATATAATATAGATGTCAGAATACATGCTCAAAATTGCATCGAGTTAGCCAATATAGTATATGAAGGGAAAACTCACTAAATAGATAGTATTGACTAGGTTGATGCCATAGGATATATGGAAACATTATGAACTTGATGAGGATAGGATGGAATGAGGTAAATGGTAAGACACTCTTAGGAAGCTAAATTGGTATTAAAAAATAATATAATCATGATATATTATAATCATATCTCACAAATCACCATAAGCATGCCCACCCATTTCTTGGTGCACCCTTTAAGGTGTGCACTTAGGTAGATTAATTATCGATAAGTCATTACAAGAGAAAGTGTCAATAAATGATAAAGTAAAAAATATTATGTGTATACATATGCCCCAGCTAAAGCTCATCATCTATCACAATAGTGTAACATGGGATGGTGCTTTGGAAAAGAACATAAAAAAAACCAAAAATATAATTAAAATGAAAAGCTGAAATAACTACTATTAAATGAATTAATGAAAGTACCATATACATACCATGAATTATATTTATCTCTAAATTTCTTTATAAAAATACCATATCTCGATCATGGAGGGTTTAATAAATGCATTTGAAAAACCCTAGGGATACAAGGTTAAAAATAAATAGAAGCAAAGCAAGCAAATACATGAAGGTAAAAGTAAATGGGAAAATATCAAAACTAATTAAATCACTTGAAAAATTGGCAAGAATAGATCATAAAGGATAGGTTAAAACCAAAATACTAAGGAAACTAAAAAAATGAATTAAATTTGACAATCCAAAAATCCAAGGCTACTCATGACCAAAAATCCAAAATTGCATCTAAATTAATATAAGTAACAATCCAAATCAAACAAGGGACACATAAAAATGATTAATGGTAAAAACATAAATGTAATAGAAGTAACAAACCATAGTCAAACAAAGATGGAAAAAAATGAAATATGTAGATACTAAAATCTAATTTATATAACATCTCAATTTTTTGTACTTGACAAATACCTATCAAGGCTCTATGCTTCAGTTATAAACCTTCCTACTATCAAATGACTCACATTAACTATTTAATCATGCCCAAATATTTATCTTATGGTTTGAATCTATCATTTCTAATGAACTAGATCTCTTGAATTGTATAGAAATCCTAAAACCTGATATATATCCTTCATTGTTGTTTCAAATCCTTGGCAACTTCTTATCCTACTAGACACTTACATCCCACATAGGGATAATTCCATTGACGCAAGTGTATAGATTCTTATCAAGTGTATAGTCCTCAAAAGTCATTTAATTTTCAAATATTTCAAATCTTATGGGTTAACCCATTTTTTTTATTTAACCTTTTTGTGAGATATTTAAAAAAGGTGTGGTATAAATACAAATCTAAGATTTTTCATTATCTATCTATAAAATACCAAGAAAATACCTATTCTAACTCAATCAATTAATTTCACAACTAATTTCCACTACCATATTCTTTCCTACTTTAATAATAGTCATAGGATAAATCATGTTATAGGTCTGAAGCACTCAAATAATAACCCATGAGTAGTATTTGTTAAGTTACAAGATAGATCATTTCATTCCCTTGCATATAGTATAGTACACCCTTGTGTACACACAATCCAACCCCTATGGCAAAACTAAATATGTCTAAGGACCTCTTTGGAGTATTATATATGTAGGTAGTGATTATTGATAGAGAGGTCCTTGAGGTCAGATCGACAACATGATCCCACTAACCTATTTTTAAGAAGGTAAAAAGACTTAAGTTGAAGAGTTAGGGTTTGATCCACATACAATCATTTATGGTATGTGTGCATGAATAAAATATATCAATGGAAATGTGACATAAAACCCAAAAGGATCTAGGTTGTTGCTCTACAATAAAATGAATATTCTATATCAAATAGTTCCATTGATATCAGGACACCTACATCGACACAAGTGTCCCAAGGCTGATGCAAGTATCTATGACTCCAGAAATAATATTTATAAAATTTGATGACTGGATCTTGATCTTTTCCTTGTTTCCACCACTACACTTATCAAATTTTTATGTGCATTTAGAGATAAGTATTGTCTCTTATTTATGTTTATGCAATCTAAATAATATTTTGAGTGTACTTTCTATATTTATCGTACCTCAACATTTTAATTCATAATATCTACTTAATTGATTTTTTAATTAATTGGTCTACTTTATAATAGTTTTATTAATCCTTGTATATGGTCCATTATACATTTTAACCCTAATCTAAAAATAACACATTAAAAAAGGGTTCAACATTTGGTGAAACTAAACTCTATGTCTTCTAATGCAAATCCTAACTTGCTCTAGGGTGTTCAACCTTCTAGGACTTAAGTTTTCTATGATTTATTTTTAGATATGAATATTTACCCTAGGGTTATAATCTCATATTGTTGCTAAGGTTTTGTGCTTATACACTTGTAATTTATTTTTATTTGATTGGTGTATTTCATATTCCTAATAGTTTAATTTTAAATTTACTCTGAGGGTTCTTCTACTCATGTTGGTATACTCAAAAACCTCTTTTTGTTCACTCAATTTCTATATGGATTTTCCTATTTTTAAAATTTACTATTTTTAATAAATATTGACAAAAAAATACAATGGTGTGCCTATTTTATAATTAATTTTTAGGTTTTATCAAATTTAATATTTTATTAAAAAATCACCCTAAGATCTCTGAAATGTATTATTAATTTATAACAACTGTTGATTATTTATTTGGAATATTTTAAGGGTTTGCTTGTGGAACATTCCACATTGTTTGGCTCATTTATGATTCATAAAAAATTAATTTTAGATTTCCTTATATTTTTTTCATATTCTTGTTTCTATAATCATAAAACTCTTTTTTTTTTGTTAAAATTATATATGTATTTTTCAAATTGTTCAATTTACTAGTTTTAGTACATCTTCACATACAATGCGCAAGGGATACTTATTTTCCCTTATTTTATAGGAATTACTTATTTTTTTATTTTTCATAATTTTTTTATTAAACTTATAAAATACCTATCCTATATCCTTAAATTGATACATCTATATTTTACAAAACCTAGCTTACCCTAGGGTTTTAGATTGTAGAAGTTATTACGTCTTGATTTTTCCTATCATGTTGGAATATTTACTAATATTTGTATGTCCATTATTTCCTATTATAATCTTAGTATTGGTACTTCTAAAATTAATAAAAATTATCCTCTTACTTTTCTTAACCCTAAGGAGGGTGATAGTTCACACCCCTCTAATTAGGTCCATGTTATCACTAATTCAAGCGGTAAGGTAGTCGTTCATATAATGCCAAAATAAGGTAACCAATATATGATTCCTCAAGCCCTTTAACCTCCCATATATATTTTAAATGGTGTGTGCATGTATATTCAATCCAAGGTACCTAAGGTTTGTGCTTGTAAATCCATTAAATATCAAATCATTACTATGGGAAGGATTATGTGAAAGTTGTAAAATAAAAATTAGAATTTGGTTTTAGAGATCACATCATTGAAAAATTAGGTCACATCTAAAAAGAATTCATAATATTCTAGTGTTAATCATGTGTTTGCATCTTTATCTAGCAATTTTATGACCATCAAAGTTTTATATCAAAATAAGAAGCTAAAAAGAATTCATCTATAATTAGTGATTCAAAAAGGTGAAAAAAAGACTAATAAAAATCCAAGTGAAATCATAAGAGAAATTATTCATAAAAAAGTGATCAATTTACCTCCTATACATCCTAAAAAGAGATTAAAATACTATTATTCATATCATATAATGCGCATGAGCATCATACAGACTATTATTTAGATTTGAAGCACAAAATACAAAGTACAATTGATAGTGGTGATCCTATAATAGACACATCAATCAACCAACCCACTCACATTATGAGTACCTCTCTTAAAAAACAAGTACAAAAAGAAAAATAATGGGTACCAAATGATAATTTGGATAAAATATAGTTTCAACTTCAAAACTTAGAGAAATAAAATATTCGTAAGGTATAATAAGAGCAATAAAAGTTTCAAAAAGAAAATCTAGAGCTAGATATGTTATAAAAAGATCAAATAGTCAAAGCACACATTACATATTTTCCTATTTTTCAAGCAAAGATAGATGAATCCAAACATATATATTTTACATAATTGATAGCATTTGTTAAAATTTATATGATTAAGATATAATCTTGGGTTAGAATCATATACACATTGCATCAATTTTTATAGATTTGGGAAAACATTTTTTAGATTTGTGGCATGTATTATACATAATTACAAATCAAAGGTTACATTATGTTATATATTTTAACTTAATACACATTATAGGTGCATATACCATGCAAGTGTACCAAAAATTTAAAATACATATTCAAACTTATTTATCAAGAAGCATAAATACTTTACTAAGAAACACCATTTTCAACAAGAAACATTGCTTTGAGCCTTTCTTGTCTATAGTAATTGGTTTATTTTAGTAGTGTGGTTGAGATTAAATGATATCAATGGAATAAAACTACTTCCATGTTACAAGTTAATTTTATTATGCTACTTAACTTGGATTTTACTGTACTGTCACTTGATTTATGCAATTGATGTTTAATGATCTCAATGGATGTGTCACAACTCACCCTTGTATTAGATTGTGGGAATAATTATTGTTGGCCAAATTTGGCCTACATACCAAAATTTTACCTAGATGTATTGTGTCATTCTCTCAAACCATTCATTGACCATTTTTATTGATGACTAATCTCTTTCTAGCCATGAATTAATGATGTAATGCACTAACTTAGAGGGTCTTGGTATGGTGAATCGAACTGTCTCAGGAGCCTTTTGTAGGGGATGATCTAGTGATGAAGGAAGGAGATAAGATTCATTTTCATAATTCATGTTATCATAATTATTGTGAATATTTTATCAAATTTTAAGGTTAGTTTGGAAACTTTAAGGTAAATGCCTAAAAGTGGGGTTTACACTATAAGTACTAGATCAATCTAGTTTTCAAGGTTATTCACCATCCAGTGGCAAGCATGAAGTGAAGGAAAAAATAACCAAACTATCAGAGCCTTGAGTAAAATATTCAATATGGAATAAGCACCTTTTTACCAAGACCCAAGTGGAAACCAAATATTTCTATTCACTTTACAACTTTGTAAAGTTGCAAAGTTGAAAAGTATCTTTGCTTTCTTGATAGTTGTCAAGTTACAAAGTTTCAAAGTATCTCCACTTTCCTTATTTTGGAAATTTTAAAATTTTCAATGTTAAAAAGTTTTAAATATGTAAAGTATCTCTACTTTCCCTATTTTGAAAATTTATAAAGTATCTCCGCTTTTTCGATTTTGCAAATTTGTAAAAGTTACAAAGTTTCAAAGTATCTCTGCTTTCTCACTTACCAAAACCCTAATAGAGATTCAAAAGGAATTTGAACGTGTTTTTTCAAGCCAAAACCCAAAAAAATATTTATATGGATGTTGTATGTATGTTTTAAAGCCAAAACCCTGATGGATATTTAGAGGGACTTTGCATGTGTTTTTACAAGCCAAAACCCTGATGGACATTCTAATGGACTTTGCATGTGTTTTTATAAGATAAAACCTTGATGAAGATCTAAATGGACTTCACATGTGTTTTTTAAATCCAAAAACATTGATTATTTCTATGTGTGGATCATTTCATAATTCAAAGCTCTTGAAGCCCCTTTTTATCAAAGGAGATTAGTAGAAAAAGCATGATCAACCTCTAAGCACTATGGAGGGTTATTGAATGAATTTATGTTGGAAGAAAAATCACTAAGAAGGGGGTGAATCAGTATTTAAAACTGTCTTTAATATGTAATTTAACATTCCTTGAACCATCAAAGTAATATGATGATATGATAATGCATAAAGAACTAATCACATAAGAATGAAACTAGAGCATAACACATAGATCACATATATGAGTGGGAAACCCTCAAGGGGAAGAAAAACCATTTTGATCCATGAAAATGGAATAATATTAAATAATAAAAAATATCAAATTATATTGAGCACCAACTCAACTTGGAGCACCAACCCCAATGAAGTCAAACACCTACTTGACTAGGCTTTAACAAGCACCTACTTGTAAGAAAATACCAACTCCATAAGTAAATCACTACCAAATAAAACACATAATCACAAATATGATCTTTTTTTATGGTCGAATTTCAATACCTCTTACTTTAATAATAAATATTTTATTTGCTTATTCTCTATTGTCTTAATAGGCCTAAAATGCCTTGTATATATACTAAACTCGTGGTTACATACCACTTATTCGACCATACATATTAAAACTTTTAGTTTAGCCATATAATAGGTCTTAGAACACTTTATGAACATATTTAAAATGAAATGTGGACCCCTTTTGGTCTATAATAACTCAATTAGGCCTCATTTCTCTTTTAGGCCTAATGGAAACCTAATTGCATTGGGTTTGTCCTCTTAACGCCAAATATTGATATTTTTGGGCCTAGATGGATTTATCCATCAAATAAAATCAATTAAATTAGTTATTAAATGATATATAATAACCTCTTACATTATTTTTTAAAACTTCATCCTTTGTTCATACCTTGAAACCTTCTTTAGGACAAACTACCCTAGTAGGCCTGTGTATAGTCAAAAACTATCTTGAAAAAATGAAGCTCAAACACACTTAAACAAATTACTCATGACAAATGAAAAATTTATAAATATAATTCATTAACTCAATATCTTCCCCAAATTATTTAAAAACTTTAAATTAAGAGATAAAGGCTCAATAACATCTCTGCAACTTACTCACTCAGAACTACCAATTTACCTCAAGGACCAGCCATGGTGACTTAGACCTATGTCATATGTGTAGACACTTGTCATGAATCTTGATGCATGTAAATGATAATATGTGATATATATATATATATATATATATATATATATATATATATATATATATATCACATATTATCATTTACATGCATCAAGATTCATGACAAGTGTCTACACATATGTATATTAAAAATTAAAGATTCATTATTATATTAAAAATTCATATGGTCTAATGCAAAATATTGGTCTTTCAGACTAATTTCTTGACCCTATATCACATAGTCTTATTTGAACCAGATAGGTCATTTTGTCAACAACTTTTCACCATATTCACTGACCTCCAAATATTATTCCAAGCATTAAAATGACTTAAAATTCATAAATAAACTATTCATTCTCTTTTTTTTACTAATTTGATATACTTAGAGCCTCAAATCCATATTTTCATCTCTACTTGGGTTTTTCACTATTCACACCATTAGGTCTATCTGCAATTGGCTAACTTGGATGACAAATTTATCATAATTTAAGGGTTGAACCTAGAAATAAACCATCATGGGGATGTATTATGATTATATATATACATATACCATCCATTTAGTTTTCTTGACCAATGCAACTTTTAAGATCCATAATAACTTATTGATAAATAAGCTTGTATCTATGCATTTTCTCTCTCATCTGACTAACCACCACCACTTGGAGGTACTTTGGAGAGTTGATTACATGTTATCATAGATTTTTTAGGCATTTAATTCCATTTTTATATGATTTGAACAAGATATTTCACATCAAGTCCTTATTAGGGTTTTAGGGAGGTTTAACATAGGTTTTAGTGTTAATGATTATTCATAAAGGATTGTCCCTTAAATACATAACCAATGCCTAAAGATATTATATAGGACCCTTCCCCATATCTTCTTAATATCTCAAGTTCCAAAGTAGAGGTTACATGTGCAAATGAACATTTGAAAGTGCTTCTTAGGTTTTGAGACCTCATTCTTTGAACTTAAGAAGGACTAAAACAATATTTCATGTAATTTACCTCAAACCATGGCCTAAAACTTTATGAAAATTCTTTAAAAAACATATATTAACTTTGTCTATTCTCACATATGCATACTTGCCTTGAAATCTGATATTCACACCTCATTAGGCTAGGTAGGGTCTAAGAGATGTTTAGATATAGACCTAGACTAAAGTTCTTACCTTAAAAGACTAAATTTGAATCCACACCTTATTATCATGATCATACAACCTTAAAAACCTCTCACATTCCTAATTTCACTCACCTGATCATGCCACTAGCTCATATCTTCACCATGTCATGACTAGACTCATGCTTCTAATGCACTTGACACCTTGACTTGTTCCTTCCATATCATGACCTCAACAAAAAATACAAAAAGTAGACATAATACATCAAAACACACTAATATCATTACACTGTTCTCATTCTAATGACAACAATCTTCTAAATCCTCATACAAACCTAAAACCACATGACCAAGCTTCCTTTACATGGCTTACCCTAAAAATTTTCATATCATGACTATCCCATACTATGTGCATACATTCTTATACACATACCTCTTTATATCATAACATTAGTGAATTTTATAGACCTCTTCATACACTATGCTTCCTTTTCATACATTAATTGTCTTCAAACACTCTTTCATGAAATATACCTTTCATGCTCACAACATTCATGATAACTCTCATTCATGTAAAACTCTCTCTTTCATGAATAGATTTACTCATGACAACTCTCTTGAACACACTCTTCCATGTACCTTCACATATCACCTATTTCCATCTATCCTTAGTCACCTCTGACATCAACCTTCACAAGTTTCTTCTTGATATCAACCTTAACATCGATGACCTATACTTTCATGCAACTATAATACAATATTTATCTTCAAATTATCTCTTGACTTCAAATTATCTCTTGATAACATCCTTCAATGATAAAATTCTCTAAATTTACATATTACAAACTAGGCCTAGTCACCTTTGACATCATCATACTACCAACTAAGAACACACTCTCAACAAGTTACTAATATCGAAAATACTCACTCATTTATCAACACTCTTTATGCCACTACCATGTTCAAGCACTAGACCAAATAGACCTTTGACATCAATGACCATTATTCCTTTACATGATACACCCTTTTTACATCAATTATAACAACATGCCAACAAACTCCTCCTTTTTTATTGATGAAAAACACACTACAATCTAAAATCACCTAAAAAAGGTACTTTTCCCATCTAATCATTCTCCTTCTTTTGAAATTAATGAAAAAAGGTCTTCCACAAACTATCATTTGTTCTTTGGACCTAAAATTCAATAAATAATACAATAAACTACTGATAAAAACTCACCTTATGATCATACTAGTTGTTGTAGAAAATTTTGGAACACTTGAATTGTACCTAAAAAAACCATGCTTCTTATGAGTTCTAAATCACTATCTTGACACTTCACAACATAGAGCTATAAATCTACCCCTAATTTCATACTCTCCTCTTGAGTCACACTATGGAAACCACTCTTGATCACTCAATAAGATACCCCACTTATGATAGCAACTAAAGAATTAAGAACTCCCTCTTTGTCTTCATAACTTATGCTCATCACTTAAGTCATCAAGACTCTCAAACCATCCTAAAATTCCTTCAAGCATCTTGATACCAATACCAATTCTCAACATAAATCAAGCTATCAACTATTAAAAACATAGAATAAATTTTTGTTTACCTCTCATATACCAATCAACTATACAAGCTTTCATCATGCTTCTAGCTCTTTCAATAACATCCAACTTGTCTCTATGACCATATTGGTCTTACAGACCAATCCATATTCCATATGTCTCTAGATATAATCCTATGTTCAGACTTACATTCCATACTATGAATCTTCATGGAATAATCTATAGAATCAATGCTCATACTAACCAAAATTCCTTTCACTTTTTTATACAAGATAAAAATAAAACAACTCATACCTCACGACACACACAACCTAGAATCCTCTCAAAATGAATCCTTATTTAACTACAACCTCATGCTTCTACTGATAGAAGAGTGTCTCCATGAAGCCTAATGAAGTCACCCCTTTTAATAAGTCTCTCAAAACATCATGAACTCAAGAGATTCCCAAAAATATAAACCACTCTTCTCAGTCATTTTGCAATTATGAGATTGATAGTCCCTCCTTAGAATCCACTTAGGTTTGACTGAGGCATTCAAATAATCTACATTTTCATCTTTTTTCTTCTCTTTGACTACCTTGTCAATATATGTAAATAATGAGTGTTCTTGACATTATTTCACTTCTAATTCTTTCTCTACCTTATCCTATATTCCATCTTGACTCTTGGACTCAATATGATTAGTTCTAACACCTCTTTATCTTCCATATCAATGTTGGACCCTTCTTATGCACCCTAGGAGATCCATATACCTTGTTAAGTCTTGAGGGCCTTCTTACTCTATTAGGATAGAATATTACAATGTGTCCCATATTATGATAACTATATCAAATAAAATTACTATAATTACCTCTTGACTGATCACTCCTTCTCCCATGGTCCCATGATAACTCATCCCTTGAGACCATTCTACAATCACTTACTTATGACCAAAGCTATGAAAATCAAAACAACAACCATTGAAATAATTGGAATACCTCATTACATTGGGCTACCCGATTGGTCTCTTCATATTAACTTTCATGTTGGTACTCTTGACTTGTTGATGATCAATTTGAGTCTTGGATTTTATATTTTCTACATAGGTCTTTGAGGTCTGATTCTCCTTGTTCTCTTTTTGGTCTTCTATTATTCCAGGACTTGTCTTTTCATGTGGATAGCTTTGAATACTCAAAATATCACCAAGAAATTTAGTGATCTTCTCAAATTTTTGATGTGTCTTCAACTTGATTTTTTCTTTATCTAATTTTACTTTTAAGGACTCCATTTCCATTCCAAACTTGGTGCATTCCTCCTCCTTGGTCTTGAGACTTGCAAAAACAATCTCATTCTGAGTTTCTAAAAATTTGATGATCTCATCATGTTTATTGGTGTTTTTATTTAGTCTCTCTTCAAAGAGATTGATTTGATCCTCATAACTCTTAACCAATGATGTCAGTTTCTAATTCTTCCTTATTTGAAGCTTTAACTCCTCTAGATCACTCACAAATTATACCTCAAGATTCACTTTATCCTCTTCTTCATCTAATTCTTCATTATCCATAATAATTTTTAATTTTGAAAAACCATCATTGTCTATTTCAATATACATGAATAAGGTTTCATTGTTGTCATGATCATTACTATCATCATCACTATCAGATGTAGTTGTGTCACTTACATCAGATGAGCTACTATCTTCTTTGGTATAGAAACTTCTCTTATTCTTAAATGACCCTTTCATGCCTTTATACTTATTAAAACCCTTTTTATCTTATCAAGCTTATATATCTTATCATCACCATGATGTTAATCATGATCTTCATCATGCTCAGTCTTATCCTTGTTAGGACATTTAAAGGAAAAGTGACCAATCTTACCATAATTAAAGCATTTGAATGGCTACTTACCTAATACTTTTTTTAGTTTTATAAAAAACATGGATTATATCTTGTCATCATCGATGTCTGTGTCAAAATCATCCTTAACATTTTTATCTTGCAATTTTTTCCCAGCTTTGAATGCAACATCCTTCTTGGAATGTCTTCCATCACTTGTTCTCATTTCATAAGTAGTCAAGATGACATGAAGCTCATCCATCTAAAGTATGTTAAGATATTTAATCTCTTCCATAACAGACACCTTTGAATTAGACTTAGATGTAGGGATATTAATACCTTTTGAAATATAATTAATTCTTAAACTTCTCTTTTATACCTCTGATGACATTTACCACTTCATATACTGTTAATAGATAAGATGCAATGTTTTCATCCTCCTTCATTATCAGACTTTCAAACTAAACTTGAGTGGGTCTAAAAAATTTATAACTTGACTTTCATGTATCCTTCATAAATGGTATAAAACTTTTCCCAAATCCCTTTGGCTATATCACAATACATGACCTTTACAAATTTTGCCTATGAAAGACCACATAGAATGACATTATTTTCCTTAGAGTTATTCTCACTTACATTCTTGTCTACTACATCAATTGGTGGTGTAGAAGGTGGAGTGAATCCATCAACAAAAAATTAACATATGTCATAACCCAAGGACATTATATAGGTCTTCATTCTAATGCTCCAAATATATATAGTTAGTTCCACTAAAAAGAGGAACCTTATTGGTTGAGAAACCTCCTTGTGCTTTATGACTAGACATGTTTGTGCTTCTAGGATCTCCTTTAATTTATCAGGCCTAATTCAAAGGACCAATATTTGATACCAATTTTTGGAATCACAATCATTAGGAGGTGTGAATTAGTGTTTAAAACTTTATTTCATATGTACTTTAACACTCCTTTCAAAGCAATACAATGATATGGAAATGCATAAAGAACCAATCACATGAGCATGAAACAAGAGCATAACACATAAAACACATATATGAGTGGGAAACCCTCAAGGGTAATAAAACCCACTATGATTCATGAAAATTTACTACTTACCTATAAGAAAAAAAAAATTGAATTCTATTGAGCACCAAATCAACTTGGAGCACCAACCCCAATGAAGTCAAGCACCTACTTGACTAGGCTTTAGCAAGCACCTACTTAAAAAGAGGCATAACATCCCTAGGTGACTTAACACCAATTTATACACATCATCACACCTTTTATTTATTTTTATGGTCTCATTGTAAGACCTCCTTATGCTCTAACAAGAAAGATTTTATTTTTTTATTCTCTACTTATCTAAATAGGCCTAAAATGCCTTGTATATATAGTATACTCATGGTTACACACCACTTAGTCAGCCATACACATTCAACCTCTTAGTTAGGCCATATAATAGGTATTATAACACGTTATGAACATGGTTAAAATTAACTTTGGACCCCTTTTGGTCCACAAAAACTCAATTAAGCCTCATTTCTTTTTTAGGCCTTATGGAGACCTAACTACATTAGGTCTATCATCTTAACACCAAATATTAATCTTATTGGGCCCAAATGTATTTATAAAACTATTAAAAACCATTAAATTACTTATTAAATGACCTATAATGACCTCCTTTGTGATTTTTTATATCTACATCCTTCGTTCATACCTAGAAACTTTCTTTAGGATAAACTATACTACTAGGCCTATGTACAGTCAAAAAATTGTCTTAAAAGAATGAAACTCAAACACACTTAAGCAAATTACTCACTCAAAACTTCCCATTTACCTCAAGGACCAGTAATGGTGACTTAGATATCCAATATCAATGTAGACACTTGTTATTTATCATGATGCATGTAAATGATCCTATAAGATATATAGATCATTTTCAGATGAAAAAGTCATATAGTTTAATGTCAAATATTGGTATTGTAGACCAATTTATTGACCCTTTTTTATGTCAATAATATTTTAACCCCTTGATTATATGCCTATATATCCTCATCCAAGTGACACAATGGAAACATCTCACTTGCTATGGGTAAATAATTTTGTAAGATGAATCTCTAGAAGTGCTAGTTCCCTTGGTGCATTCTTTGAAAAAATTTCTCATCTATTAAATTTGCATGAAAAGGGTTAAGAGGAAAAAATAAGAAACTAAAATTTAATGAAAAATATTCAATTTCGTCCTATTGAATTAAATTATACTACTTAGAGAAAAACAAATCTTTCTTCACATAAAACTCACAACATAAGACATATTGTTACATCAGTGCTTCATATGATAGGTTCAAAAGGCATTTTAATATTGATGAGGGTAATGAATGATTATTTTGGAGAATATAGTCATGAAAAACTTATAAAATACCTATACATTTAAAATATAACACTAAAAAAGACCTATAACAATTACTCTTCTGCACATTTGGTGAACAATCAAGGATAACATGCTAGAAAATATCATCTTCTACTAGACAAGACCAATAAGATTGTAAAAAAAAATAATTTTACAGCATGTAAGTAGTAAAATTAAATTATTTTATTTCTTAAAGATACATTAAATTACAAAATTGGATAGGGTTTCATCATCAACCAATGGAGGCTACTCAAAAGAGCCGAAAAGGTCAATATTTATAGCATTTGGAAGGGGGGCGATACAAGGGAATTAAAAAGGTCACTTGAACACCTATCATGATAATAGAAGAGGTTAAATTTTCATGATAAATAAATTTTAAATGAAACATGCAATTTTAGGAGGTCTAGATGTCCATACAAGTCATGAAACTTATGAACAGTGGCATGAAACTCCTCATTTTGGCTTAACAAACTCCCTTCATGATTTGGACCTATTTGAGCATCCAAAAATTGACTATGGATAGGTATAATTATTATGATTATAATTAATTATTTTATACATGCCTTTCCATGAATTTTTTGTAGTCTTACTAATCTAGAAAATCTTAGAAGGAAGCCATCACTACCTATAATCTAAAAAACACCTCTTTTCTATCACCCCTCACACTTGGCCTTGAAATTAGCATAAATTTTCCATGAAAAAACATGGGAAGGAGTGTATGAAACTTTTAAATACCATCCATATCATTCAACTACTAAGGTTCACCTTAAAAGGACATCCACTTTAGGTTTTCACAAATCTCACCCTTATGTTCACTATGCCAGTTTTAACTGGCTAAGATGAGAGCTCTATTTTGGAAACTTGATATTTTTTTATTGGAATTAAATGAACATAAGGATTTATTAAAATTATTAATATTCCTCTCAAACTTGATTTCATCTTTAGACCTCTTCTAGAACCTACAAAATACACAAAATGGTCAAAAAAACCTTAATTTTCACCCTATCCATATAATTCCATATAGATAAAAATTATGGGAGGTATCCTAAGTGAGTCATTTACAATTTAAAACCACTTTCATGGTCAAAATATTTCATTTGGATAGCTCTCTAGGCTTGTTTTCTCCATCAAGTCTTCACTGAGGGTTTAGTAGGTTTTAGGCAATTTTTAATCTTAAGATTTGTTCATAAAGATATGATGTTTTAACTAAAAATAAATTACACAAACATGATTTTAGGAGACCATAATAACCCCTAAAAAATTCTTTGGTATCCATGAATGGTCTCATAAAATATATGAGTACTTGAAACCACCCCATCAAGCTTGTTTCTACTTTCTTGCATGCTTAGACTATCTTAGAGTTAAAATTAGCTTTCCCACAGGTATCTTTACATAAAAAAAGATTAAAATTTTATAATTACATATCCATAACATGTTCCAATCATATTTATATCTCATCAAGATCTATAAATGAGGTTGGACCCCCAATTGGCCTTAGGCTTGAACCTTGCCTAATAGGCTTGTCTACACCTTTGAGGATCTAGACCTTCCTATAAGGTTTTTCTCATTTATTTTATGATATTATTTCTTCCTTATATGTTTTAAAAACTATAAATTTACCATATATCTATCTAATTACTCATTATCATATCTTCTTCTTTTTCACCAATTAGGCCTAGTTGAGACCCCTGGGGTTTGATTGCATATGGTTGTCAACCAACACTTTATAACAAAATTGGGACAAATTCACGTTTTTTATAGTTAAATACAATTTAATACATCATATACAATCATCACATTATGTTTACAAGTCACCCAACACCCATTTAGGTCATATTTTCTTCCATTTTTACCTTTATGTAGGCCTAAAAATGGCCTACCTCTGAGATAAAATAGAGGATATGTGCCCTTATTTTTCAATAAAAATACTTAAATTAGGGTTTTACTTGGATAATTATTACACCCTTAACAAAAATTCAGGTCAAAATGACATCTTTATCATCTTCAAACATCTATAACCCCAAGGCAAACTTTCAAAGCATTGACTATGTGTAGAAGTGGCATGTCGACTACATTATGCATCATTTGGGCCATTTATTTTATTTATTTCATTATTTATAGTACCTTTTAGGTTTAAAAATCATTGTGGATATTTTAAAAACCCGTTCACCACTCTATATTACTCTAAACTCTCTCCCATTTTTAGATTCTTAAGACTATATGTCTAACCTGATTGTGTTTCCTACTTCCTTTCTCAAAGGTGACCCTCCAATGTTAATTTAAATATGTTTAGGCCAATAAAACATGTTAATTACCTCTAAATAATGATTTAAAAATATTTTAATTCACCCAAAACACTTTTATTCCTTGGATTCCTCATATTTTCTTATTAAGTAACATGGTTTCCTAGCTCACAATACAGACTACTACCTTTGGCCAAGTAGGGAAAGTAGAAGGTCAACTTGGAATAGTATTAGATTTATGAAAACATATTTTGACATCTAATAAACCATTTTAAAATTTATAACAAAACTTCTCTTAATCATACTCACATCTTACCTTACCTTCACCAAGACTACACCTTGTTGTAGGTGCATATAAGGTTTCACAAGGTTTCAAGAGATCTGATAGACTTATTTTACATTTTTTAGAGCTCATAGAGGTGATTATGATCCTCATGGATGTGATTGAAAACTATTACATCATGTTGACTCTACATGTACCCTTCATCTACACTTTGAAGGATAAAAACTAAGTTTTCTTCAAATGACTGAGATATCCTACCTTTGATTCTCATATGTGTGTGTGAAATTCAACTAAGATTGGTCATGGTGTGATGATACTCTACATGAATCATGAGAACCACCTATTAATTTCTCATATATTGGATTTACCTTATATTCCCTTTGGATTCATAAATTGAGTCTTCCCTTCCATGATTGAGAAATCTACTTAATTGACCCTTATAGGTGTACATAAGGTATTAAGAGGTTAGTCATAATGTTCAAAAACCTTCCATGCAACATGAGGTCCATATAGCATCTTCTCATATGTTTTAACTACCTTATCTTCCCTAAGCACCACTCAGACATCAATTTTGGGGTCATAATTTATTTGTCCCTCTATAGGTGCCTATTTTCCATTAAAGGGACACCTATAAGTGGTCATAGGTCTTATAAGACTATACATCAACCTTCTATTGATAACCTTAATTCCATTTTGTTTGTCATTCAACCAATTGAACCATCTAGTCATGAGGTAATTTCTTATTTTCTCCTAGGATGTCAAATGTCATTCAAGCTTTCAAACCTATAGATATTAGTGCAGGATTTTTGTGTTTTTAAGGGCCACTTTGAGGCTTTCAAATCCCACCTTCCATCACTCCTTTTAACTTCATCCTTGGCATATATATTTTCCATACTATAGGTAATAAGGTTTACCAATCTAGATGTTTTGGAACACTTTGTAAGCATGTTGTAATATATCTAAAAAAAAACCTAGAGTTCTATTTTCTCATTTTTGGGATTTGGTCTCAAAACTTAGTCATTTACCCTTTGAACATGGTTTGCCTTTATATTTGTCCATAAAACACTCCAAGTAGGTCTGAAATTTTCAATTCACCTACTATAATCCAAAAGAAGGCTCTTTTCATGTTTCAAATCCTCATACAAGAATTATCAGAACTCTATGATACACCTCTAGATGGGCCTTCTTACCATAGGTAGTAAATTAGACTGAATAATATATAAGGTACTTGTCTTTATGAACACCTCATATGCCCTCATAAATAATTCAAATGCACACTAGTAATCTTAGAAGGTTGTGACTTATGTCAAGCTTCCCACCTCTCAGCATGATGTCAGCAATGGCTCTTGTAGGTGTGTATTGGGTTGTATGTAGATATTGAGTGTGGAATAGAGTAGAAAAATAGATGAAAGGCCTAATAGGAAGATAAAACTCATGATCAACCTCTACAATACATGATTAACACCAGGTGCATCTTTAAGCTAGTTCTAAAACATATTTTTCAACATGAAACCTCTTGAGAACATGTTGTAAGAGAGTAGGTAGGGTGTCTCATGACTAGTTTAGCATGATGAATGAGCTTATCACCAAACTTGCACTTTCCCAAGAATCCAAGTAGACTATCCTCATCTATTTATGACTTGGATAACTAACACACCCTGATTACAACTCCATGAATAAGATAAACCAACTTATATAGGTGAATGCAAGTGGGGAGGAGTGAAGAGTTGACAATGGAGAAAGATAAGATGGGAATCTATCCAAAGCATGATAGGTTGGAACCAAACATTGAAATATATGATTATATGTCCCTAAAACCTCTTTAAAACCATCTTAAGCTCACATGAAACCTCTATAAAAGACCAAAATTTTGCAAACAAGAACTTTGACTAAGACTGTACATAGTGGCACCTTTATTTCAACATGGACTAACCTACTCATCAAAACACCATTAAACATTAAAATAAGTATTTATATTATTTTATAAGGTATCCAACATCTTATTGAGTCAACATCACCAATTGGTTCTTAAATATTTAACCAAAATGGAGTAAAACCTATAAGATGCATGAAACAACTAGCAAAAAAGTACAATCAGCTTCATGAGGATGGTTCATGATGAAAATTTTATCAATACTTACAATATTTATATTTAAATTAAGGTATATGAGTTTAATATCACCTCCTAAAATAATTTTCTCTAAAACCTCCTAAGTTATTTGTATCAAGCACAAACCTAATGGTCACTTCTATATGCCTAAAAATGCAAAGAAGAAGAAGAATAGTTTTGGACTAAAAATGGAATTTACAAAGAAAATAAAAAATTTATATTATTTTTAGGAAGATGAATAGGCATTCCATGATCGTCTCCCATGTGACACACTTCCCCATGGGTCGTACAAGTGCCAAATGCTCCCTTTTTCAGTTGGTTTCTTAAATTTTAGTTAAACAACCTAAAATATTATGATGTAACTGTCATACCTGATAGGTAACCTGACCTATTTGATATTTTTATGGAAAAAAATACACATGGGTACCTTTAAAACCATGGCACTTGCATTTATGACCCTTACAATCCCATTAAAAGACTTAAAATGACAAATAAACCTATTAGACCATGACTAAGGCTAAAAATGCACTAGATAATGTCAAATGAGCTATAATATATTATATGAAAAATATATATACCCATAAACATATTAAAAACCAATTTTTTAACCTATAGAGGTCCAAATTTGACCTAAAAGTCAAATTTGGTTAAAACCTATATCACACAGTCTTATCTAAACTAGATATGTCATTTTGTGAATAAATTTTCACCATATTCACTAACCTCAAAAAATTATTCCAAGAATAAAAATTAATTAATAATCAAAAATAAAATATTTATGCACTTTTTTTCACCAATATAACATGCTTAGATCCTCATATCCATCTTTTCATCTCTGCCTAGGTTTTTCACTATTCACACCATTAGTTCTATCTGCTACTGGTTAACTTGGATGACAAATTTAGCATAATTGAAAGGTGAAACCAATAAATAAACCATAATTTTAATTTATTATGAGTCTCTATATACTTATACCATCCATTTATTTTTCTTGACCAATGTAACTTTTGAGAGCTACAAAAACTTCTTGACAAATATGCCTGTATCTATGCATTTTCTCTCTCATCTGGCTAATCACAACCACCTAGAGTTATGTGGGAGAGTTTAATACATTATAAAATATATTTTATATTATTTTTAGTCCATTATAATCTTATTTGAACAAAATATTTCGCATTGAGTTCTTATTATGGTTTTAGGGAGGTTTAACACAAGTTTTAGTGTTAACGATTATTTATAAAAGATTGCCCCTTAAATCCAAAACAAATGCCTAGAGATATTAGGTATAAACCTTCCTAATCTATCCTTAATATATAAATTTCCAATACATAGGTTACACATTCCAATGAACTTTTTAAAGTGCTTCTTGGGTCTTGAGACCTCATTTTGTGAACCTAAGAAGGCCCAAAATAGTGTTTTCATGAAATTTCCTTAAAACCATGGCCTCAAAATTTGTGAACATGCTTAAAATAACATATCTTAACTTTTTATATTCTCACATTTTCATAATTTACTTTAAATATGATCTTGATACCTTATTAGGTGAGGCAAGGTCTAAGAGGGGTCTAGATTTAGACCTAGATTGAAGATCCTACCTTCAAAGACTCACTTTAAAACACTTATAAGTGAATAAAAACCTTATTCTCATGATCACACAACCTTAAAAACCTCTCACATTTTTAAAATCACTCAGATCATCATGCCACCACCTCATATCTTCACCATGTCATGACTAGACTCAAGCTTCTAATGCACTTGACACCTTGACCTTTTCCTTTCATATCATGACCTCAAAAAAACATCAAACAAGTAGACACAAGACATAAAAACACACTCATATCACTAAACCATTATAATTTTTATGACAATAATCTTCCACAACCTCATATAGACTTAAAACCACATGACCAAGCTTCCTTCACATGGCTCAACTTGAAACTCTTCATGTCATAACCATTCTATACTATCCACATACATTACTTTACACATACCTATTTATATCATGACATAAGTGACTTATACAAAACTCTTCATATGCTATGCTTCCTTTAAAGACATTAATTGTCTTTAAACACTCTTTCATGACCTATACCTTCCATGATCACAACATTCATGACAACTCTCTATCATGTAACACTCTCTCTTTCATGAATGAATTGACTCATGAAAAATATCATTACCACACTCTTTGACATACCTTGACATATCACCTACTACCATTTGTCCTTAGTTACCTTTGACATCAATCTTTAAAATATTATTCTTGATATCAACCTTAACATCAATAACCTATACTTTCATGCAACCATAATACATTAGTTGCCTTCAAATTCTCTCTTTCCTTCAAATTATCTCATGGTGACATCCTTCAATGATAACATTCTCTCAATGTACATATTACCAACTAGGCTTGGTCACCTTTGACATCATCATGTTGATAACTAAGAACACACTCTCAATAGGCCACTCATATCCACATTACTCACTCACTTATCAACACTCTCTTTATGCCACTACTATGCTCAAGCACTAGACCAAACAAACCTTTAACATAAATTACCATTATGCCTTTACATGATGCACCATTTTGACATCAATGAAAAAAAACATTCCAACACTTTAATCCTCCTCTTCTACATTGGATGGCCAACAATGGAGGTTGAAACAAATTTATTAAATTTTTAAAGTTTTCTCCTCTTCCTTCTTTTCTCTTCTTCTAAATATCTCTTTTCTTCTCATTGTAATGAATATAATCTCATTTGATACGGCAAAACCTTATCAAAATTTTTAATAAAAAACCTTTGAATCAATAATATTACTTATTTTTCCTAAATCTTTGACTATGCTTTGTGTTTTAGGTAGTTTATGCATGATTGCCTTGTGAAGAAGTCTTCTTTCTTGGTAATTGTCCTCTCTTCCTTTCATTTTCAGGTGGTTTAAGGTGTTTTCAAGTATTAATTTATGTTTTTTTAGTCATAAGTTAAGGTATAGTGTGAATTTTACCATTTCCCTATGATTTTTACCTTGTATAAAAGGCCTTATCATAGGATACCCATAGCCTGGGGTTGATCCCATTATGTGGCTAGGAGTGATAGATATTGAAGAATCCTATCATAGAGTGAAATTACATGCCAAAATAGTTTATGAAATGCCCAATAGGACCCATTTAGATAATATTTATCAAGTTTTATGTTGGTCTTGATCTATTTATAGTAGCTATATCATCCACACTCTCAACATCTAGCGACTCCAATGAACAGTCATATTTTTGGTGGTAGAATAGTGCCTATCTTTCATGCCAAAGGTGACTACAAGATCAGATTCAAGAGTTATTCCTTTTTATTTTTTTGAACTATCTTTTAACTTATCAAGAAGATTGAGGTTTAGTAACACTCATCCATACTTGAGAAGCTTCCTTCCTAAGCTAATGTTCAAGTCTACCTTTGTTAGAAGATCCTTGTTAGCTCCTTTTATTAACATGGCTACCCATAGAGCCTTACCTTTTATGGATTTTAATGGTCAAATAACTTTGGATCTTAACTAGTATGATCCTATCCTAGTGGCATCCCTTAAGATTATTCCTTGATACTTAGGGTATTGCTCTACAACTCCTTCTGAATACATCAGAGACATAGCTAAGTTTTACAACATCCATAACATCACTGAAGAGAATGTATCTATTAGGTTTGTGGTCATATATTTCAAGGAAAAGTCCCTATATTAGTATATGAACCTAAATCCTAACTCCATCATAACATGGGACCAATTAGGGGATGATTTATGCAAGAGGTTTGAAGACAAGAGGGATAAATTATCACTAGCATAATAATTGATAACAATCAAGAGAGCTCTTCAAGAGGTCATTCAAGACTTTAGCAATAGGTTTCATAAATCATGGGATAAGATTCCAATCCTCATCAATCCCACTCCCAATTATGATTTCATCTATTATCTAAGGGACCGCAATAGTGATATTGTAGTTATGATACAGTAAATGGGGGGAAACACATTACCTAATGCTTATGAGGTAGTAATTAGAGTAGATAATAGCCTAATACAAATTGGAAAGCTCATGCCTAGGCCTCCTATTCCTTTACTCCCTAATTTAACCACCTCCTACTATTTTTCCTTGTCTTGTTTTCATTCCTCATTTTTTAACACTTTCTACCATACTTTCACCAAGACAAGACAAATCTTTAACTAGTCAGTATAGTGAACTCCAAGAACTCATGAACATGTTCCAAACATTTGTTAATGCTTTATTGAATGTTAATAGGAAGCAAGTTTATTTTAATAAACCATATCATCCCCCATATCCACCTCAACAACCCTATCAAGCCAATAGGCCACCCTTTCAGGTCAATTCTCAAGGGTAAGAGTAGTTCACCTATGATAAATCAAGTAACATCTACAATCCTAATGCTACAAATACTTCCAAGACTTTGGTCCCTATTCAAAACAACCTTGCATAATAAGGTGAGTGTTATCTCCCTTGGAATTGATCTTACAATCAGGCTATCACACCAAATGTAGAGTTCAACCAAGGTTTCAATGAGCAATGATAGTAGGGTGCTAGTTATGGGTTCAACCAAGCTTTAATGGAATAAAATGCAGAAGTGCCTATGATAGATAAAATAGAAGAACCTCAACAAGGCCAAGGGGATAATGAGGGACAAAATCAGTTTGATGCTACATTGGTGAACCACTAATTAGAGGAGTGATATGCTTTCAATCAATAAGTTAAAACTAATTATTGACCAAATTTGACCCCTGGTCAAATTAGTCAACCCCCATGTAATATAAAAATTTTATATGGATCCTAGGTCAATAAATGTCCACCAAAATCTTAAACAAGTGAAATAATATGTCTTAACCTTAGTTATGCTTGTATAGTTTACCTCATGTCATATCATGTCACTTTTGGGTAACTTTAATTAAAGTGTATGGTGTTCATAAAAATTAAAGTGTTTCAAAGAGTGTTATAATATTCCATATGTCATGTTAGAGTAAAATAACTATTCCATAACAAAAAACTTGTAGGGTTTCGCATTGAAAAAAAGAAGATAGTTGAATGGACTATACAATAGTTTAACATATGTGTGAAGATTTAGGAGTGACCCTTCAACTACAAAAAACTCATTTCCATGTTTATATTTCCTTAAAAACTCCAAAAATGGAGAAAATTGATTTACCTTCTCTATTTCTCTCTTGTACAAGGTCAAACAGATCATCATGTTTTTTTTTGGTATGGACAAGTCAGGTAAAGTTGAGGGAAATGCTTTTGATGGATGAAAGTAATATATTTTTACTCTCAATATATGGTCATATATTAAAAATTAATGTATTTTACTTCATGAACCATCTCTAAGAATGATAGTGACCCATAGTTGACCATGCATTCCCAATACTTACAAGTTTTCTCATTTCAGTGTATGATATGATGTTTTCAAGTGTTAAAAGCATTATTTTAGGCCATGTTCTTCATCCTCAGATGGATTTCAAGGATTATTTTACACTTTTTGATATGTATGTTGAATTAAAATTACTCTCCTCATGTTGTAAGTGTAAATACAGTGGTCTATAGAATATGTTTCCAGGTTGTAGGGTTTTATTCTCAATCAATGGTTTCAAGGTAGATAAAACACCTATGTCTCTTTCCTCAAAACATGGAAGGTCAATTCTCCATGAAGAGTTTGAACTTGATAAACTTCAAGGTTGTTTGGATATGAGTCTCAATACATGAGCAAATAATTATCAAAGCTCTAATGTATATAGCTACCTACAGTCACTTGTAAGATCTATACAAACTATTTTAGGACTATTCAAACCCAAAAAATAGGTTTTATGCACTTCATGGATTGAAATATGTTTCTCAAGTTGTTAAATACTTATAATTTTGAGCTTGTAGTTAACTCATAACCTATATTTAGTCAAAATAAGAAAATATGTTAAAGGGCGGGACCCTGCTCTACAAGTTTCATCTGTTGTGAAGGTATGTGAGGTATGTGTGATCCTATTGTGTCCCTCTTTATAGCCTAGAATTAAATGTCATAACTTAACATGAGTGGATTATTTATAAGTTGATGATTGAATAGTATCAACTTATTTCAAGTTGTTACTAAGTATATTAAGTCATACATAGTGTTGTTTAGTCTAAATAAACCTATAGCAAGAACATGGACCTATAATGCATTATTAGTAGGTAAGTGAAAAATTGGTTATAAGAAATAATGCATTTCATTAAAGTGTAGAATGTATCAGTGACATAAAGAGAATATAGAGGTATTTAACATAATGTTTAAATATAAATGTGCACCTACAATGATTCCACATTCCCTAAAAATATACACCTATAGTTTGAATTCTTACATTACAGACTAGCTTAAACAACAAGTTGCTAGTTAGATAATGACCAAAGGTATGAATGAAATGATTATAATGACCTCATAAGGATTCAATTAAATTTAAAAAAATAGATCAAACATTTATATTCCCCGACAATAATCCTTCCAACCCTTCCCTACTTGCACCTACACATTGAAACAATTAGACTTATATTATAGACTATTATTAGTTATTGGAGATATATGTTTTGATTGGTAAAAATTGATGGAGGTTAGATAATAATTTTTAATACACCATCATAATTATTTTAAAAAAATTAATATGTTATTTATAGGTAGGAAATATATCATGGTTTGACCAAATAGGGTGTTAACCTATAGTCTACCTAAACCTTGTGCACAGTCTACTAAAACTAGTAACTAGTCTTGAGGAATTTGAGGTGTTGAGATTGTTATGGGTGTTATCAAGCATTGATAATTTATAAATATATTCAACATGACCCAAAAAATCCACCCATGATTTTAGTTTAGTAAAAAATGTAGAGGAGATACTCTTTATTTTATCACAGACAGAGCACACTCTAGTAACAACAAAGCCTACAGGTTAGTATGTGAAAATCAAAATCATGAAAGGTAGAGCTTGGAATGGACTTAGTATTTTTTATATAGTTATGGTGAATGTTAAAAATCATATAGGATATCTCTACATCCATTATAAACTTCCATAGGGTCAAAACATATAGTCATACTCAGTCTAGGTCTTTTAGCCTAGTATTAAGCCTATACCCTAAGGACTATAAACTTCATATATATAACTATGAGAGATTTTTAAAAAAATTGAGAAACTTTATTGGGGAGTTAAATATAGGTTGAATCCATTTGTTTTTTATGGAATTATCATAGAGTGGTCAATTTGACCTAAAATCATCTCAAGCCTACTTAGATTGCATAAAAAATCTTGAGAAGCTAACTTCTTATGCTCACACCTATATTTAGGGATTTAATGATGTACCAAGGAATTGGGAATATTTGAATGGAATCCCTAAAGTTTTATTAGTGAAATTTATTTTAGATTTTAGGTTTAAAGTTTTATGAACTATCATTAAGAACTAGAATCACTAAAAACCCTCTTAAAACCCTTATGTAGACCTAATGGAGAAGAAATGGTGTGATATGAATCAAAAGGGGATAAAACGATTAGGAAAGTGTTTATAACTTGTTTATAAATCCCTCAATATCTTCACCATAAATTTTTTCCATACTATCACCTATATAAGCATACTAAAACTTGGATTTTCTACAAGATTTGGAGTGTTCTATAGGTGTAAAGGAGAATTATTATGTGAGAATCATTATAGGAGGTCTATGTGGACTTGTTTCAACCCCTCATGTTCATATCTCATCACATTAAATAAATAAAAAATATATGCTAACACATTCATCATAGGCAATCTAAGTGAGATAGAGAGAAGGTAGGGTGACTAAGATTAGAAGTCAGAAGTATGTTTTGAGTTTCTTAAAGGTCTATTTGATAGACCAAAGGATAAATATGTTCTCAATAAGTGTCATAACACTTATAAAATACATATCCATGAGTAAATATAGGTCACTTAGATAATAAGTTTGAAGATAATCTAATAAAGGATAATGAGTAACTGTTAGAGAGTGAACACAAGTGTTAAGAAAGAGACCATCAGCTACAGAGGCATATGAGAGTTATTACGACCTTGTTTCCATATTCTCATAATATTGAAAATGTGGTAAATATCCTTTTTTAATTTTCAAGGATTCAATTGAAGTCCTCACCCAAGGGTAGTTTCAAAGAGGAAGGTGAAGAGTCTTATTGAGGTCAACATAGCCCCATTCCTAAAAAATGGGGACCCTTGTGCTAAAATGTGAAAATTTTGTACCTTAGAATTGGAAATCCACTTGATTAGAGTGTCACTAGAATGTTTTTACTATGTTTTTATTTGAATATCATCCACACTTGGTTTGGTTAACAAATTTATAAATGATTCTGGTTTGCCTTTGTCTATATTTGCTAACATTGGATCTTTGTGTTTCCCAATTGTAGGTATAATGAGGTCCATTTGTAACGAGAAATGCCTTGGTTTCATGATTTTTAAATTAGTTTATCCTTTTATTAGCCTTTGGTATAGTTAAAATCAAACTAAAGTCATATTGAAACCCTCATTCAAATTTGACAGGATTAATTTGCATGGAAATGATTTATTATGCCATGGACTTAGTTCTATTTTTATCCTAAGGTTTAGTCATGTTTATTAACATGACCAAACCTTAGTCTAAAATTATCTATGTGGTCTCTTTATTTTCCTTATCCCCCTTTGTCCTTTTTATTTCCACATGATCTAGCTAACCATTGGGACCTTTTGTTATTTCTATAGACTTAACCTAAAATCCTTATCCTAAGACTTTATGCCATGTCTTGTTATTATGTGTGGGGTCCCATTTATTATGTCTCAAAACATAACTTAAAATTGTTATCCTAAGGTTTTACTTGTGTTTATTAATAGGAAATAAAACCATAGTCCAAAAACTTTATGATAATTTATTTTATTTATCCTAAGCTTGACTTAAACATTGTTTTCATTTGTAAGATCTATGATCCATGTTTACTCAGATGATCGAGATCCAACTATGTGAGATTAAAAATAAGTCCATAACCTTAATTTAAAATTCAATCATCTTTTAAAGATCAATAGTATTTATTTGCTCAGGAAGGATTGATCTAATGATGTGTATCAAGTCAAAACTTTAATAAAGCCCTGAGACAAGTAAGAATGTGACAAGTGTCATAATATCAACCAAAGAACACTCAACAACCAATGACATTTGACCTTGTAGATCAAGATCCAGTGAACACATTTACTTAGGTGAATATGATTGAATGATACATAGCAAATGTTGAAAATTCGAGATGGACATGGAGATGACATGTGGTATAACCATGGGCCATAAATTAAATCTTAATCACCTATCATAAGATCAATAGAGTGCAATGATTTATACCCAAAGGATCTAATGGTGCATGATCAAAGTTGAATTTTAAAATCCTGGCCCCCAAGTTAAATATCAAACATCATACGCTAGATCAATAGCATGCATTTGATCAGACAAAGATGATCCAATGGTGCTTGATCAAAGTAGACTTTTTAATAAAGCAAGAACAATAAACATCTAATCATGTTTGATCCCTTGTATCTAGATCAATGGTTCATAGTGATCAACGTAATGATAATCAGACAATGCAAAATGAAAGAAGGATTTTCAATGGGAAATGATCAATTTTTTAAATATTGATGAACAGAATGCCAAGGAGATGCCATGATAGAGACAAATAAGATACACTAGTTAGTTTAAGAGATTTTGCAAATTCATGACAAGGAAAAGGTATAAACAAGTGATCTAAATAGAATATGAGGCATGAAGTTCATATGATTTCAACAAGTTACCACCATTAAAGCTCTAAGGAAATCTTTAAAAAAAAACCTAGCAGGCACAAGAACCCTAATTAGACCCTGTAAGCATTATAATTGAGCCAAGGAAGATTGAATTGTCATCTATGCAAGAGAATTTGACCCAAAATCTGAATTATGGTCCACTAGTGATTAATTTAATATAAATTCTAGTAATGACAACTCAAAAAAGTGTTTCAAGGGAAGATATGAGCAAGTGGTCTTGGGAGATGGGAGATCTTTCAAATGATTCCAAATAATTAGAGGATAGAGCAGTATACACATTAGGAAGCTTAGTCAAAGATCACACCATAACCAATCCAATTAGTCTAATAAAAACTGATAAATTCAAGAAAAGAGAATCTTATTTTATGCAAGGTATAAGGAACCAAAGCATAGGTAAGATTGTTGCTGATAATAATAGGATCATGGATATGATTCTAACTATAAAGGAAAAAATTATTAGATCCAAAAACATCAAAAAGACATTAAAAAGGGAAAATAAAGACCACAAGATCATATTAGGTAAAATTAAGGATCTCTTCATGAAACTAATTGTCAACCCTTAGCTAATTAAGGAGCAACATTATAGAATGAAGATCCTCCTGGAGAGATTAACTACAATAAAGGGTTCTCAAAGTCAGATTAGTTGACTTAGGAATATTATTTATAGCTTAAAATTATATATTTTTAAAATATAATATTATTTTGTAAAGGCATGTACATCTTGTAAAGCACATTGCCTATGGGTCAGTCCATTAGGGAGTATCTAGAACATTGTAAATGGGACAACTATCCCTGACACTTGTCTAGTTGCATGTTGAGAAGGAATGATCGACATATCTCATGAATTATCTATATAAAGGGGTATTTGTAATTTGTAAAATAAGGGAGGGAGTTTTTTGATCCAAAATTACTTTGTAACTTTTGAGAAATTAATATAAGTAAGGAATTATACAAAGTTTATCCAAATTTACTTGTGTCTTTTGTTATCCTAGCTTCTCTCTCAATTGTTTGTTCCAACTTCTAGATTTGAATGGTTCTTATGAATCCCTAGTGTGTACATTTGAATGTAGAGCTATTAACTTGTGAAAATGCTAGGTTAATTGAAATTTCTTAGGTTCATTTCATTTTCTTACTCTTCTTGAATTTGGGCTAATGTTTTTTTCTTACAAGGGTAAATATTTAAAGTTAACTTGGTTCTTATTTGCATTATTTCCCACATTCATTAGATGTTTGCCTGATGTGAGATGGGATTTGATCTTATGCTACTTCATGTAATACATTGGTTAAGTGCATGCCTAAATGATGTTTAAACTTTGTCATGATGTTTATAATGAATATCAACATCTCTTCTTTGCCTTACCTTTTCTTTTGCTCATTTTTTAAAACAAATCACTCTAGCTTAATTTTCATTTGTAAATATCTATCATATATTAGTCTTTAGATTAGTTATTGATCATAATTAACCATTATTAGCATAGCATACTTCATATTTTTCATAGATTAACTATTTGGCCATGGTGGCTCCCAACCACCAAACATAATAAATTTATGAAATAGATCACTTGTTCTACCTCTATTCCATCAACAGATAATGGGATTATCACAACTTGAAACTCATGCATTAAATTCTTAGAAATTCAAAAATGAGAAGTTTTTCTTAAACACTTTGGGTACCTATGATACATATTTAGGCATCAACAAGAGGGGCTTCACTAGTGTTAGAAGGAGGGCCTAAGCTAAATCTTTGTAAATTTGAAATATCTTTGCTAATTTTGGTGAATAATGTTCAAATATTGATGTATTCTTTGCATATTTGTGTTTCTTTTAGCATATTTATGTAAATATCACTAATCTTTATGGTCTTAGACCAATCTTTATGCTTCCTTTAGACAAATATCAACATTTTTTGAAGGTATATGAGTAACTATGGTAAAGATAACTTAAGATATATCAATCCAAGGCATTTAAGGTTAGTAATAGTTGTTTTATTCAAACATTGATAGATCCTTTGAAAATTTGAGTTTATTTGAGCCTAGACATGCAAATATCATTCATATTCACGTATTTGGACATATCTTTGAGTTAATTTAGTTAAATATTGATGCCCTTTGTTATTCTTTATGTATTTTTGTGCAAAATTTACTTAATGTGCAAGTCTAATCATGGTTATTTATGAAGATAAGATTTACACATCATATTTCAAACAAGGTCTAAAGATTTTACAATTTGGAACTACCATAAGTAATATCCTCATCAAGGTATGGCATGGTTAGGGGGATCTTATATCAATGTGTGTGGCCATCTACATGACTTACCAAGAAATCCTAAAAGGTATTTACCTTCTTTCGGTCCTAATAATGTTGTCATAACTGAAGAGCACATTAAATCTTTCAAAGCTACTTTAAGATTGCTAAATGTTGTTCATGAAGATGTAGGATGTAGATTGTTTCCATTTACTTTTAAGAATGCTACATATGAATTGTTTCTTAACCTTATATAGAATTACATAGCTATCTGTAATGATTTTAATAGAATCTTCATTGACCAATTTGGAAAAATTAGTAGTCCATGCATTCTGTATCAACAATTCACCACAATTAAGAGAGATTCTAATGAGACCATTAGAATGTTTAATGTTAGATTTTAGAGCATGTTCAGTAGAATCATAGTGCCTTATAGACATGATGAGGATTTAGCCTTAAATATTTATAAGGATGTTTTTGATCCCATGACTTTTGTGTTTCTTAAAAGGTCAGATGGATTCATAAACACCCTAGCATTGGATTATGCTAAAGCTATAAAAATAAATGATCAAATACAACCTCAAGGTCAGCTTGCATATGCTATCCAAAATGTTAACCCTAATTTCCCAACACTAAATATCATTCCTAATGCCAATTAGAATATGCTTGCCTTAATTTAGACACTAGTCTTGAACCAATTTCCCTTAAGCCATGTCTATCTTGGCCAAAATTTAGGGTTCTTGAATAATGTTACAAATGGATTTCATCCACAAGGATAGAGATATTTAGTGACCACTAGTAATAAAAATCAAGTTCATAACTTAGAAGCACGAAATAATGAGAATGAATCCTTACATAAGATGGTTCAAAAACTTAGCACTAATTTTCTTCAATTGTAAAATTCAGTGGGCAATACTGGGGAAAAATCCAACATAAACTATGATTCTCAAAGTTTTAATAAGCCTAAAAATAAGTTTCATGATAATATCAATAATAGTTCATCTGAGAATGTACATGAAATTAAGCTTTTTGAAATAGGTCTAGCTGATCATTGTAATGTCTTTGAAACATATCAAAATGAAAAGGATACATATGAAATAGTGTTTAATCAAGATAATGTTGTAGTGACATCTAGATTTGTAAGAAGATCTAAGTCCTTTATGGTAAAGGCTTTTGATTTTCCATTTGAAGAATAAAATGAACCTAAAGATGATCTAGAAGGAATAATAACCATTCAAGATGAGCAGGCCCATGAATAAGATCAGATATAAGTTGACCTCTCTTTAGAAGCTAATTATGAGGATAATTCATATGAAGTCATTAATGAAATTGAGGATATCCCTAAAGAAGCTGACTAGTGGTAACATTTTTACCAAGATTTTTTGAAATAAATTAAGGTATTCCAAGACAATAATGTCATTATAGAGATCCCAAATCAAGATGAGGTGGGACTCAATTGGATAGAAGATATGCCATTCTTCACAGAGGATAAAGATGAAGCAAGTGTAGTAGATTAGGGATATCCATATAACCTCATCAAAAGGTTGCAAGTATGTGATCAACCTGATTCAAATTGTAAGGTTACAAATTAATTTCATGCCCTCTTAGTTGATCATGATGAAGTATTCTTTTGAGATGACTTGGAAATATTTGGTACAAATATTGGTAGTCCATCTCCACCTCAAGCTGAACTTAATGAAGACATCAGTCTAACAAAGCTAGTTGAGCTACCATCATTGAATGAGGATGATATAAGTCACTATAAACCTATGAATGAAGGATAATTATCACTCTTTATGTAAGACAAAAGGATTTGGGAAGAAGATGATTAGGTTTTAGATCCATATCTTCAATCTAGGTACTAGAGAATGGAAATGAAAAATCAAGATACATCACATAGAAGACATGAACATATAAGTGATTCTATCCACAATAAGAGGCCATTATATGGAATTAATCATGCTTCAAGGTTCTATGGTAAGATAATTAACTTTACCTTTGATCTTGGAAGTAGGTTCTTTATGGAGTTAGTGTATGGGTTAGTTTAGTTTCTTTCCTTTTTGTCCCTTGTTTATAAGTAGTGTTTTTAAATATTTATTTGCTTGTTATTTGTTTCTTTTTTCCTTTACTTTGTTTCTTGCTTCTAAATAAGTCCTTTTAGACAACCCTCATCTTAAAGTTCACCTAATTTCTCAAGAACTTCATAGTTCAGAAATGTAGATATAAATCCTCAACATTAGTTGATCATGGATTATTGAAAGATGAGCTTAATGCTATAATTAGGAGAAACTAGTAAAGACTAATGGATAAGTGAATTATTCCCTAATATTTTAAACTTGTTTTTATATAATCTTGGTTTTAATAAGGATTAAACATGTAGGGTGAAATATTAAACTATTGGGGCATAGTCATGTTTGCACTTAACAAACATTATTTCCTAGGATAAATTTTACAACTAAAGATGGTTGTCTAAAGATCAAACATTTGACCAAATACCTATACCTAGATAACCTAGTTCCCAACCTTTGATAGAAAGCCAAAATGACCTAAAAATAAAAAAATAAGAGATTATTGAAAGATTCAAAAGCTTTCTAAGCAGAGGTGATTATGATAATCTCCACTAGGGCTATGGACACCTGGTTAGTATTAGAGCAAGGCCTTGAGTGGAGCCAAAGGCATCTCTATCACGGATATGGACACCTGGCTGGTAGTATAGCAATACCCAAAGCCTTCCCTAAGCTAAATCATGGCTCTTAATGGACATCTAAATATGTTATAATTTAGTGTTAATGGTTAAATTTATGAAATATAGAAGCTGTTCCCTAAATCCCATGGAAAATAATAAATGGAATCAAAGCACAAACACGTCATGACTAGGTATTGATGTTTGATCCAAGTTATGCATGTGTAAGGCTTGTTTCAACCATGAATTGATCTAAATAATGGTTATTGATCAAGTGTAATAAATAACTTAACTATTATTCTAAACTAGAGTCTTTGAATTCTAACATATTATTATGTTCTCCCTAGAAATCACTATTTTTTAAGGTCAACATATCTCCATTTCTAAAAAATGGGTACCCATGTTAAATTCTAAAAAATTGATTCCTTAAAATTGAAAATTCACTTTATTAGAGTGTCACTAACACATTTACATAATATTTTTATTTGAATATTATCCACACCTAGTTTGTTTATCATAATTATACATGATTCAGGTTTACCCTTCTCTAAATTTTCTAACTTTGGATCTTTGTGTTTTTTAGTTATAAGTCTAATGAGGTCCATTTGGACTGATAAATGCTTAGGTTTCATGGTTTTTATATCAATTTGGCCTTTTACTATCCTTTGGTTTATTGAAAATCAAACTAAAATCATCTTAAAACCCTCATTAAAATTACCCTAGCTAAGGTCCCTTTGAATCAAATTAAAATCTAAAGGGAACAATTGGTTCAAGAATAATTTATTATACCATGGAATTAGTTCTATTTTTATCCTAAGGTTTAGTCATTTTTATTAACATGACCAAACCTTAGTCTAAAATTCTATGTATGGTATTTTTATTTTTTTGAGCCCCCTTGGTCCCTTTTATTTCCACATGATCTAGCTAACCATTGGGACCTTTTGCTATTATTATCACTTGGATTTTCACCCTTTGAGGAGATGTCTCAGCTCTCCTCATCCAATTGGCACAATTGAAACATATCTAGGCTATGGGTGAGCCTAAGAATGAGGTGACTCTCTAGATAGGGCTAGCTCCCTTGATGTACCACTTTGGATCACTACTACACCTAAACTTGTGAGGGAAAAAGGAGAGAAAAAATAAAATTAAACTATCCTAAGGGAGGTGATATAAAAAATTAAATGATAAATACAAACTAGCTACATGTTACAAATGAGATAAAGAGACCAACTATGCATACAGTTCTCTAATCTGAATATTCTCACATCAATGTTTCATTATGAAGGTTGTGATGAATGTTTAGGCTAGGAGGACTAGATAAGAGGCCTAAAATGGCATTGTTTGAGTAGGATAACTCACTAAACCTTGAAACCTCATAATACACTTCACATGACCTAAAAAAATAAGCTTTCAAATTACAAATAGGTGAGAGAATGAAACAACCATGCTAAAGAAACAAGAGTCATCACTTATGCAAGATAAAACATTTAAAATGAATGCACTAAAAATAGTCATAGAAGAGGTAAAATTAGTAGTATTTATTGATAAAATGGTATGTAAATTATCATTAATTCACCATACTCAAGTGGATCATAAGTTATAAAGGCCGAAATGGATAGTTCTTATATAACTTGAGAGAGAGAAAAGAAAAAAGAAGTCCAAAGGTCATAAGAACAATTTTAAAGCTGAGAAAAGGAGTTAAATATGCATGAGAAGAATATGTGAAATGAACCATACAATTTCATGAAGCACAAGTGTCACTTGAAGTCATGAAACTCTTGAAATGTGGTATAGCAGTTCTCATTTTGGCTCAAAAAAATACCTTCATGGTTTAGCCTTGTTTGAACATCAAAAAACTGAATAGGGATAGGTCTCATGATTTTAATGAAGGGGAAGGGTTGTATAAATGACTCTCCATGCATTGGTTGTAGTCTTGGTCATCTGGAATCATCTAGAAATGAGTTATCACTGCCTACACTCTAAGAAAACTCCTCTTTCGGTCATCCCTCACACTTGGACTCAAAATTAGATTTATTTTTACATATGAATACATGTGATGGAGTGGATTACACTTTTAAATACTCTCCATGGTCTTATAATACTTAGGCACACCTTAAAAATCCATCCACTTGAGGTTTTCACACTTCTCACCATCATGCTCACTATGTCAATTTTGACTGGGTGAGATGAAGTTATTTTTTGGGTAACCTAGAAGTTTATTTTAAGGAATAAATTGTCATGGGGAGTTATCTTAAGTCTTAATATTCCCCTCCATGTGATTGTCATCTTCATACTCCATCTACAACCTACAAAACACATAAAAAGGTCAAGAAAACCCTATTTTATACCCCATACATAAAATTTCATACAACTCATCCTAATGGTATGGATATTCAATAATTATTATACAAAATCCAATAATTTTAATGGAAAAATATGCCATTTTGGTTTATTATCTCCTTCATTTCCTCAATTTAGTCTCTAGTAAGGGGTTTGGTAGGATTTTAGCCTCATTCTACTCTTAAGATTTGTTCATAAAGACTTGACGTTGAAGTTGTAAAAAAATATCACTATATCATATTTTATGACCCCTTTTAACCCATTTTAACCCCTTGAAACTTATTTTACATCCATACAAATACTCATGAAAGATGTGAGCATTTGAAATCACCTTATCGAGCTTGTTTTCACATTTCCTACATGCTTGAACTGTCTCTAAGCTAAAAGTGACTTTTTCAAGGGTTTATTTGCATTCCAAAAACTTATTAATGTCTATTATTACCCTAAAAAAATTCTAAAATCCATTATGAATCTTTCTTAATTTTAAAAATGAAAGTGACCTACCATTTGAAAACTAGGCCTAACCATGCCAAGTAGGCCTAACTACAACTCTTGTGGGTTTAGACCACCTATTGAGTTTCACTCTTCTATGAGATTTTTATAATATTATATTAGGTTTATTTCAACCTATCCCACCTTATTTAATGTCTCTTTATATTATAGTTTCATCCCCTTATATACTTTCCTCTAACTGTAGGGTTTGCTCTCAAGGGAAGTACCCTCTATCTGAGACAAAATAGAGTGTACTTCCCTTATTTATCCAAAAAAATTTGTCATTTTAATATATTATCCAATTCATGTATACTATATATAAATAATTTTATCTCTTTTTTAGGCCATATGACCTACTAACTCTCCCAAAAACCAAATAGACTTCTAGAAAAGGCAGACTGTGTAGGGTTCCAAAATGTGGATTGTGCCTTACTTGTTTGGGGATTTCCTCCTAATTTTTTTTTATGAGATTTTATAAGGTTATTATACATTATTATTAAATTATTAATGTTATCCAACTCTCATAATTCATTCTTGAATATTGACATTTTTCTTACTCTGTCAGGCTTGATTGGTAACCTAACCTTGTTTGTATGTTTCCCCTATATATATGTGCAAATCACTCTCTTAGAGATACTTAAAGTGATATGGGGTCCTATTAAAACCATAAAATCCATAACATGTTTATTTTAGTCACAAATACTATGCATTTTCCATTCCAAAACCTAGACAAGTCATCAACTAAGTCACTATCAGCAATAGATGGATGTTTAGTCTACTTGTAGGGATTGTCTCCACCTCCTTATGTGAAAGTAAGGTCTTGAAATGTAATAATTATATAAATTATGACTATTATATTCATAAAATCATGTTACATTCTTAATAAATTCTTAAAAACATGTATTTAGGTCTTCTTTCCTTCCTTAACCTACAAGACTGTGTTTTCTACCTTAAGCGTGGTTGTAGGTTATCATTAGATGTTGATGAGACCTAGAAGGTGTTTTGGATTCAAATGGTAAAGACTCTACCTCATTAATTATTGATACATAATTTAATGATCATATAATAATAAAAATCATCATCTTTCAACCAATTCAAGCATCTTTGCACTTTTAGGCCTTGGTTGTAGGTGCATGTTTAAGTGATTAGACACCTGTATGTGTGTATGGGCTCAAAACTCTACCTATGAACATATTTGATGATTGGATATCTCACACATGTCCTTTAAAAACATATAAAATAATAAAAACATGAAGGAATGGTTTTTATTACAACCTTTCAATGGAAAGTCACCTTAGAGTTTCAAAACTTGTAGATGATAGTGAAGGAAATTAGTGTTCAAATGGTAATTTTGAGGAGCTCAACCACTACCTTCCACTACTCTTTTGCCCTCCAAAATATGAATGTTTATTGTCCTATATGGATAATTAACTAAAATAAAATTATTATGAATCAATATAGTTTTTAACCATGTTATATATTATTCACAAAATGCCCTTGGACCTCTGTTTTCACTTTTTTGAGATAATCTCCTTAAACTTTGTCATTTTGTGGTTAAAGGTAGTTACACCTTCACTTGCCTATTTTATGCTTAAAATAGGTCTTCCTTGAGCTTTCACACACTATATTATTCTAAATATAACCTTATCATTATCTTAAACTTTTTAGAGGTACCTTCAAGGCTCTGTCAATACCACCTAGAGGTGCATATTTCATATATAGGCAGTGAGGAAATTTCAAGTAATGTGCATGATTTATGAGTTTTAATGAAAATTGGATTTTTTAAAAAGGTTAAAAATGTATTATTCTTACCATAAATAAATTTTTTATCTTATACACTCCTCAAACTTGGATATTCTCCATGAGGTCACCTATAGGTGCATTTTAATGGCATAAGACTGTGTGCATAGGCAGTGGATAGTGATATAGGCAGTGTATAAGAGATATATGCTTGAGATTCATTATAAATATTCACCAAGTTAAAAATACACTATTAACACTCTAAAATATTTGAAACACCAATTATATCTCCCCTCCTATCATGGCATCCTTCTGAGATACTTGTATATTCAAGGAATTGTCTGCATATGTATAGTGAATTAACTGCATCTATGGAAAATTTCTTGGAGAAAGAGAATTAAAGGTGAATGGGGTAAAATATAATTATAAACATGATTATTAACCTATAAAAACTTAGTGAATTCACCATCAAACCATGAAGATATTAAAAATGGTGGAAAATTGTTTGTAACATAGAAAGGTGCATCCACTTGCAATCCAAGTTACCTTACCCATAAAAACATCATAAAACATGAAACCAAGAATTAATATTAATTAATTAGTAATTAAAAATCATCTTGATTCAACATAACCAAACTATAGTGTAAGAACTTGAACAAAATAGATCAAAACCTATAGGGTGAAGGAAATAGTGAGCAAAAAAACATAGTCAACTTGTTAGAGATGGTTCATAAATCATGGTTGACCAATTTTATAAATATTTTTATGAAAATATATCTCTATAAGTTTAATAACACATCCCAAAAAAATTTGACCTGAAACCTCTTCAACTATCTGTACCAGGCACAAACCTACTAACCACTTTTGTGTGTCTAAAAAGGCAAAGAAGGAGTAGAAAACTTTTAGCTCAAAAATGGAACTTACAGATAATTTAAATCATTTAAATGAACCTAATTAATATTAATATATGTTATATTTCCTTTTATCATGTGTCAACTTCCCTTATGGGTTGTACAAGTGCCAAACTCCCCTTTTCCAATTGATTACTTGATCTTCAGTTAGATAACCTACAATTTTCAGATGATATTAACATTAATAATACATAATATGACTTATTGGATGTTTTTTATGAAATAATGACACTTATTAACCTTTTAAATCATGCCACTTGCATTTATGACCCCTAAAAACCTTCTAAATGACTTAAAATGACAAATTGACTAATTAGACCTAGACCAAGGTTAATAAGGCATTGAATAGCATAAAATAACTTATAATACACCCCATGACATAATATTAAACCCAATATAAACCTATAAAGATAATTTTTTTCCTATATGGGTCCTAATTTGACTTACATGGTTAAATTAAGTCAACAAATTGGTGACTCATAGGGGTAGTATGCCTGTTAAACTAACTAGACCATTAGGCTTAGAGATTCATCTAAAGTATGACACATATCAAAATGAATTTTGACCATTGAAAATAATATTTTATCAATACAATACCACTTGACTACCTCAACTACACAAAATAAAAGACACATAGAAAACAAAAAAACCACACCAACAAGACACACACACACACATATGCACAAGGCACTTAGGAAAATAAGAAAAAAAACTATAAACAACTATAAACTAAGAATAACTCCTTTCCAAGATCAAAATAAAAGTTTCTTTCATCTTTTTCTTCATGAGATGAATGATATTACTAAGCATGTTGCTCTTTGGATTGGATACTTTACAGATCAGATCTATTCCTTAGAACTTTACTTGACCTTTTATCAAGTCATCCTAAAATAGGTATCCAATGTAAATGTATTCCTCTTGAACTTGAAAACATACCTCATACTTCTATCCACTCTTCATCTCATGATTAACTTTTATCTTCTTGGTAGGCATGGCTTCAAGAGGATTACTTTTTTGTTCATTATAAGATTGAGGCCAATAGGAGCTTGTTCTATCCTTCAAGAGCCGATGTGTTTCTCCTAAATGGTTGAGAGAATGATATCCCATTTTTATTATTTCAAACATTTCATCATGTAATTAATATTATTCTTTAAAGGACAAATTTTAAAGGTTGCTTCTTCTTTGCTTACTCACTTGAGTGCCAAGGTTGCCTTCTCCATTTTTTATTAGATCACAAGCTCCTTGAAGAAGAGTATATCCTGCTCCAATGACTACCAATAAGTCATCCAAAGGATTATTAGAGAATTTTTATTACCCATATGATGTTTTTTATAGTGATTCAAGAACCAATGATTATTTCCTCTTCTTTGGCAAAAGGAAAACATTCCTCCATATCAACATAATCAAAAATTTCAAAATAAGAGACCACCTCTCCTTCAACATTTAGGACCTCTTGATGGATCTCAAGTTGCATCTCAACTTCCATAACATGAATTTGGTTCTCCAGAGCTGAAATATCTTCAATCTCCTTCTCCTTCTTGGTGATGCCAAGACTAGGCATCTTTTAATCATGTGACTTAGTCTAATGAGGCTACCAAGGAGCTATGTTTTCTTCAAGCAAGAGTTCTAAATTTTATCAACCAACTTTTCCTCTTTAGGTTCCCATACCATAGATCGATCAAGAAAAAGGGTGATGGGGTGAGCACAAGATGAAATAATTGGTGGAGATAGAACATATAACTCAAAATCAGATTGAGAATGAATTCTAGGGGATTCTTTTGGGAGATCTTGAGGAAGAAGAGGCAAACCTTACGATAAAATAGCTTGGTTTTCTTCCTTCCACTTGAAAATCACTTCATTTACATGTGATTTATATTGAACACTCTCTTTAGGAAGGTTATATTAGGTTTGTTTAGGTATAAGATCTTATTTTGGCTCTAAACCTTCCATCAAACCTTGACTTAGCAATTTCATCCTTGACTCTAACTCTTCAATTTGATTGGCTAGGTTCTCTTGGAAAAATATCTCTTGATTTTGATAGGCATCATCATGATGATAAGAAGTATAATAGGGATGACATGGAACACAATAGTTCTTTTTAGGAAGGATGGGAGGGACTTGCATAGGATCAAGCTCTTTCTCAACTTCAGACTCTTTATCTAGGCTTTTATCTTCCTTCTTCCCCCATGATTCCAGTACCTTATTCCAGCTTAGGATGTTAGTATTAGGATTGTATTCTTGAATTAGTGATGCATTTTTAAGATTGGATTAAGCGTTCAAGAAAATTGGAATCTCCTTAGTATTGGATTCTCCACCTTGTATCCAACTTGGGATTTCATATCTAGAAGTCTCTTCTTGAGGTAGGGGTGTAATGGGAGAGGGAAACGAGGGCATAGATTACATTTCCTTTACATCTAAGATAGATTGATTCATCTTATTATTGGCCAACTCATTATGCCTATCAATATTTTCTTTAAAATCAAGGCTTATCTTTCCAACTCTCTCTTCCATTTGATTGGGAAAAAGATGACTTTGATAAGCTTGATTGGGTTCATGAGTAGGAATCATGTAGGACTGATAGAAATATTGAGAAGATGGATATGAATTCTAATAGACTTGGTAAGGCTCCTCCTCTTGAATTCTTGGCCTATCTTCTAAAAATGCAATCAATCCACCTGCATCTAGCATCTTACTTGTGATCCTTTGCCTATTTTCTCTCTTAATAGGTGCCCACTCTCTTTTAACCAACTCTAATACATCTCTCAACTTATGAATGAGATGTCTAGGAACATCTTGGCCATGTCCCCTTAGTGTATCAAGATCTATCATGTACTTATCATATCCCAAGAGAGTTTTATTGAAATTTGAAATGGATTAAGTTAAGAAGTGGCTAGGTTGACTAGGAAAAGTAAGATATTAAGGAGGCTGACTATATGACTGATAAGGGTTATGTTGGAGTTGATAGGGATCATAAAAAGACTGGTAAAAATCACACCAAGGCTGATATACAATTCCATAAGCTTGATATACCTTACCAACTTGTGTAAAATAGTACTCAACACCAAAATTAGCCATGAAACTTCATTGGGAAGCAAGAACATAAAGAAAAATATTACCAAAAATCTTCAAAGGAAAACCTAGGAAGCTTGACAAGCTGATGTAACTTTGGAGTCATCATTGATGCTTTGATAGATGCCTCCAAAGGCTGATGTGTTGAAAGACAACACCAAAACTCTTTCAACTTCTTAGACTAAGACTCCCATCAGGCATGTTAAAAAATATTTTTACTTGGATTTTCCCTCTTTGAGGAGATGTCTCAACTTTCCTCATCCAAGTGGCACAATTGAAACACCTCTAGGTTATGGGTGAGCCTAAAAATGAGGTGAATCTCTAGATAGGGCTAGATCCCTTGATGTACCACTTTAGATCACTATTACACCTAAAATTGTGAGGGAAAAGGAGAGACAAACTTAAAGTAATATATCCTAAGGGAGGTGATAAACCAAATTGAATGATAACTACCAACCAATTGCATGTTACACATAATATTAAGAGACCAACTATGTATAAACTTCTCTAATCTGAATCTTCTCACATCAGTGTTTCATTGTGAAAGTTGTGATGAATGTTTACGCTAAGAGGACTATATAAGAGGCATAAAATGGAATTATTTTATAAGGATAACACACTAAACCTTGGCACCTCATACGACACTTCACATGGCCTACAAGAAAAATCTTTGAAATTTCAAATAGGTGAGAGAATGAAACAACCATGCTAAGGAAACAAGAATCATCACTTATGCAAGATCAAAACTTACAAATGAACACACTAAGAATAGTCATAGATGAGGTAAAATTAGTAGTCTTTATTTATAGAATGGTATGCAAATGAGCAAGGCTTCACCATACTCAGGTGCAACATATGTTACAAAGGCTAAAATGGCTAGTTCTTATAGAAATTGAGAGAGAAAGAAGAAGAAAGAAGTATAAAGGTCACAAGAAAACTTGTAAATATAATAAAAGGAGTTAAATATGCATGATAATAAGATGTGAAATTAACCATGTAAGGTTAGGAAGCACAAGTGTCACCCTAAGTCATGAAACTCTTGAAATGTGGTGTAAAAGTTCTCATTTTGGCTCAAAAAACTACCTTCATGATTTAGCCCTATTTAAACATCTTAAAACTAACTATGGATAAGTCTGATTATTGGAATGAAGGGGAAGGGTTTCATACATTCCTCTTTATGCATTTTTTTTAGTCTTGGTCATCTTGATTCATTTGTAAATGAGCTATCACTACCTAAACTTTATGAAAACTTCTCTTTCAGTCACCCCTCACACTTGGCCTCAAAATTAGCTTTAATTTTTCATGAAAATGCATGGGAGGGAGTGGATGAAAATTTTAAAGACTCTCTATGTCCCTAGACTACTCAGGTACACCTTAAAAATCCATCCACTTGAATTTTTCACACTTCTCACCATCATGCTCACTATGCTATTTTTTACTAGTTGAGATGAAGTTGTTTATTAGGGTACCTAGGAGTTTTTATGAAGTAATAAATTATAATTAAGAGTTATATTAATTCTTAGGATTACCCTCCATGTGATTGGCATCTTCAGACTCCTTTTAGAACCTAGAAAACATATAAAAAGGTAAAAAAACCCTATTTTATACCCCATCTATACAATTTTGTACAACTCATCCTAATGGTAGGGAGATTGACTGAGTCCTCTACAACATCCAATCCTTTTTATAGGAAAACTATCCTATATTGGTGCATTATCTCCTTCATTTCCTCAAATTGGTCACTAACAAGGGTTTTGGTAGGGTTTTAGCCTCATTCTACTCTTAATATTTTTTCATAAATACCTGACATTGAAGATGTAAAAAAATATCAGTAGATAATATTTAAATACCCCTATTAACCCCTATAAATTTCTTTGACCTCCATGCAAATCCTCATGAAATATGTGAGCATTTGAAATCACCTTATCGAGCTTGTTTTCACATTTCCTACATGCTTAAACTATCTTTGAGCTAAAAGTGAATTTATCAGGGGTTTCTCTACATTCCACAAGCTTATAAGTTTCTTTTATAACCCTATAATAATTCTATAATCCATTATAAATATTTCATAAGGTTAGAAATGAAAGTGACCTACTTATTGAAATTTAGGCCTAACCATGCCAAGTAGGCCTAACTGTAACTCTTGTGGGTTTGGACCACCTATTGAGTTTCACCCTTATGTGAGATTTTACCCATGTTTTATCAAGTGTATTTAAACCTATCCCACATTCTTTAACGGTCTTTTTGTCTTTTGGTTTCATCCCCTTATATACTTTCCTCTAATTGTTGTGTTTGCTCTCAAGGGAAAGACCCTTTGTCTAAGATAAAATAGATGGTACTTCCCTTATTTGTCTAGGAATATTTGTCATTTTAAAAGTTTATCAAAATAATGGAGATGATATATACAAAATTTTAACTCTTGGTTAGGCCATATGACCTACTAACTCTCCCAAAAACCAAATAGATTTCTAGAAAAAGAAGACTGTGTAGGGTTCCAAAATATGGACTGGGCCTTGCTTATTTGGGGATTTCCTTATGATTTATTTTTTATGAGAGTTTTATAAGGTGATTTTCCATGATGAAGAATTAAATTTTTTATCCAAATCTCATTGTCCATGCTTGCATATTGAAACCATTTCTTACTTAATCAAGCCTGACTGGTAAGCTAACCTTATTTATATGCTTCCCCTACTTATAGGTGCAAATCACTTTATTGGAGATACTTACATTGATATGGGGTCATATTGAAACCCTAAAATCTATGCCATGGTTCCTTGAGTAACTAATACCATGGTTACTTGAGTAACCAATACCATGTATTTGCCATGCTAAAACCTAGACAAGTCATCAACAAAGTCATTGCTAGCTCGAGGTGGATGTTTAAGCTATTTGTACAGAATGTCTCCACCTCCTTATGTGAAATAAAGGTATTGAAATGTCATAAGTATATCCATTATGACTATTCCATTCATACAATCATGTTCCATACTTTTTCACTTCTTCAAAACATGGATTTCGGTCTTCTTTCTTTCTTTGACCTACAAGAGTGTGTTTTATGCCTTAAGCTTGGCTATAGGTTCTCCTTAGATGTTGATGAGACCTAGAAGGTGTTTTTGATTAAAATGGTAAATCCTCTACCTCATTCATTATTTATACACAATTTAATTATCATATAAGAAGACAACACATCATCTAGAAATTAATTCAAGCATCTTTTCACTTTTAGGCCTAGTCAGCTATAGGTGCATATTAAAAAGAGTAGATACCTATATGTGTGTATGGGATAAAAAATATACCTATGAACATATTTTATGATTATCTATCTCATAAATTTCCTTACCAACCATATAAAACCATTCAAATATGAAGTCAAGGTTTGGTATTACAACCTTGCAATGGAAAGTCACCTTAGAGTTTCAAAACCCATAGATGATAGTGAAGGAAATTAGTGTTTAAATGGTAATTTTTAGGAGCTCAACCACTACCTTCCACTACTATTCTTCCCTCCAAACTCTTTATAGTTATTATCCTATATATATACTACACTAAAATAACATTAGGATGCATCAAGATATTTGGTAACCATGTTATATGTTATTCACAAAATGCCCCTGGACCTCTATTTTCAATTTTTTGAGATAATCTCCCTAAACTCAATAATTTTTTGATTAAAGTTATTTACACCTTCACTTGCCTATTTGATGCTTCAAATAGGTTTGCCTTGAACTTTCTCACATTCTAGGATTTGAAAGATAACCTTATCATGCACCAAAATTTTGTACAGATATCTTCAAGGTTCTACCAATGCCGCCCATAGGTGCATATTTCATATACATGTAGTGAGTAAATTTCAATAAGTATGCATGGTTTATGAGTTTCAATGAAGTTTGGATTTTTTCCAAAGGTTACAATTAGAATATTCTGACCATCAATACATAGGCAGTGGATAGTGATATAGGCAGTGTATAAGAGATATATGATTGAGATTCATTCTAAATCTTAAAAAAGTGACAAAAGACACTCCTCTAACTCCAAAATATTTGAAACACCTATCATATATCCCCTTCTATCATGGTATCCTTCTAAGATACTTGTATTTTCAAGGAGTTACCTACATATGCATAGTGCATTGATTACACCCATGGAACATTGCTCAGAGAATGAGATTGAAAGTTAATGGCATCAATATATCATTATAAAAATGAGTATGAACCTATAAAAACTCAATGAAGTCACCATCAAATCATGAAGATATTGAAAATGGTGAAAAACTGCCTATAACTTAGAAAGGTGCATCCACTTGAAATCTAAGCTACCTTTCCCATAAAAACATTATGAAACATGAAACCAAGTATGGAGAGAATTTTAGGAGGAATTAAAAAAAATCTAGAGTCAACATCACCAACTAGATTATATGAGCTTGTCCAAAATAAAGCAAACCCTATAGGGTGCATGAAGCAGTGAACAGAAAAACATAATCAACTTGTTATAGATGGTTCATAAATAATGTTAGAGAAATATTTGAAATATTATTATTTAAATTTATATCTATAATTTTAATACCACATCCCTAAATTTTTTGACCTGAAACCTCTTCAACTGTCTATATCGAGCATAAACTTGCTGACCACTTATGTGTGTCTAGAAAGACAAAAAAGGAGAAAAATAGTTTTAGATAAAAATTATCAATTTTAGAGCATGTAAATTAACCTAAGGAAGATTAATATACATTCCATGGCCTTCTCCCATGTGTCACCTTCCCTCATGGGTTGTACAAGTGCCAAACTCCCCTTTTCCAGTTGATTACTTGATCTTTAATTAGATAACTTGAAAGTTTCAGATGAGACTGAGATTATTGATAGGTAATATGAATTATTGGATGTTTTAGAGGAAATAAGGACACTTTTTCACCTTGAAAACTATTCCACTTACATTTATGACCTTTAAAGCCTTCTAAATGACTTAAAATGACAAATTGACTAATTAGACCAAGACCAAGACAAAGGTTAATAAGGAATTAAATGACATCAAATAACTTATAATACACCCCATGACATAATATTAAACCCCCTATAAACCTATAAAGATCAATTTTTTTCCTATAGGGGTCCCAATTTGACTTACAGGGTCAAATTTGGTCAATAATTATGTCTATAGACTTAGCCTCAAAGCCTTGTCATGAGACTTTATGTCATGTCTTGTTATTATGTATAGGGTCCCATATATTATGTTTCAAAACTTAGCTTAAAATTTTTATCCTAAGGTCTTACCCATGTTTATTAACATGAAATAAAACCATAGTCCAAAAACTTTATGCTAAGTTCTTTTATTTATCTTAAGCCTGACTTAAACATCATTTTCATCTACAAAATCTACGTTTTGCATTTTATTAGATGATAGAGATCCAACAATGAAAGAATAAAAACAAATACCTAGCCCGAAGTTAAAATTTGAGCATCTTTCAAAGATTAATGACACATTTTTTCTTGAGAAGGATTGATCCAATGATACATATTAAATCAAAACTTCAACAGATCCCTAGGACAAATGAGAACATGACAAGTGTCACAATCTCAACCAAAGAACACATAGCAACCAATGGTGTTTGACCTTGTAGATCAAGATCCAATGGAGCACATTTTCTTAGGAAAATATTATTAGACATTACATATTAAATGTTGAAAAGTAAAGATAAATGTAGAGATGACATGTGGCATAACCTTGGGCCATAAATTAAAGGTTGAGTACATGTTAGAAGATCAATAGAGCTCATTGATTTGTACCTAGAGGATCTGATGGTGCATGATCAAAGTTAAATTTTCAAGCCCTGAACCCCAAGTTAAAGATCAAGCATCGTATTCTAGATCAATGGCACACATTTGATCAGATGAAGATGATCCAATGGTACGTGATCAAAGTAGATTTTTCAATAAAGCAAGAACAGTGGACATCTAATCATGTTCGATCCCTTGGATTGATATTAATGGTCCATGGTGATCCTTGAAAGGATAATGGGATGATACAAAATAAAATAAGGATTGTCAAAGGGTAATGGTCACTTTTTTAAATATTGATGAATAAAATGCCATAGAAATGCCATGGTAGAGCCACATAAGCTATACCAGTTAGTTTAATGCAAATTCAAAACAAGGAAAAGGTATAAATAGGTGATTTAAATAAAATCTGAGGCATGAATTTTATATGAGTTTGACAAGCTACCACTATTAAATCTCTAAGGAAACCTTTAGAAAAACCCTAGCAAGCATGAGAACCCTAATTAGACCCTGTGAGCATTATAATTGAGTCAAAGAAGATGGAATCATCATCTTTGTAAGAGAATTCAACTCAAAATTTGAATTATAGTCCACTAGTGAGCAGTTTAATATATTTTCCAAAAATGATATCTTGGAATAGTGTTTCAAGGGAAGATACGAGCAAGTGGTCATAGGAGATGGGAGATATTTTAAATGATCTCAAATAATTGGAGGATAGAGCAGTGCATGCATTTGGAAGCTTAGTCAAGGATCCCACCATAACCTATTCAATTGGTCTAATTACTAATGATGAATTCAATCAAAGAACATCCTAGTTTATGCAAGGGGTGAGGAACCAAAGCATAGGTAAGATTGTTGTTGATAATAATAGGATCATGGATATGATTCTAACTACAAAGGAGAAAATTAATGAAGCCAAAATCATCAAAAATGCATTAAGAAGGGTAGATAAATACCACAAGAGCTTAGTAGGTCAAATGAAGGAGCTCTTCATGAAACCAATAGTTGACCTTGAGATAACTGAAGAGAATCATTATAGAATGAAGATCTTGTTGGAGAGACAAAACTATAATAGAGGGTTCTCAAAGTCAAATTAGTTGACTTAGGAATATTATTTTTATAGCTTAACATTATATATTTTTAAAATAGAATATTCTTATTTAAAGGCATATACATCTTGTAAAGCACATTGCATGTGGGTTAGTCTATTAGGGAGTATCTAGAACATTGTAAAAGGGAAAACTATCCTTGACACTTGTCTAGTTGCATGTTGAGAAGGAATGATTGACATATCTCATGAATTATCTATATAAAGGGGTATTGTCTTTTGTAAAATAAGGAAGGGAGTTCTTTGAGCCAAAATTACTTTTTAACTTTTGAGAAATTAATATAATAAATTATGCAAAGTATGTCAAAATTTTCTTGTGTCTTTTGTTATCCTAGCTTCTCTCTCACTTTTTTATTTTGACTTTAAAATTTGAATGGTTCTTATGAATCCCTAGTGTGTACATTTATTTGAATGTAGAGCTATTAACTTGTGCAAATGCTAGGTTAATTTAATGTTTTTAGGTTCATTTCATTTTCTTACTCTTATTGCATTTGGGCTAATGTTTTTTTTTGTAGGGGTAAATATTTAAAGTGAAATTGGTTCTTATTTGCATTATTTCCCACATTCCTTAGATGTTTCCTGATGTGTGATGGGATTTGGGATTATGATATTTGAATTTTATCATAATGTTTGGAATGAAGATTAGGAACATCTCTTCTCTACCCTACCTTTCCTTTTACTCTTTTTTTAAAACTAGAACACTCTATCTTAATTTTCATTTTAAATATCCATATTAGATCAGTCTTTATATTATTTATTGATCATAATTCACCACTATTAGCATAACATACTTCATATTTTGCAAAGATTAACTATTTATCCACGATGGCTCCCAACCAGCAAACATTATAAATTTGTGAAATAGATCACTTGTTTTTACCTCTATTTCATCAATAGATAACATGATTATCACAATATGTAACTCATATATTAAATTATCAAGAATTTAAAAATGAGAAGTGTTTCTTAAACACTATGGGGACCTGTGATACATATTCAAGCATCAACAAGTATCTATGCCAGATTGAGGGAAGATGGCATACTTGTGATGGGCACTTATACAAGAGGACTTCCTAACCTCTTTTCCACCTCATTAAATTTATTTTTAACTTTATATATCTTGACACATGGAATTTTTACCTTTTCACTTATTCTTCATCTCTCTCTTCTCACATGCTATATAAATGCAAGCCATTGTGGCAATTGTACAAAGTACACACTTATTATGGTGAAGCCCTACTAGTTTGTCACCTTATTTTGTCCTTTGCATAAATTTATGAAATTTATTTATTCTATGCACATCTTACCTATGTGTCTCAAGTGGTTTATCTGATTGATAAGTGATGAAGATTGTTTCTCCTTGATTTCATTCGACCCTTTTTTATGTATTGTGTGAGTGGTATCTGTTATAACAAGTCTCATAAAGTGTATTATTTTTTGATGTGTACTTGAATTTTGATATGGGATAGTAGTGTCTTATATCAAACCTTCTATTCACCCACCTCTGGTTATGCATAATAGTTTGCATCTATAAGAAATACTTATACTAGATGGTCATAGAGTTGAGGTCAGTTTTAGTGGCTTTCTCTCTTAGTGTATATGCAAGTGTGTTTATGGACTAATATTTTAGTTTATCACCTCACTAGTATATGTTTACTATCTATTACCTTCTTCCCTTTTCACCCCCAAGTGATTAGTTTAGTGTAGTGTGTAAGATAAAGAGACAGATATAGGGAGATAACCCTTTAACCTAGAGGTTTACCTCTGCTATAGGTAACCCAAAGGCTTGAAGGTAATCCCATGTTGTACAAATATGGGAGAGGATTTAACACTCTCTCCTAGGGTGCAATATTTGGCTACAACACTAGCTAGATAAACATTCATATAGTAACTAACACAAGGTATAAGAGAATGATCATAGTGGGTAGATAAGAAGCAATTAAAGAGTCTTCTACTCCTCCATTATTTTCAAATCCTAATGTAGCTCCAAATCTCAAATAACTAAAAAAAATCAGAACTAAGGAGCTACTTTTATACCTCAAAGCTCACAAGTACAAAGCATTTTTGTGGATCCCAAAGTACAAGCAAAGTTTGGTAGTACACACATAGAAATTTTTGAGCAAATGAAGAAGTCAAATGTGAGTGTTCATATGTGGTAAATTATTTCTATACTTGGTCAAGTGGATCTCCTTCAAGAGGGCTTTTTAAAAATCAATGTTTCAAAGAAGCCATCAAGAAAGGAGAATGAGATCCTCACTTGTTCAATCAAAATCAATGAAGGGTAGTCAAACAAGGTAATCAAACCTCTTACCTTCTAAATTTATTTTATAATTGGTAACTCCTTACTACATAAATGCATGGTGGAAACTGAGTCAAGAATTTTAGTGATGCATAAATCAATAACAAATCAACTTGGTTTGAAATATGAACCCCTCTCTAAATGGGTATTACAGCTTGATGGATCTTATATTAAACAATCTAGTGTTATCATAGGTCTGAATTTAACCCTCCATGTTTGTTATAATGTTTTAATGGCCCAAGATGTGGTTGGTCTAGAGGCACCTCCCCATTTTTCTCTATGCCTACCTAGAGACTTCACTACCAAAATTGGGGGTTAACAAGCAACATATTGGTCTTATATGGAATTTAGGATAAGGTATGGTACCAAGGTGTCCATTAAGGCTAAACCAATTACAAGGTTTCATATTGATCCTTATTAACTAAGTAATCTAAATATCAATTACATAATCCTGGATGAACAAGACCACCCTATTGGTTGAGATCTAGACAATCATGTTGAGGTGATACTTGACATCTTTTGGGATGAGTTATGGATTGAAAATACAACTTAACACTTTGGGAGACATTGAATAAATAGATATAGGAGCCTACTACTTGCATGAAGAGAATAAGTTTATACCATCCCTTACTAGGCCATAGGAGGAGCAAATAGAATATAGAAAATGTTCTTTGATAGATCAAGGAGAAAACATGGAGTAAGGGTAGGTGTTATGATATTCTCTCCCTTTAATGACAAGTAATATTCAGCTTATAGGTGTCAGTTTAGTTGTTCTTACAATGTAGCTATATATGAAGGCCTTATTCATGGTCTCTAATGGGATAGAAAGAGGAAAATCAAGTAGTTACAAGTATATGGAGATAGTGAACTCATTATAATTAGGTAAGAAGATAAAATAAATCTAAGAACTCCTTGATGAAATCTTAAAAGCATAGGGTGTGGGATTTATTAGAGGATTTTGAAGCCTTCAACATCTAAAGTGTGCTTAGAGAGAGAAACAAGCATGAAAATAGGTTAACATTAGTGGGGGCCCTAGTTGATATACTAGTTGAGTTGAGTAAATCAAAAAATTAGTCACATGTTAATGTGATTTTAATACCATCCATGACTAATAATGAATCCAATTGGTAAGTTTTTGATAATGACAAGTTGATTGCCTGCTTCTTGCAATAAGAGGCTGAGTTTTCATCTTCAAATCAAAACAAGTTCCATAATCATTATGGAGATCAAATCCTCTAATTGAAATCAAAAAAACTTCATAAGGGTCTATTCACCCTTGAGAGCATATTTCATAGGGATATTTTGTTACGAAAGACAAGGTAGTCTTGTCCACTAGTGAAGAGAACCACCAAAGAGTTCTCATCTTCCAAGACAAACTTATCAATCTTGGATGGGTATTCAGGTTATAACCAGGTGTTAGTTAAGGAGGAAGAATAGTACAAGATAACCTTCATCACCAAGTGGGGGACATATGCTTACAATAAGATTCATTTTGGTCTCTCCAATGATAGTGACACATTATAAGCCATGGGCATAGCTTTTCGAGGTTTACTTAATCATATGGTGCTTGTGTACTTGGATGATATCACAATTTTCTCCAAGAAAGCAAGTGATCACTTAAACCATTTAAGACTCATTTTTGAGAGGTTTAGGGAGTTTGATATCTCCTTGAACCCCAAAAATTTCATGTTTACTATTCATAAAGGCAAACTATTGGGGCATGTTGTCTCTAAAGTAGGAATAGCCATTGGCCCTGAGAGGATAAGTGTCATATTGGCCTTATCTTTACCTCAACACATGAAAGGATTTAAAATCTTCCTCAAGAAGATAAATTTTGTGAGAATATTCATAACTCATTTTTCACATTTGGTCAAGCCTATAACAATAATTTTGAATAATAATAAAGTCTTCTCTTGGTCAAAATAAGGTGAGGCAAGTTTTGAGGCTATAAAGTTAGCCATTGCACAAGCACTAACCCTCTTTAATCCATATTTTTCAAGATATTTCTACCCATATGCTTTTACTAATGTGGGAAACATATCAACTATGTTCATACAATAGAATCATGAGGGTATTGAGCAACCAATACCTTTATTTAGTTAGGAATTGAAGGCTATGAACAGAGGTATAATTTTGTTGAAAATTAATTTCTAGATGTTGTGAGATCATTGAAAAAAATCAGGACTATGGTGTCAAACAATAAGATTCATCTCATGGTCTCCCATACACGTGTGAGAGATTTCCTCTTGAGTAGATATCTAAATGAGAAAAGGGCTAGTTGGATTACTAGAGTCATTGAGTATGACATTGAGATCAAGGTTACTAAGTTGGTGAGAGGAAAAGGTTTATGTGAGCACTTGGTTGCTAACCTACAAGAAAAAAAGAGGATACTCTAGTGAAGTTAGATGGATTGCAAGAAGTTACACATCTACCCTCCATTGATTGAATGAAAGACATGAATAGATTTTTAATGACATGTGAGTGTCCTCAAGGTATAGATAGGACTAAAATAAGATGCTTCATACTTTATTCCATACCTTAGGATTTATTTGATGGGGTATTATTAAATAAAGACCTCAATGGAGTGTTGCTCAAGTGCATAGGGATTGATGAGGTAAATAGACCCTTGGAAAAGTTCCATGATGGATCTATAGGAGGTCACTTTTATTCAAGGAAAAAAATATAAAAAATCATTAGGGATGGCTACTATTATCCTAATATTTTTAAATATGCCTACACATGGGTTAGGAAGTGCCAAGAGTGTGCTTTATCAGTGGCAAACAAAGACTAGTAACCCTTCCTATTAACCCCATTTAGGTAGAGCAACCCTTCATGAAGTGGGTACTTAACTTCATAGGTATGATAAACCCACCTTCTAGTGGAGGGAAAAAGTGGGTACTCACTACCACTGACTACTTTAGCTAGTGGGTGGAGGCTATTTCTCTAAAAGAGGATAATGAGACAACAGTGTTGGCTTTCTATGATATAATTGTGACAAGGTTTAGGGTACCAACCACTATCATCTCAGATAATACCTTGGCATTTATTAACATGAAAATAAGTCAATGGGATCTTCATCTAAGTATTTACCTATCAAATCATCCAACTACTACCCCTAGGGTAATGGGGTTGTTGAATCAACAAATAAGAACCTGATTAAAATAATCAAGAGGACCATGGAGGATAATTAGAGAGCATGGCATACTAAGCTAAGAATAGCCTTGTGGGATAATAAGGTGAATTATAAGGGTGACATTGGAAACTAACCATTTGTCCTTGTGTATGGAAGAGATGTTAAGCTATTCATCTTTCTTGAACTACCAACTTTGGATCTAGCTCATCAATTTGAGTTGATGGAAAGTGAACTCATGGTTATGAGAATGGTAAAACTCATGGAGCTTGAAGAAGTAAGAGACCTTGAAATCAAGATAATGTAATCACATCAAGTTAAATTCAAGAAGGCTTTTGATAAAAGATCCATTACAATTGACTTCAAGGAAGGTGATCTAATCTTGAAGTGGGATGCTAATAAGGCCAAACCAGGTAACCATACAAAGTTTGATAGTTTGTGGAATGGACCCTACTTGATCCATGGATGAAAGAAACATAATTCCTTTTAACTTGCCAAGATAGATGGAGAGGTATTACCCATACCAGTCAATGGGATTCATTTAAAGCCTTGTTATTAGAATCAGTTTACATCCATTGTATATATTAGATTATATGTTATTTTCCTCTAAGTACTTCATGCACATCCTCTTCTACTGTATGTTTACTTTACCTAAGTGCTTTGAGCACATTATTATTTTGTTTCTTGTTGTTTTTGATATTATGAGATTTTATTTGAGAGGTTGGAAGCCATGTTCTCAATTAAGGAGGATTTTTTATGAATCCATAAGCCCAATGGATATGCTAAGATGACAGGTCTATTGCATAGACATGCATGCAATCCCAAGAGGTTTCCATAAATGTTGGCCAAATTTGGCCCATATAACAAAATTTTACCTATATGGACTATAACATTATCCCAAACCATTCATTAACCCTTTACCTTGAATACTAATCTCTTTCTAGTCATGACTTAATAATGTAGTGCACTATCTTGGAGGGTCTTGGCATGGTGAACTGAACTGTCTCAGGAGCCTTTTACAGTGGATGATCCAATGGTGAAGGGAGGATATAATATCCATGTCCCTATTTCATGTTCTTGGCCTTATTTTAAATATTTTATCAAATTTTAAGGTAAGTTTGGAAACTTTAAGGTAAATGCCTACAAGTGGGGTTTACACTACAAGTACTAGATCAAGTATATTTTCAAGGTTATTCACCATCTAGTGGTAAGAATAAAGTGGTGGGAAAAATAACCCAACTATTAGATTATTGAGTGAAAGCTTCAATATGGCCTAAGAATATTTTTACCAAAACCCAAGTAGAAACTAGAGATTTCTATGCATTTTGTAACTTTTCAAAGTTACAAAGTTGCAAAGTATTTCCACTTTCTTGATAGTTGTAAAGTTGCAAAGTTAAAATTTTCTAAAATATCTATGTTTTCTAGATTTTGTAGATTGTAAAGTTGAAAAGTTATAAAGTTTCAATGTTACAAAGTATCTCCAATTTCTTGATTTTATAAATTTGTAAAGTTTCAAAGTATCTCCACTTTCTTGACTTTGTAAATTTACTAAAGTTGCAAAGTTTCAAAGTTGTAAAGTATCTCCACTTTCTCACCTACCAAAACCCTAATGGTGATTCAGAGGGAATTTGCATGTGTTTTTACAATCCAAAACCCTAATAGAGATTTAGAGGGACTTTGTATGTGATTTTTCAAGCCAAAATCCTAACAAAGATTCAGAGGGACTTTGCATGTGTTTTTTCAAGCTAAAACCCCAATAAAGATTTAGAGGGACTTTACATGTATTTTTTTAAGACAAAACCTTGATGGAGATTTAAAGGGACTTTGCATGTGTTTTTTCAATTAAAAACCTGAATGACTTTTGGGCATAAATCATTATACAATTCAAAGCTCTTGAAGCCCCTTTTTGATCAAATGAGATTAGCATAAAAAGTAGGATCAACCTCTAAGCACCATAGAGGGTTGTTGAAGGAATTCAATCCTCTTCTACATTGGATGGCCAAAGATGGTGGTTTAAGTGCATTTATTAAATTTTAAAATATTTATCCTCTTCCTTCTTTTCTCTTCTTATATATATATATATATATATATATATAGATATATATATATATATATATATTTCTTATCATTATAATGGATATACTCTCATTTGATAAGGCAAAACCTTGTAAAAAACTTTTGAGTAATAAGATTACCTATTTTCACTATCTCTTTAACTAAAAATTTTGTTTTAGGTATCTTGTGTATGATTGCCTTTTGAAGAAGTCTTCTTTTTTGGTGATTATCCTCTCCTCCTTGCCTTTTACATGTGGTTTAAGGTGTTTGCAAGTCTGAATTTGTGTTGTTTTAGTCATAAGTAAAGGTATAGTGTGAATTTTACCATTCACCTATGCTTTATCCCTTGTCTATAGGTCCTTATTTATAATTATTTGTGAAAAATAACTAGTTTTAGATATTGTGAGTGAGGTATCTTTGAGCTATCTTTGTGTTTATTTTTTGAGAAATTAGGAATGTCATTTAGTCTGGTGTATCACCCCTTTTTATGATTTTAGTCATTTTATTTATCTCTTCTACCCCTTTCCCAAGCAAAATTAGTAGTTTAGTTGATCTACTAAGAGGAACCAGACTTCTCTAGAGGTTTAATCACATCATAGGATACCCACAGCCTAGGGTTGATCCCATTGTGTGTCTAGGAGTGAGAGAGCCTAAAGAACCCTCTCATAGGGTGAAATATTGTATGACAACAATTACATTTCAATATCCATATTAAAATATCTAATGTTTGGTTTTGAACCTCTTTCAACTCCAATGCTTCATAATAAATCATCTTTACCAAGTTAAAATACCAAAGGGCAACATGGTCGCGTTGACATATATGTGTATTCATTCCTTATTATATTTCCTTTTAAGCATTTCAATTATGTCAAATTTAATATTATATGCACTTATTTATACCATAAAATTCTATTGGTTATAGGTCATACATCAAAAATAAAATTCATTAGGGCTCAATAAAATACAAGTTGTGTTATACACACCCACGTACACATTGTTTTCCTTTAAACTAGTAATTTTATCATTATGAATTACTAGATTAAGCGGTGGGGTGAGGTAAATATAGATACTAAACTATAATTTATATATCATATCATTATTATATACCTTAAAATTACCTATCATGGATCTACCCTTTAGTTCTATAATATTATACTACCAAAAGGATCGCATTCACCATCTCACTGTTCATAACTATTTATCTTATCATATAACCCTATCATTTTTGATGAACCAAATATCCTGAACTATATCAAAAGCCAAAACCCTAATATATATCCTTCACTATTTGTTTCACATCCTCAACAGTTTCCTAGCTTTCGAAACACTTACATCCTAAATAGGGGCACTTGCCTTGACGTAAGTATCCAAATTCTTATCAGGTGTGTAGTCCTCAAAAATAATCTAATTTACAAATTTTTAAAATCTTATGGTTTAGTACATTTTTTAATTTAACCTTTACATGAGATATTTTCAAAATGTGTGGTATAAATAAAAATCTAATCTAGTTCATTATCTATCTAGAAAATATTAAGAAAATACCCATTCAAGCTTAATCAATCAATTATGAAACTGAGTTACATTATTGTATTCTTTCTTATTTTCATATCAGTTATATTAAAGGTATGATGTACCTAAACAACAACCAATGAGTAATATTTTTCAAGTTACAAGCTAGATCATTTCATGCCCTTTCATAATTTCACCCTTGTGCACACACAAACCAATACCCAAGGGAGAAATACATATGTCTGAGTCCCTCCTTGGAGTATTGGATATGTAGTTAGTGTTTATTGATAGAGGGGTCCTTGAGGTCAAATCAACATTGTGATCCCAATAACCCATATTTGGAAAGGTAAAAAGTGTATACACCTCCAATCAGGGTTTTGGCCAATTTCCACTAAAAATGCACAATTTAGCCTAAAAATACTAAAGCACACTAAATGATGTGAAACTAACATATTAAAGTGTTGATTTTGGCTAGGGTATCCCCAAATAGGGCAATGCAATTTATGGGCCAGCTAACTTTAATCAGATCATTTCAAGTCAAAATGCTAATTTTGCACCTAGGTGCTCTGGATTGCTCTTTCCTATCAAATCTCTTACACAAGACACATGCCTTTGTTATTTTTTATCAATAACATCCTAAATGGGATACCAGATCCAACACATATAACATTTCCTTTCAATTTAAATATAGTTAAATTTTGGACCAATAACGAGGCATTATGATCAATTTGAGTAATTTATGAACAAAGTGTTTAAACATGCTTAAGAGATAATTAAACTAAATTGGAGCCTAATCAAGAATTCTATGGAAAATTGTTGAATAATTATTTTGGAAATGAATATTGAATATCTGCATCATCAGGTGACCTTATTTATTGGGAAGACACCCCTAAGGCATAAATGCCATAAATATTAGGATTGATGCCTCTGATGCTTCATCAATGCCTTCAATGATGCCCTCCATGCCTCTTAAATTCCCCTTCTTCCAATGTCATGATGAGGATAATTAAAAACTTATTTCAAAAAATTGAATTAATCCTCAACCACACATCTTAATCTCATGATGGATGGTTCAAGTTGATTCCAGACATTCTCAAAAATTTATAAATAGAGAGGCCATGAACATAATTTCTAAGCTATTTTGGTGAAAATTTATAATGCATAAATATCATCAATAAGACATTACAATTAGTGTTACCATGCCAAATTCATTTCAAGCCAATCCAAGCCATAAGCCAAAGGTTCCAAGGAGAGATGGAAGTAGCCAAGCTTCCATTGCCAAAGACTTCATGAGCACAAAACTAAGCAAGCCACTACTATAAAGGTATTTGGAGCATCTAAAGAAGGTGAAGGAATTCTTGTGTTTTATTCCATAATTTTTATTTGTGCTTCTCATTTTTTTTGTTATCAATCTCTCCCTAGTGTCTAGGCCTAGAGATGTTATTCTATTAGTTTGTTTCTTTCATTTTGTTTTCATTTTGGAACTAACACAATACTAACCATCCTCTCTTGAGTCAAATTGATAGATCACATATGGCACCCCTAGTGGGACTAGATGCATCTCACACCTAAAAAAGATCATTTTACAACATTAAAATATTCATTTGGACCTTAAAACTCTTGAAATTTGATTTTCTAACTTTATTTTGCCATTTTTGTTTGCCATAGCTTTACACAGTAATCGATGTCAGCTAGTAAGATCGACATTAATTGTATAGCTTAACCAATGTTGGTTAGCAAAACCAACATCAGTCTTATACCTATCATCAATCATATTGGTAAAACTGATGTCTATTAGATAATTGGTATCAATTAGAAAATGTAACCATCGTTGGTTATATAAACCAATGTTGATCACTGTGTTTTTCTTAAAACATAGACTTGAGAGCTCTTTTTCTAAAATTTATCATTTCAAACCAAAAAGAGCTTCAAATATAAATGACATGCTAACATTTTTTATATAGGACCAAGCTTGACATTTACTAAAAACATGTTTTAAATTACCTTTTGCATGTTTAAAAATCAATTAGGAACTTTTTTTTGGTGTTTAATGAAAAATTTAGATGCTTAGATGAGTGTTTTCAAAATTCACAATCTTAAGACCAAGGGATCAAATGAACACCACCAAATCTTTCATTTGGGCTTAAAATTGAACACACTTGTCAATTTTTATTTTCAATAGGTATTTAATTATATTTTATTTGGCAAAAAGAGGAATGTTGTATGTATGTTCTTCCATTTGTCCCCTTTAGGGAACCCTCAGAATCAAAAGCACCATTCCTATTACAAAAATCCTAGTCTAAGGCTTAGAAACAATGTCATATAAAGCACTTCTCAAAAAATCATCAAAGTTTGGGTGACCTTGAAAATAACCCTAAATTCTTTCTTTTAGTCTTTTATTTTCATGTAAACTTGGCTTATGAGGGAGACTTCATCACCTCCTACAAGTTATTTAGGGAAGCTTTGACCCAGGATTTCACCTCCTGACATTGACTTCATTTGTCTCCTAATTAGAGTTTCACACGAGATGTAATGGCACTTTAGACATTGCACTACACTAAGAAAACAATAAGATGTAGTGGTTACAAAAAGGACTAGACCTTTTTTCAGCAAGGTCCAAAATCCATGCTTTTATTTTGCATTGTTTGGCATGAAAGTCATTGTGAAATTGATTCTCCTAGATCATTTGGAAACTTTTTAGATCTTATACAAATCCCCACTTATCATGGAAGTATTATTGGTGCAAGGTGCACCTCAAGATCCATGTCATAGTACTATCATTTAAGAGAAAGGGTTTGTAAAAACCCTACTATATAATGTGTATTTACTTTTGGATGAACACTTAAAATCCTTTAAAATGATGTATATTGATGGATTCCAACAATACCAAGTAACTTTATCAATTTAGGATCTAAGAATGATTAATTAGTTAGTCTTGTCCTAGATTAAAGTCTTGTTTGGAGTCAAAACTTGGTGTAAATAAACAATCCAAACCAAACACATAGTCCAAATTTTCCTTTGAATAAAGAGGCGTTATGCTAACCATATGAAATCATCAATTTGCCTTGTTCAAAAGTTCATCAAAATCTTGAGAGTCATATCATCCACTTTGGCAAATTTATGCTACCCAATTGAGTCTAAACCTTTATCAAAGTTGTTTAAGTCCTTCACTTATAATCTAAATTAAAAATTGCACCTTTATAAGTTCATAGGGTTAATGTGTTAAGTGGGTTTGCCATTTGCACTAAACTTGAGGGAACTTAGGTTTAATTTCCAATTTGGGTTGAAGGCCATTCAAGACTCATAATCATTGTCATGACTTGATAGACTTAAGCCATTTTGTGCTTAAAACGTGCACTTTGAGTCTATGCACCATAACATTTTGAGTCAATAAAAGTAGTGTTATGCTGTCAAAATTATGAGAAAGTGTCTTTGCCTTAGAGAGTTTTTTAAAAAAACCTTTTTATCACACCTTTTGGTTAGCATAGTATCATTATGATACCCAAAACATTTTGAATATTGTTTCATAGACCCTCTTGTGTAAAGTTTCAAATTATTTCCTACATTTTTAAACCAATCTGAGTGTACTTTTGTGATCCTTTTTCTAAAGGATAGTTATACTATTCACTTTTGTCTAGTGTGTTTGTCAAAAGAACCAAGTTTTATACCATTTTTTGTGAGAAAATAAACTATTTCTAAAGTGCTTTTTGTTTTATACCTTATACCTAATTGATGAAGGTCATGTCCAAGAATCAAATACCTAGTGTTTGCTAGAAGTGTTTCAAATCCATTAGATTAAAACTTTCATCTATTTCAAAGTCTAGGTTTTGACACTATTTGGCCAAGAGTCCTAGTGCATGCCTTGTTTGAGCCTAGCTTTTGATGCCACATTTGAAAAAAATACCTAGTAACTTTTAAATTCATAGATTAGATTGATTTGAAACACTTCAACCTTAGATTTTAGTATTTTGATTTTCAATCCATTTACTTGCTTATCTTTGTGTGAACATTGAAATGTTAGATACTTCATGCTAGCTTATTTCCTCACAAATATTTACATAAACCTTTTGATCCTTTTGACAAATCTAGACCAAGTTGTAACATCATCTGTTTTAGATATTGTCTTTTTAAATTTTGTAAAACTCTTTGACCTTTTATCACAAAGCATTGACTATGGATCCCAACATGTATTCCTACACTCATAGTGGACTCATGTATAATCTGGGGAGTAGTAATGTAGCTGCGTAAGAATAAATGGTGCAAGACCCCTATGCATATAATATTTCTTATGAGATAGATTATTATCCCTCTTATAATACTCAATAAGTGGCACAAATCCAAGATATGTTGGCTAACTATTTGGTTAACACACTACCTTATTCAAAATAAGACCAATAATAGACTACGCAATACCTAGCCACAATACCCATAGTGGATGAGACAATGTTTCAACAGTCATATTTTAATAATATGGCTTCCACATATGATCCATTTTTGTTTGAGAGACATTTTTTTAGAGAACAAAGATGATATTTTGGTTAGATCCATAAAAGTAGGGGCCAAGTTTCTAGTAGACTTACCCCATGAAAATTTACCAGGTCTAGTAAGAGTGCCCCATAATATCATTTACGAGCAACAAGCTTCTTGTAGAAATCCTATGGCTCTAGTCTAAACAACGTATCAAGACCCTAATATATCTAATCAAAGAAAAAACATCATGTAATATCACTTTAACCAAATACAAATAGCATATCAAACCTACTTGAATCTATCACATGATTTCAATCAGATGAGCATGGTAAGTAAGCCTCTTATTGACTTAGTTCCTTCAATAGGAGTGATGATAGAGTCTATTGGATAAGATAATTTGAGTTCTAACCCATTCATACAAACCCCTTCAATAGATAACTTAATGCATATGTCTGTTATTGAAGAAGTGTCTTCAGCCTCTACACAAAATAGTGAACCAAATGTAGTGGACAATGTGCAAACAACATCTAATCCTGATCAAAGTGGTACTAACACACAAATAATTATCAAAAAACATGTGCCTCTAGTTAATCCCATGGGTAGATCATCATACCAGGGAATAGGAGTTTCTACACCCCAACATCAACTAGTTGCTTCCTCAAGTTTACAACCTATGGGATTAGGTAATCAAGAAATGGCCAGTGTCATACCTTAATGATAGAATGTGATGAATCCTACTCCTCCTGAATAATTAATGAGTAGATTCCACAAAAATAGGCATAATCTAGTATATCAACATAATAAAGGAAAAATACATTGCCACCTCAATTAGGGGTAACTAATGTTCCACCTTGCCAGGTAATGATGAACATACCTCTTCATTCATAGACTAATATGCCAATCCAAAACCAAGTAATAACTAGTCAACAACATGCAAATATTGGTCAATGATATATGCCAAATATACAACATGTTTTCACTTCCTCATAGGGATTCATGCAACAAGGAGGTCCTCATATTTCTCAAGTACCTACTAGATAACCATTGGTTTAAAATGTGTCACAACTCTAGAGACAGGGTCTTGGTCCATAAGTCCCCACTCAACAACAAGGTTAAATTAGTTGGATGCATGTCCCTTTTCAACCAAATTAGGAACAATATAGTTATATCCCTCTATCCTAACCACAAAATCCTCCAAGTCAAACCTTTATTGCCAACCCAAACTAGAATATCATGCAACCAAATATGCAATTTCAAGAACATCCTAATCCATGTATGCATTTTCCTGGCCCATTCTCCAACTAAGCCAATGTACCCCAATATGTATCTCCATCATACCCTAGTTAAAGTGTCCTACTTGTGACCTCCCAATCATCTACCCAATTTCTCCCTCAAACCAATGTTTCTTCCAGTTTCCTATCCCAAGAATTGCAATAGATGAAGGATACAATCGCTACCATTCAAGTGGGTAAATAGACTAAAAATTTCAAATTAGATGACATTTGTTCCTACCCCTTCAACATGGGGTATTTTTAGATACCATTTCCTCCAAGATACGAACCATAAAAATTTAATAAATACAAAGGCAAAGGTGACCCTAAGGCTCATTTGACTAAATTCTTTGTCACATGTCAACCAGTGGCATATAATGACATTTACCTTTTACTATTGTTTCTAAGGAGCTTGTTTGGACAAGCCTTGAAGTGGTTTTTAAAGTTTCCCAAAAATTTAGTAATGGATTTTGATGATCTTTTTGATAAATTTATGTAGCACTTTTCCTATAATATCGAGCATGAGATTTCATTAGTAGACTTAACGTAAGTAAAGAAAAATTTTGGTGAGAGTTTTGAAATTTATTTATAGTGATGGAGAGCCCTTGAAATCCATTTCACCCATACCTTACTAGATAAACAATTAGCCATTGTGTTTACCAAAAATTTACATAGTGAGATAGCTTATCATTTGAAACTACAATGTGCGCATACTTTCAAATAAATCATCGACAAAGGCTTGTTGATTGAGAAAGCACTCATCAATAAAGGAGTTGTCAAGCTTAATTCAACTAATCAAAATCAAGGTACCAATCAAGGAAATGACTAACATCCTATTCAAATGCCAGCATCGCAACTAGCACATGTTAATAACCAAGAAAGATCAAAAAAATTCAACTACAATAGGAATGTTGTGGGAAATGGAGTAACTAAATACCATCATGTAAAAATAGTGAAAATATTATCTACATGACCTTTTTAGGTTAATCCTACCTATCCACCTCTCTAACCAATGCTACAAGCATAACAACCAAGACCTGCACAACAAATACAATAGCCCTTACCTTTACAAACCCCTCCTCCTAGAAGAGTCATCCCCACACATCGTGTCTTTAGTGACCTAGGAGAACATATTGAGTCTATATTTCACAAGATTATTACCACTAATATGATTAGTTTTCCTATACCAAAGCATTATCTACAAGGCATTCCTTATCCTAATTGGTACCGTGAAAATGAATTTTATGATTATCATCAGGTCAATAGGCATAATATATAAAGATGTGTCCAAATCAATCACTTAATTGAGAATATGTTGGATAATGGGGAGATAACATTGGATAATGTGCTTTCACTTCCAATCAAACTCTGGGGATTTATCAAAACCCCTTTCCTTGACATAACAATCAGTAGTAGAAAAATAATTAGTAACAACAACAATAATGGCTAGCACAATAGCAAAATCAACATCAAAGGCTGAACTAATAGAATCAACAAAACCAGTAGTAGAACCCATAACAATAGAATAATGGATAAAACCAATGTTAAAATGGTAATAACCAAAAAACCTACCATGCAATTGCACATGACTAAAACAAGGTTGTAGGTCATATTGTAGGGGGTAGCATTAATACCATCTCTATTAATCTTAGACCAAGCACTAATTAACTTAGACCATTGCTAAATAATAACATTCAACTGAATTACATGGATAATCCCTCTTTGACCTAGGAATGCATATAGGCAAACCAATAAACTAAGACTTCCCCTTTTGGACCTTATATCGATAACTTGTCCTTGCCACGTGACCACATACAAGTACACTGACAACTAAGACTTGTCTTATCTAGTCCCACACCATTCCCAATATTTGTTAGCAATAATGGTCTAGTATTCAATCCTAATTTTATAGTCACAACTTGATGGTTGAAGATTACTATCCTAGGCCCACAACCATCTACCACTATGCATGTCATCCACCCAACTATTCAACCTCAGAATAAACCATTCACTGCTAACCAAGATAAGTAATTTGATATTGTGGAACAATTATAGAAGACACCAGCAAAAATTTATATTTTAGATTTGATATAAATGTCAATAATCTACAAGAAGATCTTGAATGAGTTTTTGACCCAATCTATTATTGCTAGTGACATATCCCTTGATAAATTTCAATCTTTGGTTGGACACCTAGGTCCAACCCAACAAGTCACCTTCAACCAAAGTGATATGTCTTCTCTTGACCCACTCCATAACAATTCATTATAAATATAATTTTATATAAGATGGCATAAAGTGAAATGTGTCCTTATAGACAATGGATCTAGCCTCAACATAGTGTCTCTAAAGCTCATCGAGCTTCTTGGGTACATAATGGTAGATCTTCAGCCAGAAATAATAAGTATCAAAGCCTATGATAATTAGTAAAGAGAATCACAAGGCACCATTAGTTTGATAGTTATCGTTGGGCCTTTGACCCATGATACACTTTAAAATGATCTTGATTTTGATTTATCATATAATATGCTTCTAGGCAGGCCCTGGTTACATGAGATTCATGTGGTCCCATCAACGATGCACCAATGCATCAAGTTTTCTCACTCAAGGATTGAAGTGAATATTCCAAGAGATTTACACCATATGAACACTACAAGCATCTTGAGGCCAAATTTTAAAGCTATAATTATCAGTATGACATGAATCCAAGTTCTAATTAGGATAAAGGAAAGGCTATACTTATTGATCCTTCACCAGATAATTGCATAGATCTTGATACTTTAGATTCCCTTTCCCATATGCCGCCTCCTGAAGCTTCTAATAATTTCACCATTTTAGATAATGGATTGGGAGAGTATGTGACCCATGATGCATTTCATATTGCTAATCTTCCTCAGAATCCAAAAACCTTTGGGTGACCTAAAGTCATCCCACATATGCATTGGCAATAAAAGAACAAATATAAGAGACATATCACATTTTTACTAGCATCTGGCCTAGAACCTGACCCTCTTGAAGGGGATAAATCATGGTTATACAATGTCAACCAAGATGATTTTTGTAAAAATACAAAGTATCATATTCCCAATAGGATCATGGAGCATCAAAATTATGAAGGAAGAGGCCTCAGACTGAATCAACAAGTAACTATCAGGCCAATTTCCATAACTAAATATGAAAGACCTTATGGACTTGGATTTAAACTGCCTAAGGGTGATCCCACATATTTTATTGAAACTCCATCACCAGTGACTAGTGAGGATGATGCCAACAATGAAGTAGAGTCCAATCATAGCCTCACCTTTGATGACCTAGCTAAAACCATCTTGTTTGATAACAATGCCATTTGTACCCTTACCCTGCCCATTCATCGCAACCTATTGCCATTATATTATCCCCAATTGATAAATTGGGACCAAAAAGAATCTATTTTGTTGATTAATGAGTTCTATAATGATGAGGCATTATATGACTTTTTAGGCCTTAGAGACAATGTTCTATTGGGAGATCATAAATCTAGATTACTAATCACATTAGATCTTGTAGCCTATTTTGGAGAGCAAGTGAACACCCTTAGCCAAAAATAAATAAGTAAAACATTGAGGTCCCAAAGTGAGAACCTTTTTGAGGTGCTTTTTGACTAGGGAAAAAGTAAAGATAAAGGCCAGTCTAGTGGTGAAAACCTATTTTAGGCACCATTAGATGGGGGTGTTCATTTTTATTCAAATTTGGACCAATAGACCACCAATGATGAACTTGCCTATGGATCCAAGTTCAACTTTGAACAAAAATTATTTGATCTTCAAGAATTCCCAACTATTTTTCTCACATGGCTAGATCTCTCATTAGGGGACTCAAATTCATCATGCCTAGGAGAATTTGAAGAGCAAGTCCTAATGGAGGACCCTGACATAATTCAATAGTTCAAGTCATTGCCTACTATCCTAGAAGATAGTTCAACCCTTCTAGTTGAAGATATAATAAAGGTAATATCGAGACTCTATTAGACCTAAAATGGATAAAATTAGGAGCATCTCTCACTAAGGAGGAAAGTGACGTCTTTACAACTAGGTTAAGAGAATTTGTAGATATCTTTGTATGGGCCTATTCTGACATGCCAAGTTTAGACCAAACCTTGGTTTTGCACCACCTTGTGTTTAATCTGGATGCCAAGTTGGTAAAACAAAAGTTACATAAGATTCATCTATACATTGTTATATTGGTAAATAAAGAGTTGGAAAAACTCTTAGAAGTAGGATGTATCTGATCCATTGACTACTCAGAATGGATCTCTAATGTGGTACCTATTAGTAAAAAGCCTAAAGGAATCAGAATTTGTACTAATTTTTGAGACATCAACAAATTTTGTCCTAAAGATGATTTACCCTTACCTAATATTGACATGATCATTGACTCTATGATAGGTTATGAAATGCTTTCACTCATGGATGGCTTTTTAGGATACAACCAGATCAAAATAGCACCAAAAGATCAACATAAAACAACATTCACAACTCCATGGGGAACATTTTATTATCAAGTAATGCCATTTGGCTTTAAAAATGTTAGAGCTACATATCAAAGGGCCATGACTTTCATATTCCATGATATGATTCATGATATTTTTGAATTTTATGTGCATGACATATTAAGAAAATCCAAAACTAGGGTCGACCATCTAGTAGTGCTACATAAGATATTTGAAAGATTATGGGAGTATAAATAAGACTCAATCCAAAGAAATATGTGTTTAGTGGAACTACTAACAAATTACTTAGCTTCATCATGTCTCATAGAGGTATTAAAGTTGATCCAGCTAAAGTCCATGTTATAATCGATATGTCACAACCAACCAATTTAAATTAACTCCATAGTTTGTAGGGTAAGATCCAGTCAATTCAATGCTTCATCTTTCAATTAGTAAACAAGTATCATCCATTTACACACCTTTTAAAGAAGGGAGTTGAATTTCACTGGGATGATCACTGCCAAATATCTTTTCAATAACTCAAAGACTATCTTGTTAATCTGCCTATTTTATTACCTCTTATGCTAGGAAAGTCATTCTTGTTATACCTATCAGCTATTGACCATGTTATGGGGGCACTCTTGGCTCAACATGATAACAATGGAAAGGATCATACTATATACTATCTAAGTCATACCTTGGTTACATATGAACATAATTATGCACCTATTGAAAAAGCTTGTCTATCCATGGTTTTTATAACTTAGAAACTATGCCATTACATGTTGAATAATAAAACCATGGTCATTTCAAAAGTAGATCCACTCAAGTATCTACTATCTAAAATATATTTGCAAGGTATAATGGCTAAATTGATCATGCTTGTCAGTGAGTTTGACTTAGAGTATGTCAATTAGAAGGTAAGCAAGGGATAAGTTCTTGTAAATCAACTTGTTGAATCACCTCTTAAGACACACAACCACTCACATTTCCATTTCCTGATGAATCCATAATGACCATCATTGACACACCCCTTGAGAAGTAGCCTTATAAGCTATATTTTGATAGTTCATTTACTACACATGGATCAGGGGTAGGCCTATTATATATTATACCATATGGGGATCTAATACCTAAATCATTTAGAATCAACTTTCCTTGTACAAACAACATGGATGAGTATGAAGCACTTATTTTAGGACTTCAATAAGCAGTGCATTGGAATATATCTCATCTCCAAGTTTATGGTGATTCCTAATTAATCATCAATCAAGTCACAAATCATTTTTATACCAAAGATAACAAGTTGGTTCCATATAAAGCCATAGTCGACACTCTTAAGTAATAAATTGCCAATATTTAGTTAAAGCACATACCAAGGGCTGGTAAGAGAACTACAGATGCCATGGCTACTATTGGTTCTCTAATTTGACAAACTAATAAAACTAGAGAGTATCATTTCCTCATTGAGAATTTGTCAGCACCAGCTCTTGAACTTTCAACCATTGCCATGATTTGTGATATTATTAGTCCTAATTCTACATAGTACTTAGACCTTTACAACTACCTTCACGACTAAGTTCTACCACCTAACCTATCTCAAAAACAAACCAAAGCCTTTATTCATCATTTCGCTCATTATACTTTACTAGGATCCACCCTTTATCACTATAGTTTTGATGGAACTCTACTTTATTGTTTAAATTTGATAGAATCTACACTAGTGTTAAGAGAAGTTCATGAAGGAATATATGGAGCTCATTCTAGCAGGGCAGTCCTATCATAAAATCTCTTTCATACTAGTTATTATTGGCCCATAATGGATGTAGATGTTGCTACATATGTAAATAAGTGTGACAAATGTCAATGGCATGCTAATCGGATTCATGCCCTAGCAAAAACTCTAAAACTAATGTTGACACCATGGCCATTTTATACATGGGAACTTGACCTCATTGAGAAGATTAACCCCACTTCATCTGATGGCCATAAACATATCCTTACTACCACCAAATATTTCACTAAGTGGGTTAAAGCTATACCCCTCACTTACATGACTAGAAAGAAAATTTCCAAATTCATCTTCAACCATCTCATTTTCCACTATGGTATTCCCTCTAACATTATATCTAATAATGGAGGATCATTCAATAAAAAAGATGTAGACTAGCTATGTACTAAATATAACATCACACAACATTTTTTTATAGCATATTAACCTCAAGGTAATGGCCAGGTCGAGGCATCCAATAAAACCCTTGTCAATATTCTCAAAAAAATTGTCAATGATGTCAGTCATGATTGGCACTTGCAGATATTCCATACCCTTTAGGCATATCAAACCAATCATCATACCCCCACAGGAGCCACTCCATACTCACTTGTTTATGGTACTAAAGCCATCATTCCCATTGAGGTCAAATTGCCTTCACTAGGTATCTCTTTCAAACATGTCGTGGATGATCATGATTATCAAGTAGCTCACCTACAAGAGCTAGACCTACTTGATGAGAAATGCATAACTGTACTCAATAATCTTCAAGCATATCAGAACCAACTCAAAGGCCACTATAATCAATGTGTTAAGTATAAAACATTTGAACTTGGTGATCTTGATCTTAAAGAAAACCAAAAGAATACCATAGCTCAGAAGAAGCATAAAATTAAATTCAAACCAAATTAGATAGGGCATTTCATCATTACTATAGATTATGGATCAGGAGCATACAAGCTCACTATACCAAACAAAGATGAACTTCTTAAGCTGATGAATATTATTCATCTCAAGTGGTACTATACTTGAGTGCTAAGGTGTATTGTCTATAAGGACCATTTCAATTATGACATTTTATTACTATTCTTCTTTATACAAATACCATCCTTATCCATCTTCTTCATCATATCCACTTTTTGCTTATGTTTTATCGACCCAATATGTTCTAAAGCCTAACCCATTTGACCTTGATTTTTCCATTCATTACATAGTTCAACATCAAGGTATATAATCAATTTCATTAGTTGGTTCAATTACTTTAGATAGAGATCATATTTTGGGATAGTATGATAGAAGTATTGGTATTTGTATCCTTCATTTGTTATTCCTTTCTTACCACCAGTCTTACTAATAATTATAACTACCTTTGGGAAAATTAATACCATTGATCTATGTTGGTATGTCTTGGTTATAACCACCTATGAGAAAATTAGGGGGAACATTAATACTTGATGTACCAACTTACCATTTCCTATGTCATACTATGCCTTTTTACCAACTATGCTTAATTTATTTGAATTTATTGCTACACTAGTCAAAGTTCCTCTACTATAAGGGAAAAACTAAAGTGACTTGAGGTCCTAATCTGGGACTATGTAGGTAGTACTCGATACTTACTAAGGTCAGCTTAGTCACCCTTTACACCATGCTCTTTTTATTTTGTGAGCAACCTCAACCACGTTCTCAACATTTTGTGAGCAACCTAAGTGTTAACACTCTCACCATTTTGTGATCAAGCTAAGTTTGAATGCTCTCACCATTTTATGAGAAAACTTCATTTAAATTCTCTCTCCATTTTGTGTGTCATCATTCTTGATCAAGTTGAGATACTTCAAAAATTCCTAAAAATATTTAAAAAATCATTAGAAAAAAACAAAAACATTGACCACTTATTTGCCTTAAGGATTATGGGAACCATTACTAAGTTACAAGAAAATCACTTGTCATTTAGTTTCCCCATCATTTTTGGCCTTTTTCTCTCATGCACTTTCCATTTTGAAAGACCATTCCTATTCTTCTATCACATCCATTTTATTTGTTTTCCTCAGTTATCACATTCTTCCCACTCCATGGGAGAACTATATTTGGCCTAAAGTTTTTTATTAGATATTACATCCATGGAACTAAGTAGTTTCTACTTGCCTAGTGCATATGGAGATAGCTCAACTACCCCCTTCCTTTTCTTCTATTCCCTCATTTTTTTCATTTGTTAAGTTTTCACCTATTTTCTAGGGGTAATGTTCATAGGGTTTCTATTTCATTGTTTGTTTGTTTATTTGTTTCTACTTATTTTAGTTGTTTGTCTATTTGTTTGTTTGCTTTCAACACTGTTTCCTTGATTTAGTTGCTATGTGTTCATTAGGTGATTCCTTGCCCACACTTATAATTGAATCCATCCATATCCATATATTTACATTGTCATCATGGTTTCTATCATTGGTGCATTTTTTTCTATTGAGTATTGAATTATGGGAGTCAATCCTCATACATATTTTGGTCAAGTTCTCATGATTTTATATGATAATTCCTACCAACACGTGATAAAACAAACCTCATATTTAGGAAGTCTATTCAAAATTGGTGGCATCTCTTTGTCATTGACATCCCGATTCAATTCTAATCATATCCCAAATAAAGTAATTAAATATGAAACAATTTTAACCTTTATTAGTTTAGATAAGCATCTCCATACTAGTAGGTTATTCCAATTCATCATTTCCCTCTATGTTAAGTTATCATCATCCATGGTCAAGTTAATCCTATTTACCATAATCTAGGTCTAATGATTATAACCACCTTTGGGAAAATCATTACACACCATCCCACCTGTATTTCTTAATGATTATAACCACCTTTAGGAAAATCATTGTGTTCTCACCACTTTTTTTTTGTCCCATACAGGGCATGTTATTATCTTGTTTGTCTATCCTAATTGGGGTATCTCCATCTTCTCAATTATTATAACCACCTTTGGAAAAATCATTATGTTATCATACCATGTTACCACTATAAGGGTACAATGCTTATAATCGCCTTTGGGCAAATCATTATATACCCTCCCACTTATATCCTCAATGACTTTGACTACTTTTTCAATATCATTGTGTTTTTAACCCATCATATTTATTTTCTTTGGTCTCCTCATTTCACTTATTTCTTTTTGAGGGACCATTTTCCACCTTACTTGTGCCAATCATTCCCTCAAGGGGGCATCATATAGTTAGTTTATCATAATTGTATTTATAGGCATACATGACCTTTTCATTATTTGAGAAGATTTTACTATGCTTATAGCTAGCAATGCCTTCCCAAATAAAGGCAAATTGTAGACACCTAAATCTAGCCACTGATAACCTCTAATCAAGATTTTGGCCAATTTCCACCCAAAATGCACAATTTGGCCTAAAAACACTAAAGAATGCTAAATGATGTGAAACTAACATATTCAAGTGCCAATTTTGGCCAAGGTATCCCTAAATAGGGCAATGAAATTTATGGGCTAGCTAACTTTTATTAGATCATTTCGAGTCAAAATGCCAATTTTGTACCTAGGTGCTTTGGATTGATCTTTCCTATCAAATCTCTTGCACAAGACATATGCCTTTGTTATTTTCTATCAGTAACATCCTAAATGGGATAATGGATCCAATTCATCTAACATTGCCTTCCAATTCCAATCTAGATGAATTTTGGACTAATAACAAGGCATTTTGATCAATCTGAGTAATTTGTGCACAAAGTGCTTAAACATGCTTAAGAGCTAATTAAACTAAATTGGAGCATAATCAAGAATTCCATGGAAACTTGTTGAATAATTTGTTTTAGAAATGAATATTGAATACCTACATCATCAAGTGACCTCATTTCTTGGGAAGACATCCCTAGGCCATAAATGCCATAAATATCAAGATTCATGCCTTCCATGCCTTATCAATACCTTCCATGATGCCCTTCATGCCTATTAAATGCCCCTTCTTCCAATGTCATGATGAGGATAGTTAAAAACTTAATTCCAAAACTTTATTTAATCCTTAACCACACATCTCAATCTTATGATGGATGGTTCAGGTTGATTCTAGATGTTCTCAAAAATCTATAAATAGAGAGGCCATAAACATCATTTCTAAGCTATTTTGGTGTAAATTTATAATGCACAAATATCTTTAAGAAGCCATTACAATTAGTGTTACCATGCCAAATTGATTTTAAGCCAAGACAAGTCACAATCCAAAGGTTCCAAGGAGAGATGGAGGTAACCAACATCCATTGAAAATGACTTCATGAGAATAAAACTAAGCAAGCCACACTCCAAAGGAATTTGGAGCATCCAATGAAGGTGAAGGAATTATTGTGTTTTATTCCTTAATTTTTAGCTATGTTTGTCATTTGTTTTTGTTACCAAGCTCTCCCTAGAGTCTAAGCCTATAGATGTTATGCTATTAGTGTTTTTCTTTCATTTTGTTTTCATTTTGGAACTAACACAATACTAACCATCCTCTCTTGAGTCAAATTCCTAGATCACAAAAAGACCTAAGGTGAAGAGATAATATTTGATCCACATAGAATCATCTACAACTTATGTTCATGAATAAAATATACCATTAGAAAGGGATAAAAAATGAAAAAATATCTAGGCGGCCACTTTGGAATACACTAAATATTTCATACCAGATAATTCCATCGATATTAGGACACTACATTGATACAAGTGTTCCAAGGCTGATGTAAGTGTCCAAGCCTAAAAAAATGAGCTCATGAATAAAATATATCATTAAAAAGGGATAAAAAACAAAAAAGTATCCAAGTGGCCACTCTAAAATACACTAAATAATTCATACCAGATAGTTCCATTGATATTAGGACACTACATTGATACAAGTGTCCCAAGGTTGACATAAGTGTCCAAGACTACAAAAATAATATTTCTTAAATCTGATGATTGGAACCTTATCTTCTCCTTTCCTATTTCCACCTATACACTTTTTAGATCCATATGTACATTTGAAGTTAAGATAAGTATTATATTTATTCATGTTTTTGTAATCAAACTATTATTTTGAGTGTACTTCCTATATTTATCATAACTCAACATTTAAAAGAATATTCATTTATTCTAGTATTCAATTAATTATCCTACTCTAGAATATTTTTATTATTACTTGTGTATAGGCTATTTTACCCTTTAACCCTAAAATAAACACAACACATATAAAAAAATGGTTAAACACAACAAAAAAGGGACCAAATGTCCCAAAAAAGGTGAATAGAAAAATTAAGGTCCCCAACACATAAGTAAGAGATGTACTAGAAAGATAATGCAATATCTAAGAGATCATTTCATAATAACTCAAATATGTATCTTTTATTCTAAATATGGATAAAATATAATTGCTTTATTGCTACCATGCCTAAAAGAGATAGAGAATAGGAAGTACAAAATACTAGAAAATATTTAGTAATGAACCTACCTATCTAAGGGGAATAATGGAGGGAGGGGAAAGAGGGCATCACCATGGTGAAAATATGATATTTATCAAAAATAAAACACTCTAATCAAGCTATTAAGACTAAGGGTTTTCAATATTAATGACCCTAGATAACCCTACCTAGTGACATAAACTCGGGCTAATTGGTGAAAAGTACACACACACACACACATCATCATCATCATCATCATCAAAATAAGGCTAGCATGCAAGAACAATAAAAGGATCCTACCTTCCAATAACATGTTCCTTACTCTTCAAGACCCCTTAAAAAGTTTCCAGTCTATTACCAATATTACATTATTGAGTAACCCAATGGAGGAGGGTACCTTCAAAATTATGATACTAAAGGATGTTATATTTGAGGATATACTTGAAATATTTATTTTAGAATTTTCACACTAGTCAACCTTTAGAGGATAAGTATGATGTTCAATAAATTGGATGATATATTTTTACCATTGGATTTATAAAGTAGTGATAAATTAAATGTGGTAGATAAGAGAATCATCCTTGGATTTAAGAGTAAATGGATATTTTATCATGTTGATTAGGAGATACAAGTCATGTAGTACTTGATGAGGATGGAAAAGAGAGGTTTAGGAAGCAAGAGAATCTAATATATCATTTTATTCTCATGGGATTAATTTTTTCATGAAATATGAAAAATTTTAGCAAGAGTGGAAACAAGTTGATATATAATAATATTATTACTTTTTTATTGATATGCACCACCGACTTGACAACATATAAGTTATGAATCTCATAAGGCATGTAAGTAAGGAATGCATAAATATATGACTACTTACATTCCAAGCATGAGAAATTTATGTTCAACCATGTTATTAGTGACCTTTAAGTTTAATTTACAAGCTAGAGGAATGATGTTTCCATAAGGATTAACTAAGATATAGTCCACCCTAGCTCCTTGAAGGCACTTGGCTTCATCAAAATGAAGTGTCCAAGTTTCCTCATACAAATATATTATAAACTTAGGTAGATATTATATGATAACTTTAAATTTAGGTTTGGATACTACTATTTTTGGGTGTTTGAGGGATTGGGCCTCAACCTTAGCTATGAAATTAAGAAAGTAGTTTTTGAGATAAACATATTTCTCAATTCCTTCATTGAGGAGTACTTAATCATTAGGAATAGTGTCTCAAAGGTGACTTGTAGTTGGGTCAAGAGCAATGATAATTTAATTATTGATCACCTAGTATTTGACTTTTTTTGAGTAATGATTCTTAAGTCAAAATCTATTAAGAGTACCTTCCATTTTCTGAATCTATGTTTAGGAAAGAAAGTCTTAGATAATAAATGATTAAGGGGATCATAATGGATAATGATACAAGGGATATGATAAAGCATATAGTATCATTTTTTTTTGTTATGATGTAGATTTCAAGATAGTCATGCTCCATTTTTGTGTAATGAGTTTCATAATCTATCAAGGCATGATTGATATGATAAATTGCATACTATTTTATTGGTTCATCTTATTGTGAAATCACTGACCCAACTAATATGGGGTTAAATGATGTGTACAAGATGATAGAATGATCATTGGAAGGTGGTCATAGATTATAAGGATGAATTAATGATTATTTCATGTTATCAAAAGATTTTTTAAATGTGTTAGTCCATTCAAGAGTTACACATTTATTTAGAAGAGATTTTATGGAATAAATGCAATAAACCATCTCATGGAAAAATTGTAAGATTGCCCAAATTTTCCCAAGGTAAGTGTGAATGTTAGGAAAATATATAGGAATATGCATGTAAACAATAGCATTGATTTTGGTGGGATATAAGTCAATCCATTTCAAGTAAACCAAGAATCTTAAGACATCTTTGAAGGTAACACCTAAAACATAATTTTAAGGATTGAATCTAACTTTGTATTTGATAATATGATCAAATATGATAACGAGATGATGAAGATGGTTTTCATGATGCTTGGATTTGGAAATAAGATCATCCACATAAGTGTTGAATATTTTATGGATGAGGTCATGAAAATTTTGTGTCATCTCATGTTGATAAGATGTTATAACATTTTTAAGGCTAAAGGTCATCTTAAGATAGAAATAGGTTCCCCATTTGGTTGTAAAGGTGGTTTTATGTTGACCCTAAAGAGCAATGTGAATCTGATTATATTTTGAAAAACCATCCATGAGAGATAACATCTCATTTCTATCCATATAATCAAAACTGGCATGAATGAATGAATGGTAGAGTAAATTTATCTTTAGGACATGTTAAGTTGATATTATAAAATTCAATACATATGTGAATGACCATAGTGATTTACTTATGAACAAATACAATGTTGGATACCCATTATGACTAATATAATAACTTGATGAGCTTATCATTTAAGAGTTTTTTAGCTTCTTTGTGACATAAATTGGAAACCTTAGGAGGGAGCTTATGTTGTTTTTGGTGCATGGGTTTCATATCTAAATACATCATTATGTTATGGACTACTATGCTAGGGTCAATAATATGCATGCATTCATATAACCAAGTAAAAGATTCATGATATTTATCAAAAAAGAGGTTTTAATTATCTTTATATTTAGGATAAAAATCCTTAAAGATAAGAATTGGTCGAGGGGTGGCAAGTGTGTCATATTTAATCACTTAGGTTTATTAAATAAGCACAACATTTCCATCTTGAAAATCATACAGAGTTGAAGGAAGTTTATGTAGGATCTAATTTTGGATCAATACAAGTAACACATTATTGAAGCACTGACACTTTTTATCAAAATCTCCAATCTTATGATGTTGTGAGGAAGTCTATTCCCTCTAGCATGGAGTAATTCTAAGATAGTTTCATTTCTAGGAAGTGTAGGTAAAGAGCCATAATATTTAACATCTAATTAAATCTCCATAATTTGATTACCTTTTCTATCAAACTCAAAATGTATTTATCTTATAATAATGGTTTTTATACTAAAGGTAATATCATGGGATAAAGTAGAAGATAAATAATGTTTCACATGGTATCAACTTGGCTAATATAATCTAGTATAGTAAAATAGGTTTGAACTATATTAGTCTTTGCAGTATAATTGGAAAAATAAGGTCTATTTTAATTGCATCATCTTGATTGATACAATTTATTGGTGATGATGATAAAGAAACTGTATCAGCATTAGGATTGATTGGTTGATGTAGTTGGGAGGTAAAGATTGGATTGTATTGGTTTGTTTGATACAGTTTGAAGGCTAAGAAATAGACGGAACAATATTAAATTATTATATAGTGATGAAACTATGGTGAATTTTATGAATGATATTTAACTAGATGATGCCCTCAAATTTGGGAAGATATAAAATTATATGAATAATCCATAGAGTGTTTACCAATGGTGAATTGGCAGGAGGGATATGACTTTGAGGTTCTAGTTCATCATATCTAGAATCAAAGGATATGTGAACTAGATGAACATCATGGTTTAAAACATGAATTTTAGGGATAATATTTTTATAATGAATTTTATCCAATATCATGATTGAGCTTGGGCCATGATGTAATCATCATATGATAGAGAAATGTTACATTAATGAGAAGTTGGATGGGAAATTTCAATGGAAGTACCCTTGGTGGACACACCCATGTTATTTTAAGTGCAAAAAGACATTAATAAAGGATCTTGGAATAATTTGGCTACCCCAAAATAATTACAAACAAAGTTATATTTTGTGTAATAAGCTTCATTAGCATTACATGGGGGGAGAATTTTAGGATCATAATCAATAGAAAGAATGACCTTATCTCATGGAAGGAGAGAAGGAGGAATCCATTACACTATATAAGGAGGTAACTTAGAGGTATTACAATTGTTTTGAAACTCATTGGGTTTGTCATCATCATAATCTATAAGAGTGACTTGGATATCAATATTCATGTTGAAAAACTCATGCAGAGGATGACTATTAATATGAGGAATAGTGGGAATGTGATACCATGATTTAGTATATGCCCCAAGGGTTGGGATCAACTTCATATTTGTAACTCCTATCATAATTGGTGAATTTATTCATTGACTACCAAAATATGTGATAGCTCTCATACAGTGAGTCCATAAATGACCTAAAATGAGATTATAAAAAATTGGAAGATCTAAAATTGTAAGCATGGTGCATATTGCTTTGGGACCTATATTAAGAGGGAACCATATGTAACTAAGATTATTTTAATTCATTTTATCAAATCAGTGGCAAGTAAGTCTAGTTTTATTGAGGTTATCTTTGGAATATCCAACTTGTTGAAATAACCAAAGAGTTGTAATGTTGATACCAAAGCCTTCATATAGTAAGACCTTTCATATTAAGGTATTTTTTTTATCATAATCTTAATAAAGAGAGGTGGTTAATAAACTCAAAAAAGGATCTCACCATTAATAATGCCTTATTCTATAAAATATATGGAGGGTTTCTTAGATGGAGAATATTGAGAAATGGTTTTTATAGCATGGAATTCCATATGTGAAAGAACTCCATAAGTTAGGTTAGGTAGTTTAAAGTCACTAGATGAGAACTCTTTAATGGTTTTTTTAGAAGAATCCTATAAGGCATGGAATCAAGTACATATAAAAAATTCCATTATGGTTTAGAGTGAGAACCATAATGAGGCTTAGGTTGATTAGTAGTAGTTTTTTTATAAGGAGTGATAGTAGAATAATTAGAGAAACTATGTTCAATATCCAGTGGTGAAGTGAGATCATCGGTCATTTGTGGATCATAAGGTGAATTAACATTGGTAGTAGTATCCTTAAAAGGTTGTTCATCAAGAAAAGGATTCTTAGGTTTGGTGATGTGATCTTTGTGAGAAGGATTATAAATTTAGTTGACATTTGATGCATTCACATACTAAGAATTATTATAGTATTGATCATAGTTAGAATTAATAGCACAAGCATATTTATTAGAATTTTGTGTATTAGGATACAATGATTGAGATGATTTCTAAGATTTTTATTTTATATATTTATAATTATAGGTTCATTTTTTAGAATATTTAAGGTATTCATTATGAAAATATTTGGTAATAAAATCATTATTCAAGTTTTACCCTAGGATGATAGATATAATGTTTTTTGAGTTCATGACATGACTTATGAGAGTGACTAATATTAGCATGGAACCAAAAAAACATGTCAGGATCATACCATGGTGGGGAAGTAATATTATTATAGATAAAAGGTTTATATCAAGATAACATGTTCTTTATTTCTTGTACATTGAAGGGTGGGTAGGAGGGAAGTTGATTATCCAATTTAGATGATCTTGTTTTGGTTTAGGGAGGATTGGTTTGAGGATTAAAAATGATGATTGCAATAGTTGTAGTTTAGAAAGAATCATTTTTAGTCATTTGAAAAGGTTCAAACTGAGCCATAAGGAAATATTACTTTTTGATTGATCAATTTTTGGAGATTAATCTTAATTGGGTTCACTTTTATCTTTCATAAGTCTTTAGGAGTGTGTAGGATTTGTATTTATGTAAATTTTTTATTCACATAAATCTAAATTCAAAGAGATGTCTCTCACCTCTTTATCCTTTGTAGGATTTTGGGAGTTAATTTTACAAGTAAATCCTCCCATGTGTTACACACTTCCATCCTCTTTATAAGGGAATATGATAATTGGCACATACTAAGGAGGCCTTGTAAGGTCACAATGAGATTCCTTGTAACTCCCTCTCCCTTCTTGATATATTTAAATATCCCTATTATCCTCTTTTATTCACTAAATACTTGAATCTCTCTCTCTCTTATAATATCATCTTGCTTCTAAAATTCGTATTGTGAATTTTTATTAGACAAGCCTTATTAATTATTACATGGATTTTTTTTTTATTAGTTTAGTTTCCCACTTAAAAATTTTCATATCACTTTGTGTTTCTCTCCTTTGATATGTATTTTAGCTTTTTTTTATTCTAAAATTATTTATTTCAATGTTACTAATGAAAGATTCTAGCATAAATCCTTCTTGTATTAGAGATTTGTTTCCTCTTTTTAACATTGATTTGTGAATGCACAAGTTTTTTTTGGATAAATATCAATTTTTTTTACAAGGGATGCTAGCCTTGAAATATTTTCAAATCCCTTTCTTTTCTTAGCTTAATTTTTGGTTGAGATTTATACCCACTAACCATCTATTATAGGTTGCTCCTTTAAGAGGTTACTCATATGGATATTTTCCATCCTTCTATTGGTTTTCTTAGTGATTTCATCATCCATGTAATTATTTTTTATTTATTTTCTCATATTTCACTGAGCTATAAGATTTATTCAAAAAAAAAATACACTCAATTTTATAATTTATTTAACTCATGTTATTAGATTATTATCAATCTGAGTTTTTTCTTTTATTTTCATTTTGCTTCTAACTTGATTCTTGAAGTTTATTTTTTATAATAATTTCTTTGTATTTATCTAAGTCATAGCACCTATATGGTTTTTTTGAACCATTTTTATATTCTATTTTTGCACATTTATTCTTTATGATGCCCTTGTCTTCCATATATATGCATTGTCTTTATCTTTGCTACTCTATATATGTGTAACCTATGTAATGTGGTTATGTTCAGTCTTTATTTTATTTAGTTCATATATTTGTACATTATTTATTCTTCTCTTTGTGTATTTAATTTCATTACTTTTTTTGGCGATAAAGTTTAACATATTTCACTTAGGAGTTTATTTTTTGCTTAGTACTTTTTTTGTTTTCTAGTTGTACAATTTGTGTTATCCATTGTCTCTTATAAAAATAATGATTTATTTGTTGTTTACATATTATTTTATAATTTTTATGTAGTATTTATAATTTTCATGATTTATTTGGTTGTTATGCAGTCTTTGATATTTTGTATTTATGCAGTCTTCCACATAAATATTTCCTTCTAACGTTATTATAACTATAGGTTTCTCTTACTTACCTCTATTGTCTCATAGTTGCTATTCTTCAAAGTCTATACATCTATAGTAGGTTATTCTTTTTTTTAAATTTCTTGTGATTCCTTTGTAACATTTTGGTAACATTTTACTTTATGCAATGCCTTTGCTTTATGTTTCAATCATGTCTTCTTAATCACATTTAACTTACATATATTAATTTTTTGTGTTTAAGTCCTCATTCATGAATATTAAATGGCTTTGATTTGTATTTAATTTTATTAATCAAAATTTAAATAGCTTTCCTTCACACTTGTATTTGTTTTAAAATTAATCCTCTTTTCACTACTTTTTTTTGGGGAAAATTGGTAATCAAGTTCTTATTTTTTTAAACAAAAATATCAATCATACTATTTCCCATATTTAAAACTCAATTTACATTTTGGTGTTTTTTTATGGACTTACATTTACAAGCAAATTTATCTTCAAGTTGGTTATGCACTATTTATTTGGATAAAAAATTCATAGTTATTTTCAATGAAAACCACTTTAATTATTGTTTCCATTGAAAATTTTGTGGTGCATTTAAATTCTTTTAATGTGGTTATTTAACCATCTCATATTTGTCAAAAAATTTGTGTTTTTTGTATTCTCAGCCTCTAAATAGTCATCTTTTTCTTGACCAATTTACCAATCTTCATATAAGCCTATCATTTTTGGCATTATTATCCCTCTTCCTTGCATCTTAAGTGCCTTGGTGATTTTTTTAATTTTTGATTTATAGAATTGGATGAGATTTCACAAACCAATGAATCAATTATTTATTATAATTAATCTCATATCAACTAGTTACCACATATGCAAATCACATATGTAATACATTTTTACCTTCAAATACTTGATATGCATAGTAAGAACCCCAAACATGATGTAAAGATTACTACCACCAACGTCCAAAAGAAATGGAAAGGAGAAAAATAATAAGCCTTAGATTTGATTGGCATGGCCACGACTCCAAAATTTCAAGTGCACATTGATGGTTGTATTCTTGCATCCTCTACTTGGTCTAAACTTAAAGTTGTTTATGATGTTCTAAATGAATCAAGAAAAAATCAAATTCAAGATCAACTTTCATACTTGAAATATAATTATTTTAAAACCATGGATATTTTTTTAAACAAGGTTCATTCCTTGCATTTAAAATTATCTAGTTTGGGTGTTAAAATCTCATATTTGCATTTAATTCATATATTATGAAAAAGTGTTTACCTAAACATTTTTAGTTTTTCATTACAAATGTTCACTCACAACTTGTTATTCCTACATTAGTTGCTTAGTTGATGTTTAATTTATTTTTACCTTGCTGCATCAAGAAGAACAAAATACAATTTAATTTGGTAGTATAAAAACCAATGAATATGATTTTGTATCGAAACACCAACACAAAAATGGTAAAGACAATGTTAAGTATCATAATGAAAATTAAGTCGAACAATAGAAATTAACACAAAAAACAAGAAGTCTAACTTAAAACCAAATAAAAATTTAGACTGTAATTATTGCAATAAAATTAATCATTTTCATAAACAAAAGGACATTAAAATGGTAAGCTAAAATCAAACATTGTTGTTACTACTTGTTTTACCTTTTAATTTAAACTTTTGCTATGTATCTATCTCTTCCTTTGTCTCTTTTTCTTACTTATTTTATTGAAAGTTTTTCAATAACACATGCATTTATTTTTTGGATATTTTTTAAATACATGACATTTTTTGCATAATATTTTATTTGATTTGCATATATGTTTCTTTTTATGATTTTGTATGTACAAGATTAAAAACTTTGGAAGTTATCTCTTTGATATTCTTCAATCTAATTTAAAAAATAAATAAATATATATTTTATTTTATGGCATACTTGTTATATTAACTTGAAGACTTGGTATAGCATTTGTGTTTTATAGGTTCTTGTGGATCATTTTGTGCCATCTCCTTTTTTATTGGTATTTGTAACAAAGTGGATTGACCATATTTCTTTCCCAAGAGATGTTTTGGTAAGTGCTGATGATTACATCTCAAACTTTAGAACATTATTGGTGACTCCTAATTCTTTCTTCTCTCAATTTTAATAATTGTAATTCTTTTTGAAGGAAATTGTCATTAAAGAAGAAAATTATGTAATGCCAACTCCCTTATTTATTTGTAAAGATTTTATCCACTTTTGTAACCCCAAATTAAGCTTAAGTGAAGTATTAGAGATTAATATTAATGGGTGTTTATCTTTTCTAATTATTTAGGAGAGTTTAGGATTTATATTTATGTTAAAATTTAATTCACATAAATTCATATTTAATGAGGTGTCTCTCACCTCTTTATCCTTTGTAGGATTTTGGAAGTTACTTGTGCATGTAACTCCTCCTCTCACATATCAAACTCTTATCTTCTCATTATAATGAAATAAGACACTTTAAACACACTAAGGAGGCATTATAAGGTCACTATGGTATTTTTTGTAACTCCATATCCCTTATTATTACTCTATTTAAAGAGTCTACTTTTCTTTTCTTCACTAGATACTTGAAGTTATCTATCTTATTATTAAATTATCTTTCTTATAAAATTTGTCTTGTGAAGTTTTCTTGGGAAAGCCTTATTAATTACCATGTGGTTTTTTTATAATTATTTTGGTGCACTTAAAAAATTTCTTCTCACATTGTGGTTTTTTTAATTATGAGGTATTTTAGATTTTTGTTCTTCTAAAATTCTTTATTTCAATTTTATTAATGAAATATTTTGGCATAAATCTTTCATCAATAGTCTCTTCTAAGGTTTGTGAAGAGAGAATACTAACCTTTTATAGAAGATTATATTTAAGAGTGGTAAAAAAGAGTTTTAAAACATTATCATCACTCATGTTATGGTTCATTTTATGTGTGAAATACTTCCATTGTTAGATGAAAGTGTGAGCAGATTCAACAGGAAGGTTCTTGGCATTGATGAAATGGCTAAGGATATTTTTAGGAAGATCAATATGTTGCATTTCCTTAACTAGATCATTAAATAAATTAGCTATTTATGTAATGGAATGTCTAGGAAGTCGGTTTTACCATTGTATTGTATCTCTTGTAAACCTTTTGGTTACAAGTGTGATAGTAGTAAAAGTAATAGTTTGGACCCATTCCTTATAGAGATTGCCAAAGGTTTTAAGGAAGAATGTGGGATATTTACTCCCATCATATATGATAGTCAATGAGATGCTTCCAATATCTATAGACACAATTAAGGGAGTTGAAGGTTATTTTTAAACATGTTGAAGCATTTTGTTATGTATAGGTAATTGAGGGATAATATTTCCATTGGCATATCTAAGAGGAAAAAGACCAAAGTTATGATTTGGTTAAATCATAATGACTTAAGGAGGGTGAATAAACATTTGAAAAATGTGGTTTTGCATTTGATTATTTTGAGAGATATTACAAGTTTGCATAAGGTTCATTTATTGGACCATTTGTGTAAGGACTTGTGTTTTTTTTAGAGGTGGATTTTGATTAAAAGAAAGAGGGGGATTTCCAAAATTAGTTTTGGGAAGAGGGTTACCAAAATTAGTATTGTTTTCCCAAACTATCATAAAATAATAAAGAAACTTATTAATACCACCACTCTTATTTGGAGTTTAAATAGTATTGTCATCAAGATTCTTAATAAGCTAGAAATGATCATCTAGATATTTAGTTTGGTTGATTTAAACTATATTACATTTAATATATTTATAATTATTTAGGGGAAAAAATTCACCATGAGGAGTTGTACACTGAAGGGTTTAGATTGAGACAATATTTTTAGATGGAGACAACAAATTCTTTATTTCTTGTACATTAAAGGGTGGGTGGTAAGGAAGTTGATTATTTGATCTGGATGCTCCCATTTTGGTTTGGGGAGGATTTTTTTGAGTATTATGAATGATGATTACATTATTTGTAGTTTGGATTCATTTTTAAGCATTTGAGAAGGTTCAAATTGATCCATAAGAAAATCTTGCCTTTTTAATTGATCAATTGTTAGAGATTAATATTAATTAGGTTCACTTTTATCTTTCCTAAGTATTTAAGAGTGTGTAAGATTTATATTTATGTTAGTTTTTAATTCACATAAATCTAGATTTAATGAGGTGTCTCTTACCTCTTTGTCCTTTGTAGTATTTTGGGAGTTACTTGTGCAAATAACTCCTCCCACATGTCACACACTTCCCTTCTCTTTCTAAGGGAATATGACACTTGGCACAGACTAAAGAGGTCGTAGAAGGCAATGATGAGATTTCTTGTAACTCCATCTCCCTTTTTCTTGCTCTATTAAAGTTCTCTCTTCTCTTATTTTCTTTACTAGATACTTGAAGTTATTTCTCTCTTATTCTAAAATTATCTTACTTATAAAAGTTGTATTGTGAAGTTTTTTTGGACAAACTTTATTAATTATCATATGGGTTTATTTATAATTAGTTCAGTTTCCCACTTAAAAATTCACATCTCACTTTGTGGTTTTCTCCTTTTAGATGTATTTTAGCTCCTTGTTATTCTAAAATTCTTTATTACAATGTTATTAATGAAAGATTTGGGCATAAATACTTTATGATTTTAGATATTTATTTCCTCATTTTAAAATTGATTTGTGAGTGTGCATCCTTTTTTAGAGAAATCTTAGATTTTTTCTACAAGGGCTACCATTCTTGAAATATTTTCATATCCATATCATTTTTTAACTTTTTTTTTGTTGAGATTTTTGTTTGCTAACCATTTTTTGTAAGTTTTTCCTTTAAGAGGTTGCTCCTACAAAGCTTTTCCAACCTTATGCTAGTTTTTTAAGGGATTTCATTATCCATGTAAGTTTTTTTTATCTATTTTCATTTAGATAAAAGCTTTATTCAAGAAAAAAACCACACTTAATTCTAGTATTTTTTACCCTTATGCTATTTGGTTATTATCAAATTGAGTTTTTTCCCTTCGCTTTAATTTTGGTTCTAACCTAGTTCTTGAAGTATATTTTTTGGAATTATTTATTTGTCTTTATCCAAGTTATATCACCAATGTGGTAGTTTTTGAAACATTTTTTAATTCTATTTCTACATATTTGGTTTTTGTGATGGCCTTGTATTTCATGTGTGTGTGTGTGTGTGTGTGTGTGTGTGAGTGTGTGTGTGTGTGTGTGTGTGTGTGTGTGTGTGTGTGTGTGTGTGTGTGTGTGGGTGTGTGTGTGTGCGTGCGTGTGTGTGTGTCATATTTATCTTTGCTACTCCATATATATGTAACCTATGTACTATGGTCATGTGTGGTATTTATCTTTGTTAGTTCATATTTTTGCGTAGTCTTTATCCTTATCTCTAAACATTTAATTTTATTTCTCTTTATGGCACTAATGTTTAGCATATTTCACTTAAGAATTTGTTGTTTGTTTAATATTTTTTTCATTTTCTAGTTGTGAAATCATTATTATGCATTGTCTCTTGAAAATTAACGCTCTATTTATTGTTTGCACATTTTTTTGATTGATTTTATGTAGTATTTATCATTGTCATGCTTTATTCATTTGTTATGTAGTCTTTGATATTTGGTATTTATGTTGTCTTCAACATAAATCTTTCCTTCTAATGTTGTTATAAGTTTAAGTTGATCTTACTTACATCTATTGTCTTAGAGTTGTTCTTATCTATTTTTTGTATGTTTGCAGTGGGTTATTCCTTTTTTATTCTTGCTTGCATTGTCTTTGTAATATATTTTGTAACATTTTAGTTTATATGATGCCTTTGATTTATGTTTCATTCATGTCTTTTTAATCACATTTCACTTACATTTCTTAAATTTGTGTGATTAAGTCCTCACTCACTCATATTAAATAAATTTTATTTGTATTTAATATTTCTTAATCAACTATTAAATAGTTTTTCCTTCACACATTTAATATTTGCTTTAAATTTAATCCTCTTTTCACTACATGTTTGTTTAGTAAAATTGGTAATAAATTTCTTTTTTTTTCAAACCAAAAATCATTCACATTTTTTACCATATTTCAAACTCAAGTTATGTTTTGGTTTTTTGGTGTGGACTTAAATTTACAAGCTATTTGACCTTCAGGTTGGTTAAGCACTATTTTTTTGGATTAAAAAATTGTAATTTTTTTGACAAAAACCATTTTAATTATCGTTTCCATTTTAAATTTTGTGGTGTATTTAAATATTTTTTGTGGTTGTTTTAACCATCTCATAATTTTCAAAAGTAATGTGTTTTTTTTCATTTTTTAACCTTTAAATATTCAACATCTTTATCTTAACCAATTTTTTGGTTAAGCCTATAATGGTTTGGTATTCTTGTCTCTCCTCCCCGCATCTTAAGTGCCTTAATGATTTTTTTTTCCTATCACTCTCTGGGATTAGGTGATATTTTATGGCATTATGACTCAATTTTTACCTAAATTTAAACTAACATAAACTAATTACCACCTATGAAAATTACATATGCAATACATTTTCACCTTCAAACACTTAGTGTATGTAGTAGATGGCAAGGACCCCAAACCAGATGAAAAGATAACTATCGCTAATGTCCAAAAGAAATAAAAATAAAGACATGAAGAGGATGTAGTATTTATTGGAGTGGCCATAACCCCTAAATTGCATGTCCACATTGATGGTTGTATTCTTGCATCCTCTTGTTGGTATTAACTTAAAGTTGTTTATGATGTTGTGAATGAATCTAGAAAAATTCATATTCAAGATAAAATTTCATACTTGTAATATAATGATTTTAAAACTATAGATGATTTTTTGAAAAATGTTCATTATTTACATTTACAATTATCTAGGTCTGAAGTTAAAATTTTAGATTTAAATTTAGTTCATATTATTATGAAAAAGTGTTTACTTAGACCTTTTTAGCCTTTCATTAAAAATGTTCATTTGTAACTTGTTATTCCTACATTAGCTGCTTAGTGGATGTTTGATTTTGTTTTTTACTTTGTTTCTCAATAAAAAAAGAGTTAATCCAATTCATTAGTATAAAAACCAATGAACATATTTTTGTATCTAAACACTAAAATAAAAATGGAAAAGATAATTCTAAATCTCACAATGGAAATAACACAAAAGACCACAAGTGTAATTCAAAACCAAAGAAAAAGTTAGAATGTGAGTATTTTAATAAAACCAATCATGATGAAGATCATTATTTTCACAAACAATGGGACATTAAAAATGGAAAGCTAAAAGAAAACATTATTTATACTACTTGTTTTACCTTTTGATTTATCACTTTTTCTATGTGTCCATATATTCTTTTGTTTTAGATTAAGGTAAAAGTAGGTTTTGAAGGGGCCCCAAAACCCTTTATAGATCAAGAAAGATAAAGCATTACAAACCACCAGGAAAGGCAAACCCACTAAAAAATAGTAACTAAACTAGGTTTTTCAGGGACTTGAAACCAACAATATAAACTAGAAAACGCTCCCCAGGTTTTACAAGGACCTGAAACCTAAAAAAACTAAGAAAAACAACCTAAAAACTAGGGTTTACAAGGATATGAAACCTCATAAATAGAGACACTAAAACCCTAATCCAAAAAGAATAGAGTGGGCTCCCAGGTTCAAACCAGTAACCCCAAAAAAATAATGTCAAGGGAATTGCTCACAAACGGCTGCCGTAAAAATTTTCCTTTGCATGGCATGCCTTCCTCCCTAAGCACCAACATGACATAGGTAGATCCACCATACCCATCATTTTTAATGAGCAGGGATCCTCCATGGCTTAGGGTTTCTCCATTTTTCCCTAAACAGGGTGCCATGGCTCAAGCAATAACCACAGAGGAAATAAAGTTTCCCCCATTCGTTCACTATTTTCTTCGCTAACCAAATCAAGATGGCAGTCCAACTCAGGCTAGAGATCCAACCTAGGTTCCATCCACAATATGGTAGACTGAAGCAAAATAAAATATCACATAAAAAGAAATATCTTAGCATTTCAGCACCGCGTACCAATGCACTGCCCAAAATAGACAGCACCACCAACAAAGAAACAACCCCCGAACCCATCGCCACCACCACCCATTCCATCCACCCAAATTTCTATGATATCACCCCATCTAATCAAAGGAATCACCACCATGGCATTCAAAATATCTCCAAAAAAATCACCGATCCACTTAGAACAGGGTAATGGTCAGCACGGTAGCCACAAAATAGAAATCTGAGGTAAAAATATAGTTCTATGCAATAATAGATTAAGCTTTCTACACCACACACCAGCACCATGGATCCCACCATCCTCAGACTAAGATCTGGTAACCATAGAATGAGGAAGCAGCCGCAGAGGTTAGGGTTTCAGCATGGCCGCATCCGCAGTCGCGCTCCCTAACACATTATATAGGAGATTATATATTCTTTTGTTTGTTTTGCTTTTTTATTATATTAAAATATTTTCAAGAACATATGACTTTATTTTTTGGATCTTTTATAAATGCATAACATTTTTTGCATAATCTTTTATTTGATTTACACACTAACCCTCTTTTGCATGTGCAAGATTAAACAATTTGGAAGTTGCCTCTTTGCTCTTCTTAGATATATTTAAAAAATAAATAAATTTTAGATTTTATTTTATGGCACACTTTTTTTATGAATTCAATGTCTTGGTGTTATCCGTTATGTTTTGTAGGTTCTTATGGATCATTTTGTGCCATCTCATTTTTAATTGGTCTTTATTCCAAAGCTAATTGACTATATTTCTTTCCCATGAGCTTTTTTGGATATTGTTGATGATCACACCTCAACCGTTAAATCATTATTGGAAACTCCTAATTTTGTATTCTCTCAATTTTAATAATTATAATTATTTTTCAAGGAAATTTATATTAAGGGGGAGAATTATGTAATGTCAATTCCCTTATTTATTTGTAAATATTTCTCCACTTTTATAACTCTAAATTAAGCTTAAGGGGGAGTATTAGAGATTAATATTAATTGGGTTCAATTTTATCTTTACTAAGTCTTTAGGAGTGTATATGATTTGTATTTATGTGAACCTTTAATTCACATAAATCTAGATTTAATGATGTGTCTCTCACTTTTGTGTCCTTTGTAATATTTTTAGAGTTACTTGTGTAAGTAAATCCTCGTCCTACATGTCACAAACCTCCCGTGTCTTTTCAAGGGAGTATTAAAATTGAAAAACACTAAATATACCTTGTAAAGTCATGATGAGGTTCCTTGTAACTCCCACCCTTATTATTTCTCTATTTAAACAGCCATATTTTCCTCTTTTCTTCACTAGATACTTGAAGTTCTCTCTCTCTTATTCTCATTTTATCTTGCTTCTAATAGTTGTATTATGATGTTTTCTTGGACAAGCCTTCTTAATTATCACGTGGGTTTATTTTCTGATTAGTTTGGCTTCCCACATAAAAATTCATGTCTTACTTTATGGTTTGATCCTTTGAGAGGTATTTTAGCTTCTTATTATTCTAAAATTATCCATTTCAATGTTATTAATGAATTATTCTAACATAAATCCTTCATCAATAGATTATTCTAAGGTTTGTGGAGAGATAATCCTAACCTTTTATAGGAGAGAAGATTTAAGACTAGTAACAGAGAGTTTGAAAAGATTATCATCAATCATGTTATGGTCTGATTTATGAGTTAAATACTTCTATTGTTTGATTAAAGTGTGATTAGATTTAATACGAAGTTGATAGGAATTGATGAAGTGGATAAGGATATTTTTAGGAAGATCATAATGTTGCATTTCAATAATTAGAGCATTCACTAAATCCTCTATTCATTTAAGTGAATTTCTAGGAAATTAGTTGTACCAATACAATGTGTCTCTTGTAAAGGTTTTGGCTATAAGTTTGATAGTAGTAAAAGTAATACTTTAGACCCATGCCTTATAGATATTTCAAAAAAAAATTAAGGAATAAATTTGAATATTTAATGTCATCATATGTGATAGTTTGGGATATGTTTCCGATGTCTATAGACACAATGCATGGAGATGAATGTTCATTTTGAAGATATTGAAGCATTTTGTTATGCATAGGTGATTGAGGGATAATATTTACATTAAAATATATAAAGAGTAATTTTATGATTTTTTTGAGTCTTAATGTCTTGAGGAAGTTGAATATACATTTGAAAAATGTGAATTTTCATTTGGAGCATTTGAGATCTATTAAAAGCTTGCATAAGGGTCATTTTTTTGGACCATTTATGTAATTACTTGGCTTATATTTAGAGGTGGATTCTAATTAAAAGTAGGAGGGTGGTTTCCAACATTAGTTATGGAAAGATGATTACAACATAAGTGTTGGAAAACCTAACTATCATAAAAAAAAGAATAAATTTTATTAAGATCACCACTCTTGTTTGGAGTATTAAAAATGTTGTCATCAAGATTCATAATAAGCTAAAAATAATCATATAGGTCTATAATTTGGTTTATTTTAACATTAAATATATCTGTAACAATTTTTGGAAAACTTTTACCATCAAGAGTTGTCTTAAATGGTGGACAAGGTGGTAATAAAGGAACAACTAGTGTAGAATTTGAATGGGTTGAGGTTTTAAAGTAATATCTTAAGTGTTGATATCATCATGTTTGAAAGGAATATCTTAAGATGTGACATCATGATTTTAGGTAGGCTCTGAGGTTAATAAAAATAATTGACTAATTACATAAAACAAAGGGTATCAAGCAAGCCAGTACATTTAGTTTATGGGTTTATAGAAATGATTATATTAGTTAGGTTGATGTAGTACAAAGAGAAAATCAAAATTGTTGTGGATAATAGGAATTGATTGTATTAGACAAGATAATGAAATAGGATATAAAATGGGTAAATCAAACTGTATCAAGCTAGATGATGTAGTTTAAAACTTAGGAATAACTTGTATCAGGATTTCTAAGATAGTTGGTTGTAAAATGATAGGAAAGATTTATATCATATTGATAGATACAATTAGCTAAAAAATGTAAAAATTTAGAATATATTGGGTTGGAAAATGAAATTAGAGAGATAAACATAGGGAAATGCATCAGATTTGCCAATGTAATTTATAGACATGAATAACTATGAGGCTGGGTGATGTAGTTATTACACATAACACAAAACTATATTGAGTTGGATGATATAGTCTAAAATACAATAAGTAATCAGAATAAAAATATAATCTAACTAATTTTTGAAAATAAGATATAGGAGATATACTAAAAGGATTTAATTGATAGTGTGGGCTCTTAAATATACTTTCTCATTCGTAGACTAGTGTTGGTCTAATGTCTTAGAGCACTAACTACAAAGGCTAAACCATTCATGTAGCCCACTATCCCCTCTAAGTGTATGTTGAGAGTAACTTACTTGGGTAATGCACTTATCATAGGTGCATCACAAAATTAAATGGATGGATGGTTTCCTAAGGTTCAATAAAAAGTGAATCCTAGGCATTTATGATATACTTTAAGGTATGTGGAAACTAAAATCATTATTTATTGTTATACAATGGATTGAGTATTGGAGTAGTACCTCTTACACCATGGTGTCAATAAAACATATGACCATTTGGCCTATAATGACATCAACTATGTAATTTTGAAACTAATAGAACATTATTTCTATGGAAAACCAAAAAAATAGAAACTAAAGTTCAAAAATAAATGTTGAGAACCAATTTACAACATTTAATGAGTTAAAATAAATAGGTAAACAATGGTATCAAGTAGGGAGATACAGTTAGAAATCAAATATACTTAAATAAAACATGCATAACTATGTCAAGCTAGTATATACAATTAAAAACATAGAATATAATTGTAGTAGGTTGGTCGATATAATATGTGCAAACACAAAACAAAATTGATCTCATTGATATAGTTGGCTAAAAGAAGGAAGGTTAGAATAAGTTTCACGCCAAGCTCACCAGAATGTATGCATGGGATATGATTAACCTACACCTATCCTATCTTAATATAGCTAGGCTTGTATGAAGGAAAATCAAATATACCATGTGATACTTAGTTTAGGTAGTAACTAATGAAATCCATAGATCTAGTACAAGGTTGCCTATCTCATAAATTCTAAGAGTAGAGGGTTCCAAATCCTAAGCCTATGACATAAGGATATTGATATCATTAGACCTATATTATATGTACAAGTAATTAGTGAAATTAAGTATTCAATTAAAGTAAACTAGATTAAATGGGAAGGGTTAAAAGCATCATAAAGAGTAAGGTACCATGGTCAAACAAATGGGGTCTAGGTAACCTAAAGAGGAATATGGAAAATATAAGCAATCCTATAACTACACCAACTTAATTTGATTTAGAGAGAACCTAGATAAGGATAGAAATAAATCCATTCATTAAACAATAAACAACATCTAACTACTAAGTAAATAAAGGAAAGAGTATAGGTTTATAAATACTTACCTTGGAGTGGACCCATTGAGACTCAATCTCCCATTTAGCTCAAGTTGAGATTTGTAAAAGATGTTATGGATTTAATAGTTTAAATGGATATATAAATACTCAATATATCCTCATTTAGGACTCCAAATTATTCCTCTTATTTAACTCAAAATACTAACACAAGACAAGCTTATTCAATATAAGGTTCTAAACCAAAAAATCCTCACAATATGACTGAAGAAAAAGTGTGAGAGAAATCAAAGTGAATAGAGTGTTTATGATTATGTTGAAATGAAATAAGACCCCTATATATACTAATAAAATACTTAAAATTAACCCTAAAATCTGTAAAGATGATACAATATAAAATTCAAAAGGTAGACTTAGAACTACATCGAGTTGGATGATACAATAAAAGAAGGGGAAAGGTACCAAATAGATGATATCAGATAGGCTAATTTTATATAATGAGGATATATTAGACCAAGGTAAGTGGTAATATGATTTGAAGAAGCTATGTTGGTAGTATAAAATGATATAATCATGACATAGTAGAAACATCTCTTGTAAAGCACCATAATCATGTACTCCCCTTTCTTAGTACACCCATTAAGTTGTGCACTCAGGTATATTGATGCTCGATAATTAATTTAAAGATAAAGTGTTAGTAAATTATAAAGTGAAAAAATATTATGTGTATACATATGACCCACCCAAATCCCATCACATGTCACAATAGTGCAATATAGAATGGTGCTAAAAAAACTTATGATAATTGCATAATTTAAAGTACCATATACATACCTTGACTTACCTTTATCACTGAATGGCTACACATAAATAACATAGTCTCTATTATAGAGGGTATAAGAATTGCATTTGAGAAACCCAAGCGATACAAGGTTAATAAAAAACAAAAGCAAAGTAAGAAAACATAGGAAGGCCAAAGTGAATTAAAAACTCTCAAAAGTGATTAAACCACTTGAAAATTTGGCAAACTAAAAATGCAAATGATAGGTTATAACTAAAATACCAAGGAAAATAAATGAAAATTAGTAAGTTGAACATCCAAGGCTAATATGACTGAAAAACCAAAAAAATAATCCAAAGTAAGATAAATAACAATAAAAATCAAGGGACACATAAAAATGATTAATGGTAACAAAATCAATGTATAAGAAGTAACAAACCATACTAAAACAAATATGGAAAAATAAGTAATATAAAAATGAGATCGGATGTCCCAAAAAGGCAAATAGAAAACTCAAAGTCCTTAATAAATAACTAAGATAACTCTTAGAAAGATAAGGGAATTACCAAGAGAGCATCTCATAATAACTCAAAGATGCATATTCTATTCTAAATATGGATAGACTATAACTATCATATTACTACCATGTATAAAAGATATGGAGATTAAGAAGTATAAAACACTGGAAAATATTTAGAGATAAACATTTTCAAGGGGAAAATAATGGAGGGAGGAAAATGAGGGTGTCTCCAAGGAAAAAACATGATATTTACCAAAATCAAGACACTCTAATGAAGTTGGAAATACTATTTATTTTCAACATTAATTACCCTCGAGAAACTTACCTAGAAACATAAGCATGGGATAACTAGTGAAGTATATAGATATCATCCTATGATGTCTAGCGTGCATGAAGGCCCATATAGTATAAATGCCAGAAGACATGCTCAAAATTGCATTGATCTGGTTGATACTATATAGGAAGAGAAAATTTTCTAAATGTATAGTATATACCAATCCAATGCCATATGATATAGGGAAATTGACAAAATTAAATGAGGATAGGATGAAATGAGGTAAATGGTAAGATGCTCTAAAGAAGCTAGAATAATAGTAGGAAATGTTATAATCATGATATAGTAGCAACATATATCACAAATCACCACATGCCTACCCACCCATTTCCCATTTCACCCTTTAATATATTCACTTAGGGAGATTGATGTTCAAAATCTCACTGTAAGAGTAAGCATTGGTAAATGATAAAGGAAAAATATTATGTATATACACAGACTGATATCAGGGTGTTGGGTACTACTAATTTTTCACCTTATATATATTTTATCAGTAAAATATATTTTTTGGGTTCATCACCCCTTTCATTAATATTATAAAAGATTTACATCAATGTTTTAAAAATCCATATAGGTTCCAAAACCATTTGCACCCTATATACACTAGAACATTTTTTTATACATTTTTGAATGAAACTCTAAAAGTGAAACTCAAAATAAAAAAGTTTCTTTTTTTATTGACTTAAAATGGGGGAAAAACTATGAATCAAATGCTTACATACCTATCTTCTTATAAATAGGAAAAATGACAAAAAAATCTCATAGGCATAGGCTATAACAAGTAAAAATATGGGATTTAAATTTTTTACTTTGTATTTAGTGGGAATGGATCTCTTGACCTCTTATTATATAAATTCTTAATTATAAAAAAAATCCAATTCTTCTATAACTCTCATTGATTCTTAAAGGTGAAATATTTTAGATAAAACTACTACTTATAGGCTAGTCTTTTGATAATTTGTACTTCAAAAAAAAAAAAAAAAAAAGAATTGAACCTAGAGACCTTTATACTTGCAATGAATTCACATATTATTTATGCCAAGTCACTTATTCATTTGTTTTAAACATGGACTCAAAATTTTCCATATAATCACTTTACTATATGACCTTGAAAAAAAGGGGAATATCTTTCTTTGCATGCACAAAAATAAAAATATGCATAAATTAAAAAATAGTCAATGCTTGGAACCTCAAAAACTTTTATTATCAAAATTATATTATATACCATAGGCACCTTATAAACTGCCTATTAAAAAAAATGAAAACACGTTCTTTTGTATGACCCATATGATAAAGCAATAGTAACTAAAATTATGATTCATCATACTCACACCTATTCATATGAACTCACGTTTATATAAAAATAATGTTAATAATAAAAATTGATATATTATTCACACCCTTCATCTATAAATATTTTTAACAAAAAGGCACACCCAACACTCAACAAAAGACATGCCTTGATTATTTGTCATGCTAGACACAAATTTCAATGATTTTTTAATCCTTAGCAATGGTTTATAGGATTGAACCAAAAAAAATCCAAGGAAAAAGACAAATATTCATTGAAACTTTGTAATGTCTTGCTCAGGAAAAAAATATATTACCACTAATAGAGAGATAAGTTTTTGCAAAAACTTATTATGGAAAAAACATTAAAAGTAAATGTGTTTGTAAAAAAAATATCCTAGAAACAATATTCTTACTCTCCTTTCATACAAAAATCCTTAATATCCTATGTATGAACTCCATGTAATAGTATTCATTGTATTCATTTATTCCTCATATTCCATTTTCATAGAGGCTCTTATACCACTCTTTAGAAGAATAGAGGTGGAAAAATTACATGATTCCATTAAATAGGGAAATATTTTACATAATGAATATTTTGGATTACATTGTTCTTCCTCTCTTAAGCTTAAGTAAATTTTATATATGGGATCCAATGGACTCAACAAATAAGTAACCTCCTACTTAAAAACTACCCACGTGATTAACATAAGTTAATAATGGATAACATACCTAAAATAAAAATACACAGTGAATCTAAATAACTCAAAAGGGGATGTCTCACATAAAATATGCATGCTCTGAATTACCCACATACAAACTAATAACATTTTCATCAAAATACCTAATAAATCAAAGTGGTACACCTTTCTATAAAAATTAGCACTTAATCCTTTTATTCCAACTATTTATTGGTGTCTTCTACATTAATGTTATTCATGGTATTTTTTCATGCAACTTCCATTTCCATTCTTATCAGTGCTAACCCAAGTTTCTCCTCTATAAAGTGGTGTGGGTCTACAAAAAAATTTATTGTTTCTCCTTCTTACATTAAAAGTTCCTAGGATTGAGACTTTCAAAAGGAAAATAAAAAATTAAATCTTCCTCATTGTAGCACATCAAGAATGCATTATGTGTGTGTGTGTGTATAAATATACATATACATATGCATACATATATACATATATACATAATATATATGTATGTATGTATGTATGTATATGTGTGTGTGTATGTGTGTGTCTGTGTGTAAAATTAATTATTAAGTGTTTAATTTCTTAAACAAGATACTAATTATAACAAGTTACCAAAATATATACATCATATTCATAAAGATGTAATCCATAAATAGATCAATGCAAAATATAAATATAATACTCGACTCACAGGTTGGTTATCAAAATTTAATATTATTACATTACTCTTTTTCCATAGGAAATAAAATTAGAAATTAATATAAATATTTAGAAATGGGAGATAAGATAAAAGTCTTCAGTCCATCATCTTCAATAGGTATCCATAGATGCTTGTTGCCTAGAGGAGGGAATGGGGCAAGATGATTACAACCAAATGGTGAACATTGGATCCCTACCTACTCAAAATCATCAATGAGAGTTACAAAAGTGAAGAGTGATCTAAATTTTAAGGGATCATATGATGTCAAGCATTAAAAAACACATATTAAATAACTACACACAAATGCACAATATTTAAAGAAAATAATTACAAGGTTTTCAATGCATATTTAATAATATCCATATCATATATCACATATATCTTAATATAGTCAAGGTGAAATTAACAATATCATAATCTCAAGTTAATTTACCAATAAGTATATTAATATTCTTATTCATTCACATAATAGGTGAATTGGATGATTTCACACACATAAGTAAATTGTTTATAATGATTCCTAAACAAAAAATACAATACACTTAAATATCATATGTCATGATTTTTCATGTGTATTGTAACACACATGTAAATAATGGTTATGAAAAGGGTCAATTTGGCTTATGTATTTATTAGCCCTCCTTCTAGTATCAGTTTCTATTGATGTAAGATTTTTCACACACAAAAAATAAATGATGAGATAAATATTATCTTTCCAGGGATTTATAATCTTAACAATCCAAAGGCATGAGTTTCATTTGAGTCCCAAAAGAGTACTAGTATTGGGAACAACTCAGTGAGCTTGTGGCTTAATACCTCTTATGAAATGACAATCTAAAACTCAAATTTATGAATAACTCTAAAATAATCTTCTAATAACAATTATATGAAAGAAAACTTAATCAACCAAAATTTTAAATAAGATAATTTGATATAATAAGGTTTTGGGTCCACTTATCATATAAAACTAGAAAGGAGGGAAGGGCAATATTAAAAATTATTTTTAATGTAACCATACATCAAGATAAACTACTATCAAGTGAAAATCATAAAAATAAATACTTAAAGATACTAGTAAATCTCAATATCTATTAAACATGGTGAAAGACCCTAATGTGCGAGATACATTAAATAATGCATAATATTTATATTTCATCACTAACATAATATATTGCATTAAAAATTAACTCAAGGAAGAACTCAACCAATCATTCATTGTAACATGAAACACTGATCTAAATTTAGCTACACTAATTTATTATAAATTATGAATTACATTATTAGCAAGATGTTGTGTGCACATTATAGCATGTAGAATATAGTTGATACATTAGATGGTTCACAAATGTGTGGATGAGGAATATAAGTGAGACATCATATGGTTCACAGATTGTGTTGTAGTTTTTTTCTTTTTATATTATTCTTGGACTCAGTCAAAATGTTTATTGCAACAACTTGGGGGATGCACTTGTAGTTGGTACAAGAGAAATAGTATGGAAGTTACAAATAATTGTGAACATAGCATAAGTAACCCATTTTGGGATTGTAATACGATGTTAATGTTGATTAATTTTTAAGTCTTAATATTACATTTAGTTTGAGTAATTAAATTTTTTAATTTGTATTGGAGTAAGGCCTAGAATGACAATTTATACTCAAGTGCAGGATTACATACAATCTTAATAGATCTGTATGAGTTATTTGCATCTTTTGAGAATATGTGTTTATTTGATGTCATTTTATATGAATCATATGTATTAATATATATAATATTTACAAATTAATTTGAGTTATATTTTAAAATAAGATATGAATGGTTTTAGCATATGTACATTGGATGTTTGTTTTTAATAAGTTATAACAACCCAAATCTCTGTGTAACTCTTTGAAATGGTCTTCATGTTCCCTATAGTTATGTTGCTCTCTTCTCTATGAGATAAACAACTATTCATTTAATTATCATGTTATGAGGTACCTCAAGAACCACTATTAGTAATGGTGCAGTGATTATGGAACTCACTTTTTGCAAGTATGTTATGGTGGTTGACTACCCAAAGAGATGTTCACACAAAAATAAGCAAAAAAATTTGGGTGTTCTAAATGATAGATCACACAAGAAAATATTTATGGTGAAATATATGAAACCCTCTTATGCAAAATACCTAGATTATTAGCTAATTGGTTGGATCATCTAAAATATCATTGCTCTAGATCTAGACCAACCATTGACATTATATGGCCTGAGGAGAAAATAAAAGTTTAGACATTAGAGAATATATGTACTCATATGATGGATCATTAGTTAGCCACAACCATTGATAGATATATTATATATTTCACAATACAAGGCTAAAAATCATTTGAAGTGGCACAAGACCTATTTGTGTGAGGGATAAGAAGGAAATTTTTGTAGTGACTCCCCACCCTAGTTAATATTCTAGATATGGAAAAGCAATGGTACCCAATCCATTTAAAATAGAGTAGTCACTTTAGGTACCATGGGGATGTGTGTGATAGATGGGTGAATGGTGAAATAATATGAAGAAATAGCTTGAATCTGAGGTGATAATGGAGGATTAACATGATCAATAATGAAATAAGACCCTAGAGTTAGAGCAATAATTACAATGATAATGGAGGTGGAATATCTTGAGGAATAATTATGTACCTCTAAATAGGAGTAAAATAAGTAGTAGAGTAGGATAAAAAAGTGAGGATTAATAAAAGGAAGTAATGCAAGATGAAGGAAGAATTAAGGAAAGTGGACCCCAAATTAGTAGAAGGGAGAAGAAAAGTAATGAGGAAAGAAGAGAAGATGAATCAAATAGTGTAGAGGTAGATCAAGTTGTTAGTAGTCCTATATCACAGTTATATAAAAGAGTATTCCATATTAAGAAACTAGATCTATCACTTAAGTAACAAAGATAAAGTTAGACATATAAGCATAGGTTCAAGCTCTTAAAATGATGAGGATAGAGGTAATTATTATTCACCTTGGGAACACACATCCCCCAACATAATTTTTTCAACATAGTAAGAGTTTTTTATAAGTTTTGAAAGATGACGAGTGGAAAGGACCAGTGGCTAAAGAAATCCATAATAAAACAAGGAAAATTTTAGAGAAAACATATAACTGGGTAGTGCAAGGGTTCATAAGAGAGAAAAGGAGTGGCACAAAAGCCTTGACATTGACCTATATTGACCTACACATTCTTGAACAATTTAATGAGTGGATTGTACAAATACAAATTCTAGAATAATAAAATGAAGGGAATAATTTAGATACTTCCTCATTATCAAATCCAAATCAAACGTAGCAGATAGAAAAATCCCCACCTCAAGTAATGAAAATAGCATAGGTTAGTCATATTATTTCATAGACACCTTTGATTTAACAATTGAGTTTTGCAATTTCAACAAATCCTAATATAGTATTGTAGTTGGGTGTATTTATCCATCTCACATAATATGATGGGTATGCAAACCCTAAACAATAGCTATTGATTTGTGATAAGAAATGGAAAGCCAAAGGAGTCAATGATGAGGTAGTAAATAAATGTGAATTTATTGGTGCCTTATTAGGATGAGCCTTAGAATTTAAATTTTGTAAGGACATAACCTGAGCAAGTCTGTAGGATGTGAAGAATTGGCTTATCACAGAGTTCAAATTAAAGATAAGTTCCAACCAAACCATCCAAGACCTCAAGTAAATTTGACAAAGAGCAAAAGAGACTATTAATGAATAAAACCAAAGATTTTATAATGTAATGAACAAAGTTAAATTTGTCTTGGAATATAAAGATAAAGTTGCCTAATTTTTATAAAGCCTATGACCAAGAATAAGGTTTACCTTTACACAAACATAGTACCCTATAAAGTAAGGGCAAGGATAGTTACGATCTATATAGAGTAGATTAAATATTATGGAGAAGCTTCAGCCCCAAGTTTGTAGATGGAGAATACACTATAAGTTCTCATAAAAAGGTTAGAACAATAACAAGATGTAACAAAAAGGCCAAGATCTGATCTCTAGTGTATGGAGTGTGGCAAAGGACACTATAGAAATGAGTGTCCCCAAGTAAAAATAGAGTTCTAAAATATATGAAAAATTATGGGACATGTGACATCTTATTGTCACCTTCTCTAGTAGTAAATGAAGGGTCCACATATAATGTATTGTAACTTCTACAAATATCATAATCATGGTGAAAAGAACTATAAATTCCTTCAATAACTAAAATAAGACATCGCCAAAATTAATTTTGTAGTAGCTGCCCAATAAAAGACTATTGTGACTCAAACTAATCCAATTTATGAATCCAAAAAATAAGGTACCAACCCTAACTTTGTGCCATGGATACCAAAGGTACCAACTTAATAGCCTATATAAATGACTAGTTGGAATCAACCTATATAAAATTAGACACCTCTTTCCTAGAGTTGGAATTCTTGGAATCCAATGATTCTACAACCATAATAGCCTATGTGAGAACCATAGTCATCACAAATCTAATATAGTGTATATGAAGGTATAATCAAACTCAACCATGGAATGCCCAATCAAACATGTGGACTTCAAAATACAATAGTCCTATAATTGGGTATTTAAGGCTAATAAAGGAAGATATGGATATAGGGGAGACTATCAAGGACATGCATAGAGAAGAAAGGGAAATGATTCCCAAATATATCCTATTAATTTTTATTTGTGTAGATAATTCATCTAGGTATAGAGTAATTATCCCTTGAATCCCTAATGGTAAGCATATTATGCTTATTTGTTAGTATTAGATAATCATGATAGTAAAGATTGTCTAGTTGTGGAGAAACAATGCATGGACAAATTAGTGAAAATTGTTAACCTAATCAACATAAATCCTTGAGAAGATGCTATTATGTTGGTTATAACATGCTAAAAACATGTGGAGCAAGGAAAACCTCCTATCAAAATGACATAAGTTTGAAACATAAAGAAGGATAATGAAAATAAGTATCCTAAACCTATTACTGAGAAAGGCCTAATGAAGGAAGTTGCATGGATTTTAAAAACAATTCAACCATAGGAGAATATGGAGGTAGATGATTCTACCATAGATGCTTATAGGTATGTCTAAATTATGCACATTATGCATCAAGATGGAGTGGTGACTATGTTAATAGATCTACTTAAATTGCTTAGTACCCAGCAAATAAAGATATATCATAGAATATATCGAACTTGCTTCATAATCTACTAAATTTTATGGAGAAAGGTTAGTATAAAATGAACAAATAGGTTTAGTATGTCAAAACAAAAAAACCATGGGACGTTGATGCTAGGATACACATTGAAATAGTTGGCTATGAAATACCAAATGTTGTCTTTGACTTTGGTAGCACAGTAAACATGATTCCCAGATCGACTTAGGAAGTGATTAGAAGACCTCCATTGAGATACAGTCTAGTTTTAGTTTGGAAAATTATAGGAGAGTGGAACCTATTAGGTAGTTAGAGGATGTAGAGATAAAAATTTTAAACTTCAAGTTATCGATATGAAGACAATAGCTACACATTACCCTACACTAATTGGAAAGAAGTGGTCCTACGATGGTCAAATGATAATCAACATGGTAATGGACTAGATGGAGTCTCATCAATATGACAAGATCATTGTGATCCCATTGAAAAAATTAGAGGATAAACCTTATATAATCCTTAAGGAACCAAATTCACCATACTACCCTATAGGAAATAGCTAGCTAAAAGTTAATACAAAAATGAAATCATATGTACTACAAGGAATGGAATAAAAATTTGTGTACAATAGTTCTAAATAGTCACTATAATATATACAAATTTAATTGTTACTGGGATAGACTATATAAACAATATACAAGTTGATGTCACATCATATAGATATACTTAAACTAGACATGATAGACACATGATCTATGTCAGTAACATCTCTTACACATTATAAAGTAGAATTTGTATATCATACATGTTATACCAATAAGGAATAAATTGACCTTACTCCAAATGGAATGATACCCTTCAATATAATCTCCTCAATCAATGATGATTCAGATACCCATATGTTGAACTGGGCAAAAAGAGACCATGAAATATGGCCTCTTCACATGGTCTTCATAATTGAACATCAAATACCTCAATATTTTAATACTAAGGATATCATCCAATTTATTTTGAGATTCTAATAGTTTATACTAGACATTGATCAAAGGATTAGTATACTCAACTATGTGCTAAAAGGAGTCACTATGAATTAGTGATCAGTTCATCGACATGAGAGGCTACACTAGGATGAAGTATGCAAGATGATGATATCTCAATTCCAGTTACCAAAGAGAGTTAGAAGAGATTAAATGATATTTTAATATGGATAGTGTCTATATCTTCATATCCATAAGTTCATTGAAGTTTGAAATTTAGAATGTGTGGCTTCTAATTATTGGGTACATTGTTTCAAGCATACCCTATGTGTTCTTCTGACTATATGGTAAATACACCAAAAAAACCAAAGGGAAATGAAGCATTAGATGTAGTTTCAAAGATATTTCATTCAAGCATTCATTTTTTAGAGTGACAACCCTATAGAACATTAGGTATTACAAAATATAAAAGTGTTTCTATGCCATGGTAGGGTTGAAGATATAGACTATTTGATAGCATTTGCTTTATAAAAAAATATAACATGTGACCTAAATGATACCCTATCAATATATCATAAGGAGGAGAGAAAAGATAACGATAAGGTTCAACTATGTCATAGAATAAAATAAAAAGATGAGTCTAGCCTAGACTGAAAAATTGAATAAGAAATGGATCTCACAAACTTGTTTGTGCCAAAAAGAGAAGTTGAGCAGTTACCAGAGCTGATCACAGACTAGATCAAATAAGATAAACTATGGAACATTAATATAAAAAAAGGAAAGGACAATGGATATTAAATGACTCCATTCCTAATGAGGAACAAAAATTTTATCAAGAACCACTGAAGGAATATATTAGAAACATTGGCATAGAGGATGCTCCAAAAATGGTACACATAGGGGATTATTAGACTCAAGTGGATATTTTAGAAGTCATACATCTTTTAAGGGACTATCAAGATGTGTACCCAAATTTATTTATAGAATTCAAGTGTGTATATCCATCACTAGGATAAATTTACATCAAACTGAATGACTACACATTCCCTATAAATAAAATATCATATCACTTAAACCCCAACATGAAGATGAAGGTCAAAGTTGAGATAGAGTGCATAAAATAAGCAAGAATCATCTTCATGATAGATAAAGCCAATTTTGTAAGTCCCATGATAGTATATCTAAATAAGATAGGTGAAATCTTTGTATGTGGGAATTATCATAGTTTTAATGATGTTTGTGTTAACGATCCCTTCCCTATACCATTCACTGATAAAGTGCTAGAGATTATTGTAGGACATGACATATATTCATTCACAGATGGATTTATTGGCTATCACCAAATACCAATCATAGAAGAAGATAGAGATAATACCACACTTACAATAGAATTGGGTTCATTCATTTATAATGTGATGTCATTTATATTAAATAATGCACCTATATTTTTCTCTAGATCCATCATGACTGCATTATAAGACTTTATCCATGACTTCTTATAATTCTACTTAGATGATTGGTTAGTGATTTTATTGTTTATGATTGATGATAAAAAGATGTAGGATACTACAAATTACCCTAAATTTAAATAAATGTCTATTTTTTACACCCTTCAGGGTTTATTGGGACATGTAGTATGTAGCAAAAGAATTTTTGTGGATCATCCCAAGATCACAATAATTTTTGGGATGTCACCACTAACAAGTTCAATAGAGGTAAGATCTTTCTTGGTCCATACTAGTTATTATATAAATTTTATTAAAGGATATGTAGCTATATCTACACCTTTAGAAAAACTAATTCACAAAGGCACATAGTTTTTATGGATAGAAGATTGTTAAGAGGTGTTCATTAACCTAAAACAAAGATTGGTGAATACACCAATATTGGTCTTTCTAGATTAGATTAATACTTTTCATGTTCATGTAGATTCCTCAGGGATAGTAGTGGGAGTAGTGTTTGAGCAACTAGGAGAGGGAGGAATGGATCACCCTATCCATTTCATGAGTAAAAAATTATCTGCCATAGAAAAAATTACACAAAAATAGAGTAGGAAGATTTAGCCATGGTGTTTTCACTACATAAGTTTTGACACTACCTATTGGTGACACCATTTGAGTTATTCACAAATCACCAAGCACTGTGTTATCTCATCAATAAGCCTATACTTGGAAAAATAATTTCTAAAGGGTTGGTGCTCTTTCAATAGTTTTAGTTAAACATAAATGTTAAACTTGGGTGAGAAAATGTAGGACCAAACCATTTGAGTACACTATGCAATAGAGAGGAACCAAAAGAGATTCAAGATAAGTCTCTAGTTGCACATCTTTTCTGGGCATCTACAATTTTAGAACACTTGGAGGAAATCACCCAATTTTTAAAGCAATGGATATTCCCATTACACTATTTGGAAAGATAAAATAAATATTTAATCATAAGAGCCTTGTAATATACCATCATAAATGTATTTTTATATCATTTGGGCAAGGATGAGTTTTTATGTAGAGTAGTTTTAGAACATGAACGACCACAACTACTCAAAGAAGCATATAAAGGAATAATTAAAGGTAATTTTATAGGTGATGTTACTACAAGTAATAATTTATAGAGTGGTTTATAGTGTCCCCACTTGTTTCAAGATACACTTTGAGTAAAAAAATAGTGTGATGTATGCCAACACATTGGAAATCTAAACTAGCAGGATGAAAAGCCATTGTAGTAAATGTTAAGCACGGGATATACTGAGAGGGGGGGTGAATTAGTATATCATATATCTTATAAATATTTTCCTTAAACAAATTCCACTTGATCAAACATTCAAGATATGCAATAAAACTCAAAAAATAAACACCACACAAGAGAGAGAGAGAGACACTAGATATAACATGGAAACCCAATGTGGGAAAAACCACAAAGAACAATCTCAAGTATATGAATGAGCACCAATCCACAGGAGCACCACACCCCTTTGCCGAGCACCAACCCAGCTACTATTCATGAGCACCAACCCCTTTTCCAAGCACCAACCCAACAAAAATTTGTGAGCACCAACCCACAAGAGCACTAACCCCTTTGTGTATACCACACACCATTCTCTCAATGTTGTTATCTCAACAAATGATAGACCAATACAACATCTCTTTCCTCTCTCTCTCCTTTGCTCTTCTAAGCTAGATATAACAAATACAAATCATATTCATCTCTCATAATTTCTCTTCTAAGCTAGATATTATAATATCAAATCAACATCTTTCTCTAATATTACAAATGGCTTCTCAAGCCTATATTTATAGCTTTCCAAATGACCTTTGGCCTTCCCCCTTTGTGACCCTTCAATCCTCATGGAAAATGGTGCCAAACTTTTATGACCCTTCATATTCAATCCTTTGAAAAGTCATGTGGTGACCCTTCATGATCAAAAAACATCCTTCCTTCTTTTGTCCTCATCTTGGTGACTTTTCATATTCCTTAAAGTGTCCCTTCATGAGAAATTGTTCCCTTCCTCTTTTATCTTCACTTGGTGACTCTTGGAATTCCCCAAGATGACTCTTCATGGGAAAATGCATCCCATCATTCTTTTGTCTTTATCCCGTGGCTCTTTGACTTCTCCATGGGCCCTTCTTTTGTCTCATATGCAACCAAAAATATATTCATTAATATTAACTCATATTAGCCAAGATATATTTATTACAAACAACATTAAATGCAATGGGGCCTTTATCACCAATAATGCTAGACCTTTGACATCATTGACAATATTTCCAACAATATCCCCCTTTGTCATTAACGGCAACCTCAATCCTAAAACTGCCACATCCTATCACCTGCACATATTGTCATCTAAAAACATACAGTAACTCCCCCTTACTATAGTAACCTATACCTGTTCCCTGTACCTATTTTCTACACCTATACCTATTATTCTCCCCCTTTGACATCAATGACAAAGGGCCTACCTAGAGCTAACACTTATCTCCCCCTCAACTGATGCTGAACATCAATGGCAAGAAGTAAAATAAATTACTCCCAACTCCTCTTGTAGATATTTGAATGTGTCCTTTGATTGTGCCTTTGAGAAGATATCTGATAATGCATGTAAATCTTTACCTGTCCTTTGAGAATCTACAATCAACTCATTTGAATATTTTCTTCTAACCTCACAACCATTTTCATGAAACTTTAATGTATATCCCTGATCACATATTTGACTAACACTCAATAGATTATGCTTAATAACTTTTTCATACAAAACATTCTTAGTCTTGGTTCTATCATAATCCAAACTCAAAGTACCTTTTCTGGCTATCTTAGCAGTGGTTATATCTCTAAATCTCACTGTGCCACCATTGATATACTTTACTCTTATCTCCTATCATATGCCTTGAACATCCACTATCAACAAACCATGGCTGATCTTTATTTCTTACATGCAAATTTGTTTGCACCAACATAGAATCTTCAGGTTATTTCTTCTGCCATGAACATGACCGAACCTTCTTCTTGATGAATGGAACTTTGAAACTCTAATCCTTCTTCTTGAATCTGCATGAGTATCCTTCTCCTTCTTTCTAAAATTGTTGTCTCTTTTTCAACATTCTAATTTCTTATGACCATAATCATTTGAAACACTGCATATGAAAGAATCATTCTAATAGCCTCAAACCATAATACTGATGCAAAATTTTCTTCAAAAATCTATTCCCTTAAAAGATATACAAATTAATCTACCAACTCACCTTCTTGTCATGCAACATAGCCAAGACCCAATAGCATCCACCATGCTTCAATTTTTCTTAAAAGTGTCTCCTTGAAGCCTAAAAGAGACACCCCACACAAAAGGGTCCTAGAAACAAATTTCAGGAGATTCCCACATCTCCTCTATTTCTTCCTTGATCTTCTTTTGTATTTCTTTTAGAATCCATTTAAGCATGTCTAATCTTTTTGACTTACTAACCTTATCATTTATAATGTTTTTCATCTTCTCAACTTTTGCAACTATCTTATCTTGACAAAGCTCATGCTCAAATGTAACAAGAGATTCTACACAATCCTTCCTATCTGATTCTTTATCTACTATAGCAAGTAATTCATTTTCACTCTTAAACTCAAACTGATCAACCTTTACTATTTTAGGTCTCCAAACCTAAATTTGTCTTTTCTCATATTTTCTAGGGGCTCTATATCCTTTGACATACCTTGAATATCTCTTTACTTTATTTTGACATAATTTAGCAATATGTCCAACCTCATGACAACAAAAGCAAACAATATTTCTCATACATTTTTCTTGAATGTGACTGAGATCTCCCTTTGACTGATTGCTTCTCCTTATACAATCTTTTTCCCTATGACCAACATGATGACAAACAAAACAACAGCCATGAAAAGAATTTGAAAACTTAAAAGCATTGGGTTGCCTGATCGGCTTCTTTGATTTGCCTTCAAAACCTACATTCTTCTTTCCTTAGACTAATATTTCATGATCTTTCTCAACCTTGATTATAAGCTTCTCATGATTATCCTTTAAAGAACCTAACTCAACCTTCAACTAATTACACTCTTCTTCTTTTGATGTTAAAATTGAATTTGCAACCTCTAACTGATTCTTAAGATCCTGAATAAATATCTTATTTTCTTTTTCTTCTATATCCAACTTAGAATCCAACATACACACCTATTCTTTAAGAGATTCAACCACAGATTTCAACTCTTGATTCTCCTTTTTTAGCTACTTGTCCATCTTGTGCTTTTCCTTGATCTACCTTCAAGATGTTAAACCCTTTCTGAAGAAACCTGCTCTGATACCAATTGTTAAGCATGGGATATACTGAGAGGGGGGGTGAATCATTATATCATATATCTTATAAATATTTTCCTTAACCAAATTCCACTTAATCAAACATTTAAAATATGCAATAAAACTCAAACAATAAGCACCACACAAGATAGAGAGAGACACCAGATATAACATGGAAACCCAATGTGGTAAAAATCATGGAGAACAATCTCAAGTATATGAATGAGCACCAACCCAAATAATATTCACAAGCTAAGCTTACAAGAGCACCAACCCATTTGCTAAGCACCAACCTAACAACTATTCATGAGCACCAACCCACAGGAGCACCACACCCCTTTGCCAAGCACCAACCTAGCTACTATTCATGAGCACCAACCCACAAGAGCACCAACCCCTTTGCTAAGCACCAACCCATAGGAGCACCAACCCTTTTGCATATACCACACACCTATCTCTCAATGTTGCTATCTCAACAAATGATAGATCAATACAACATCTGTTTCCTCTCTCTCACCTTTGCTCTTCTAATCTAGATATAACAAATACAAATCATGTTCATCTCTCACAATTGCTCTTCTAAGCTAGATATTACAATATCAAATCAACCTCTTTCTCTCATATTACAAATGGCTTCTCAAGCCTTTATTTATAGCTTTCCAAATGACCTTTGGCCTTCCCCCTTTGTGACCCTTCAATCCTTATGGAAAATGGCACCAAACTTGTATGACCCTTCATATTCAAGCCTTTGAAAAGTCATGTGGTGACCCTTCATGATCAAAAACGTCCTTCCCTCTTTTGTCCTCATCTTGGTGACTTTTTGTATTCCTTAAAGTGTCCCTTCATGAGAAATTGTGCCCTTCCTCTTTTGTTTTCACTTGGTGACTCTTGGAATTCCCCAAGATGACTCTTCATGGGAAAATGCGTCCCATCCTTCTTTTGTCTTTATCCTATGGCTCTTTGACTTCTCCATGGGACCTTATTTTGTCTCATATGCAACCAAAAATATATTTGTTAATATTAAATAAATATTAACTCATATTAGCCAAGATATATTTATTACAAACAACATTAAATGCAATGGGGCCTTTATCACCAATAATGCTAGACCTTTGACATCAATGACAATATTTCCAACAATAAATTCTTATGCAAAAACCATTTGAGTAGTGGGGGATATAATTTTTCATGATAATAAATCCCCTAGTAAATGTATCCATGCTTGATATATTATTACTACAATGGATTATTTCACAAATTAGGTAGAAGTTGTTGCGATGATAGTTGTGGTGTGAAAGACACTAAAAAGTTTTTCTATGAAAGCATCAATACCATGTTTGGTTATCCAATCAAACTAATAAGTGATATAGGTACCCACTTCTTGAATAAAAAAATCAAAACCCTCACTGACAAATCCTTAATTACACATCATAAAATTAATGCCTATCATCCTCAAGTAAATGGCCAAGTAGAAGCTTTGAATAATGTTTTGTGAAAAATGCTTATGAAAATTTTTGATGTACAATGATATGAATGGGAGGACTGACTTCCTATAGTTTTTTGGGCCTATAACATGCATTACAAATGTGTGATAGGATTAACACTATTTCAACTCACCTATGGATTGGAAATATTCATGTCATTAGAATACATGGTCCCCAGTCTACGCATAGATAACATTATGTAAATAGATGACTAAGAATCATTGACTAATAGACTAGTAGAGTTAAATAGGATGAGGAAGAGGGAAATACAAAAATTTATCCAAAAAACATGGCATGACAAAAACTTATGCACTAAGTAATTCCATGTAGAATAACTAGTTTTATTGTATGACGACTAGTTTTGTGCATTGTTAGGGGAGCTCAATATTAGGTGGAAAGTCCCATTTATTATTCATGAAATATCATAGTCTAGGACTATGGTTTTATATTATCTCCATGGTAATATTATACTAGGATGAATTAATGGCTATAGGGTGAAGCCCTATCACAACTGAATTGGGTTTGTAAATTTGAGCTAGTGCTATGTCGCACCATTTTAGTTAGGTTTTTAATTTTTTTATTATGTGTGGTTATATTTTTTAATTCTTAATATGTGTTTATCATGTTATGTGATTGTATTCAAAGTCACATTAGATATAATAAGGAACAACACTGTAGAATAGTTGATCCATGGAATAAGGGGTTGGTAGAGCCATGTAGCAAAATAAAAAGAATATCATTTGATAATTATTAAGTATAGAAGAAGACATATGAGAAGTGATATTTATTTAATAATATCTAATGGTTCCTTAGGACCATTAATGATGAATCAAATAGGTGAATCAAATTAGATCTCAAAATCATATTGTACATCAACATTACCAAGTGAATAAATAGGTAAGGATGAAGAAAGGTATGATGACACATCAAATTAAAAGTCAAGAAATAATCCCAAGGGTCACCAACTCATGATGATAGGTGTCAACAAAAAAGTATAAATCTTGAAATTAAATTTTCCCATGTGTGTGATTGACTAGAAATTTAGCACATTGAAAGCGAATTGAGGAGAATAGGTGCACCAAAACCATTAAATAGATTATCATAATGGATGATTCAACATTATAAATTTAGGTGAGTTTGAGAAATATTCTAAACTCCCAAAGTATTATGTAGTTTGAGTATTTTTAAGCTTCACATTTATACATAATACATAGACACTGACGACGGCCACAATTGATGGAGTTGAGGGACTGAAGATGGATCAAAAAGAAGATATAGGAATAAACACTAATTTGAATCAAACCAAGTTTGTATACCTTGAATCTTGAAAAGTCATCAAAAAATTAGATGAACACTTATTCTCACTATAAATACCACAAATTACACAACCTAGATAATAATAATTCTAAAATATAGATGTTGAGAGGTTAATCTACCTACCTAAATTTGGTGATTTCAATGAAATCATGGAGTTTTTGATCAAAAGGTATAATGAAGGAAAGATCTATCTTGCCCCTGACATCACCATTTATGTGAATGAAGCTAAAATGGATATATTGATAGGAATGGTAGCATGGGGGAATCCATTGAGGTTGTACAAGATGAATAGCCCACCCATTCTACTCAAAATAAGAGTGAGATATAGCAAAGGTACACATGGGGTTCCATTAGAAGACATTGAAGATATGCCTATTCGCATTCTTGTATAATGCATAACAAAATGGTTTTGATAGACTAACATAGCCAAAAAAGGAATAATAGATATCACAACATGCATGATTCACAAGGTTAAATACTTTAATTATCTTGAATTCTTTGTATCTGAATTTGCCATAAACATTGAGAAAGTGTAAACCTCTAAAAAACACTCATTCCAATACCAATTTTTGGTCTTTATCTTGGTTTTTACACAATGGAAATCAGCCAAGGTTATTATGAATTTGGATTTAGACCATTATCCCAACATCACATTCCATAATCTCATTTGGAAAAGTATGGAGAGTAGATATTTAACATATTGGAAACAATTCAATGTATAGTGGTACAAACTGGTCGATTGGTGAATTCCAACCCTTACATCTCATCGAATATGATGAAATACTTGGTTTAACATGTTTTAATTATAAATATACCACATAAAACCACCATGCATATCCATGATCTATCAAAAGTACCTAGGGTGCCCTTGCCTTTCTTTGTTAACATGGAAAATGCATAGTAAGAGGTCGCACATCATAAGGCACTAGCTGCCTACAGAGTGACACCATTACAAATAATTCAACTATATGATCTTACTATCAATGTATACACTAAAAAACCTGAAACAATCACTATAGTACCATTGGATAGAGGAAAGTGTAAGGTTCCTAAAGGAAGTATGCCTCCTTTACCTTTAAGAAGATGAACTCAGAGCACATCATGGCTAGAAGATCCAGATGTACCCAAGATTGTTAGCCAATGCCATTGGCATGAGTTTTAGATAGATGAACAAGATTTGTTTTGAATGATTAATTTTGACATGGATAAATATTTTTACAAATAAGATAATGAAAAATAATAATTCTTTTGGAAAGTAGTAGACATGGTGTAGATATGAAACTGGCTACCAGAGCACCTTTGGGTGGAGCTACATACTTGCCTATCATCCATTATTATTGATAATATTATTAAGGAGGATTTCATATAAAAAATCCATAAGTGTTTGAATACAATTGGAGCATAGGTAAGCTTAGTGCACCCACATCTATTGGATCCCTTACCAAAAAGTCCCTAGGTGACACTCTATCAAAGGAAATGCACATAAAGAAGATACAGGGCAATATATGAGGAAGAGGAAGAATCAAAAACACTAGATGCTCCTTCACACCAAGATTTATAATATGTACTTACATCATTTCTCTCCATCACTAGAAGCTAGACCATATCATAATAAGAAAACTTTACAAAGGATAGGTCATAAAGTCTAACATTCCAAATCAAACTATCCAAGCATCCACTCCAACACCTTCACCATCCCCACCTAATGAATTGTTGATAGATAATTAATATGTAGTATTAAAATAAAAAACTCTATAGGAGTAACAAGATATCATCAAGAGGTATAATGAGCCATAGAATGTATATAATATAAGGAATCAAAAATATAGGAGGAGGCTAGACAAAAAGTGACTATAGAACAACAACAAGCTATCATGCAACAAATAGCCAAGGAAGTTGAGGCTTAAAAGTGAGTCAATGATGTAAAGGCATTGTCTAGATAATTTTAAGACTAAAAATCCAAGAAGCATTAAGAGGCTTAAGAGTTGTGATAGAAGGCTATTGCAGAAGTATAAACAAAGAAGAAACAAGACACCGCAAAAGTAGTAAAGCAATAAACTATAAAGGATGAGAATAAATAAAAATCTAACACTAATTTAACCAAATAATAGAAATAAGAATAATAAAATAAGGTAACTAAGGAAGAATATAGGAATAGAGAGGATGAAGAAAATAACAAGAAAGAGGAATAAGAAAATAACAAGAAAGATGAAGTAGAGAAGAAGTGGAGGGAGGAAGAGATGAATAAGAAACAAACTGAAGTGGAAGAACAAATGAAGAGGGTCATGAAGGAAGAATCCAAATAAAATACTACCACCATAAACATATAGAGTAAATTAAAAGTAGATAAGAAAATAAAAGTTGAGGAATAAGTGAATGTGAAGATAACATAAATCCTTACACCTCAAACATAGATAGAATAAGAGGAAGTGACTACATATAAAATAGTTGGATAAAAGATTTCTATTACCACATCTCAAGACCTATCTAGCACACTACTAATTCAAAGTCTTTGGATGTGAGATGTATCAACATATTCATATTTGAATACTACATTTTCCTTGCCCATCACTCCACTGTAATAGGATTTGGCAACCATGGATGCAATAACTTTGGCATTGGCACCCCCACTATGGAGGCTTCTCTGGATGTTTCATATTTCCCATTGGTAAAACAAATTAAAGGAGAGAATACATTTCAAGAGTCCTTCATCCAAAAATATGACCTTGGATCAAAGATTTTATAGATTGTGTTAAGAAAATGATATCTTATGCCAGCATCTACATAAGGCCAATTAAATCATTGAAGATGTGTATTCTATCTTAGTCAAAGAGGTCACCAATGATCATTCTCTTTTAGATAAAAAAACAACTACGACTTCTTCTAACATAGTTAATCATTGATTGGTTGTCAATTCATAAGGTCAACCTACTTTACACATAGGACAAGTTGTAAAGGTTAAAACTAGGACTCTCTTAGAGTTGATTGTAGTTTATCAACATGATGTATCTAAGGCTAAAAATTAGGCAATGCAATTTGCACAATGCATGTTGGACTAGAAGTAATACCTAGATGTTACATGGAGAACTACACAATCAGATTTTATGTAGGCATATACCACCAAGATAACCATGGAGGATCATATGACCTCTCCTAATCAAATGAGTACATATTTAAAAGCCTCTAGTCATGGACGATACAATGCTATGTAGTAGTTTTAGACATGGCATAACCAATGAATATGAAACAAATTTAATGGATACAAGACAATAGGCATGTGGAAAAAATTAATGATCTATTATAGGATATATAAAAGAATATATCCAAAACTAAATCCCAATTGCCCATAATTTAGGGTACTAATTTGGTTCAACTCCTTTTAAATTAGGCTCTACTATGCACTCTTTTGTGTGTTATCCAAGGATTTATTTTGGATTGGAAAGCATATAAATTTGTTGATTTTGATTCTTTTCATAATACCTTGGTCAACACTCCTTTATTTGTTCCACCTAGTCAAATTTTATTGTATCTCTAATAATAAAAGTGTGCTTCTCAGAGTCTTCCTTCCTTGACATCACAACCTTCAACCTAATCCATGACTTAGAATCCTCTACCTCCACCCTAATAGGTATTGTGCAGTGATCAATTTTGAAATTTTGGATTCAAATTTAAACTTTTGATATGAGATTCCTTAGCACATTTCATAGGACCAGGATAGTTTAAAACCCTAAAAGGGAAAACAATTGGGTATGCTAGTCTATTGAAAACCCAAAAAGGCAATAGCCTAGTATTCTACTTAGTTGAAAACCCATAAGGGTAACTAAGTAGTGTGTACAAAGTGAAAACTAGTAAACAATGCTTCATGTGATTTCTATGACTCTTGATATAGTTTCTAATTTTATCTCTCTATTTTTGAAATGATATCTTTATCTTTATGAATTTGTCTCAGTATGAGACAACATGTTAAGTCTAGAAAAGTGTTAGTGGGAGGTTGTGTGTGCATTGTACCATGTGAAATATAGGTGACATGTCAGATGGTTCACAAATGAGTAGATGAGGAATATAATTGACATTCCATATGGCTCAAAAATTTATTTGTAGTTTATTTCTTTTTAGATTATTCTTGGACTCAGTCTAAATGTTTATTTGAACAAATTGGAGGATGCACTTGTAGTTGGTATGAGAGAAATAGTTTGGAAGTTACAAATAATTACGAACATAGTATAAGTAACCCATTTTGGGATTGTAATAGGCTACTGATGTTGATTACTTTATGTCTTAATCTTACATTTAGTTTGATTATTTAAAATTCTTGATTTTTGTTGGAGTAAGGCTTGGAATGACAAGTTATACTCAAGTGCAAGATTACAGACAATCTTAATAGATTTGTATGAGTTATTTGCATCTTTTGAGAATATATGTTTATTTAATATCCTTTTTTATGAATCCTAATTAGTATCATGGATAATATTTATATATTAATATGAGTTATATTTCAGAATAAGATATGTATGGTTTTAGCATATATGCATTGGATGTTTGTGGTTAATAATTTGTAATAGCTCAAATCTCTGCGTAACTCTTTGGAATGGTCTTCTTGTTCCTTGTAATTATTTTATCTCTTTTCTGTGAGACTAACAATTATCCCCATAATTATCATGTTTTAAGGTCCCTTAGGAACCATTGCTAACATGCATAGAACATTTATTAATGCAAAGTAATCAAGACCGAAACAAATAAAAACAACTAATTTATAATAAAAAAATAAAAAAACTAACCACTTCTAGAAAATCTTATGATAAACGCTTGATTTTTTAGCATCAAAAGACTTGTATCATTGAGGATTCATGAGGTAAAACTATATTATTTATCTAATACTTCTAAAAATAATAGTTTTTACAATCATCCAAATCTGTTTATAAATTAATACTATTTGAACTCTTATAGAAAAGAAATGGCAGGTAACCTCTATGCACAAGTTTATTATATTAATGACCACTCTAACTAAAATTTATAAAAAAATGAATAATTACATGTATTGAATTATTCATCTAAGTTGCATTATTTATTTACTAAAACAATTAATATCCAATACATGATAACTTCAGTTGATTTACCCTTTTAATTATTTATTAATGTAATTTATACTTTGCATAAACTTTTCCTAAAAAAATTGTAAATGATATTTTATATTTTTAGATAAAATTTCCCTTCTAAGATCTCAGCATGAAATATTTTATAATTTTGTATCAATGACTTCTTAATTCATATTCATTGCTTAGATTTTTTTAGCAATATTCCTATTTCTTCAAAAGGAATTGAAATTAGAGTTATGGTACAAAATTTATGGCCAAAATATCATTCACATAGAAACTACCACAAATTTTTATCATGAAACAATAGACTGTATGCAAATGTTACCATAATAAACTAGACAAATGTAATTGTTATTACAATATATGTGGCCTATAGAAAATTCAAAGCATTAACACTCTTAAAAATAAAAAGGAGAATAATACCAAAACATAAAGTATTCTAAGTAAAGAATATCATAGTTATAAACTCTTAAAAGTGTTTGGGTATGTCATGCCACAAAAAATAGTGACTTAATGAGCAAATACTCCTAAGTATTTGAGAACCTAGAACTTTTGGTTAGCTGTAATAGAAAAAATAAGAATTTGTAATAAATTAATGAGATAAAAATAGAAATAAAACAAGCTTAAACATACTAACCCTTCTCATTTTTTATAGATCATGTGTGATTTTATAAAGATTATTTTCCACTTGTTTTCAGAGTTTAACCAAAGTAAAAACATAAATACAAGGTCTCTTTACTATTGTTTTCATTGTAATAAATTTTCTTCTCTCTTGTTTTTCTATGCACAAGTTTATGAGAAGTTGGGAGTTGCTCAAATGCTAGTCAGAAATCCACATCTCAAAAAAAGGTGTTATTAAACTAGAAATGTATATAGTTAATTAGAATATGAAATAATTATTTTTTATTTAAAATATGATTTTCCTAATATTTGTTAATAAATGGGTGTGTTGAGACAAAAAAATAACCAATAACATTATTATTCAATTTTAAACAAAAGGTATCACATGTCCTTAGTGGGATATTAAGATATACTCATTTCTTACTTTATATCAAGTCAAAATAAATCTTAAGTTATTAGGATTCCCTCATCATAGCTCTTTTCTTTTTACATTTTTATTAATAAAATCTATAGATGCATATGATGTTTAAGGCATCCCTTGAATTATTTAAGATGATACAACATGCATAGGAAGTAGCAATTGGTTAGTATATAATTAGTATAAATTAGGAGCATAGACTAGTGTAAATACATTCACAAATTATATTGTATTGAGGTTGCTCAAATGAGGTTAACCACTCAAAGAAGCCAATGATATTGTAATACATTCATGATCTCTTCTAATGTAATATAGTTATCTTACATGTACTTTGTAATATATTTAACTTATATTTTAGTATTGGTGTAATTTATCTATAGAAAGGTTCATATCATTTGGTATTATAGTTATTTCTAGGGCCATTTTCTTATTTTATCTAAATTTGAATAAACATAGAAATATCAACCCTAATTAGATAAATTAAATTAGGTAAACTAAGGTATTGTAAATATAGTCCTAAATATAAAACATAAGATAAATGACTACAATGGACAAAGGAAAATGAAAATAAACCAAGATAAACTCTGAAAAGAGAGATGTACTTAGATTTTTGAGTCATTATGTGACTATACAGGAAAATAGAATGTAGGAACATAAATAATGTAGAGAACCCAAAAACTTCCTAGAATATTAGCCCAAATGCCCGTAGGATAGTAACACCTAGTAGGATAAGAACAGTCGTTATTATCCCTATTGGTTGATTTTGTCTTATTTTATAAAGCTATAACTTATAGAGTAGTCAAGTAAAACATTAAATTTTAGGTCCTTTTGCATTTATTTAATCTTTGTAAATTATGTGAAGACTTGTATATGCCTTATTGAAGTTGTAAACCCTAGCTTTATGCCACAAAGATATAAATGAATTTGAAAGAGTAAAAAAGGGGCTAGATTTTGGGGTTGTGCTACACCTCAACACCCATGTGTTGAGCACTACCTACATACAAATATTCCAAATAGGGATAAAACCTCAATGTAGTTCTCTAACCTAAGTGATTTGTGAAAATTTTCTCCTTTAACTATGTGAATGCATATAGAATTGGATTGAATAATTTATTATGATTTTTTAGGGATGGATAAAAATGAATTCAAACTTGCCTCATGACTTCTTGAAGTGCTTGGAAATTAATTTGGGAAGAATAGGGATATTTTATTTAATATGAACTTGTGTAAATAAGCTCTTGTGATAGGAGTGATAAGCTTGCCAAGATATAATGAATTGAATAAATTGAATGTGAATTTATAGTGGTTGAGGGAAAATGACTCATTAGATATTTTTTAAATCTTAAGGCTAACCCTAAGGATTTTTTCATTTTTGAAATTTTAGCTTTTATGAGGGAAGGAAAAAAAGTTGGACAGGGATAGGAACGACAATCATTATTATCTTGTTGGGAATTATTATCCCTTAAATAAAGTGTTGAGTTTTGGGTTTAAAAAAGAGCATAGAAATATGTGGAGCTTTTTTCAACAGTAATATCATTTATGTAGGTGAATTAGTTGTCCTTATGGTGAAATGAGGTATTCTCTTGTGCTTAGGATGGGTTAAATTGGTGAAATGAATGTTAATAAAGTGCACATGTTAGTTAATGGTAAAAATGGATACAATAGGAATGATCAATTATTTATGACCAAACTTATGTTAATAAATCCCCCCACTCTATTCTATAAATTAAATTACTATATTAAAGTAAATCCATACCTTAGCTTGTCAAACATACTGATCTACATAATTCAATCATGCAAGGCACTATGATATTTAGAAACCTATACAAAAGACATGAAGTAGTTAATTTTTTCCTTTGAAAAACTTAAATTTTAATATTTGAAAATTTTCTTGAATTTTGACAATTTTTAATTTGAAGTGAAACTTGCTAAATTGAAAATTGCTTGCATTTGAGTATTTTGAAAATTGAAATGAGAGTATGGAATGAATACACTTGATTTGTGACAACCATGTTGATTATTTGTGATTGTGCTTGTTGATTATTATTCCTTGAATCATTAGATAAATGGTTCCTCCCATGATGAACTTGGAAAAATGGTGCTTCCCATTAAGTATTTGGAGAAAATGGTTCCTTATCCAAACCTTTTAAGAAAATTGGGGGTGATCAAACCCCAACTTGTATTTTCTATTTTGAAGTGATATTTTTACTTTTTGAATAATGTTAAAACTAATTGTTTCTATCCATATTTGTAACCTTATTATGTAAATGGGTTATAATCCTAATAGATTTACACAAATAATTATGAAATGCCTAGTCGACCCCAAGTCCTGCACTATGCAACTAAACTAAATCAACCACTATAGATGGATTGTAGATTCGATTAAAAAATCCTAGTATATTCTAGTATTTGAGAACATGATCAAAAGAGAATGGAGTACACCCATGATCCTACTATGTCTATGGAAATAGAAACTATGGCATAAATCTATTATTCTGCCCCCATTATAACTGTGGAATTTGAAACTATATGTGAATGGTCAGTGTAACATTGAAACATTATGATTTTTTTCCTTGAAACTAAAATATGAGTGAATAATCAATGACATTTGCCTTTATAATATGTTATAATAATTAAATTTTAAATTTTAAATTATGATTTTGCCCATAAATGAATTTTGTCTTATTTAAACAGGGTTAATCTTATGCATTAAAATACCACTAAAATGCCCCACTTTTGAGGTGAGGTAATTTGATCCTAAAAATTCACTCATCTCATAATAAAATTTAACATGAAACATGTGTAGTAATGTGTTATCATTTAAAATTATATCATAGTAAGATTTAAAAAATTTATTATAGCTTAAGAGGCCATGTCTATACAATTCAATAAAACTCATGAAATTAGTATGTCAAGAGTGCATGGTATGGATCATGTTACTTATAAAACTAATAAAGATCAATAGTCACACACAAAACAAGCATTAATGATATAAAATTAACATAGAATCGCAAATGGTGAAAATTAAGGTCATGTTCAAATGTCCTAAAGAACATGCAAAGACATGATGAATGTCATAATATGGAACATGTTCAAATGTTGTACACACGAAATGCCAAGGTAAAAAGTAGATAATTGTTCAAATTTCACATAACACACATATGTCCAAGGGAAAAATCAACAACATGTTCAAATTCCACACACAACACATGACATCTCATAGAGATGTAACAAGTAATAATCTCACACAATGGCTAAGGGCCAACATAATAGAAAAGTGAAATTGTAATCTACTATGTACAAGTAAGAAATATCAATGGAATATATAATTAGCAAAGGGATTTTATGATATTCATGTGTCATGTAATCATATCATATAAAATAAAATGTTCATGTACACTATGTAAGATAGAAATGTCAGCAAGATATTTGTATACAATTAAAATCTCAATAGTATATGGGTTATTGAAGGATAAAACCTACATACTATCACTTATGATTAATTTGGTGCCCCCAAATTATTAAGGCCAATGGGTATAGGATATTCTAACATCTTAATCTTAAAAAATGTTTGTATGTCCTATACAACAGTTCATATATACCCATGAAATACATACTCGAGTATTGGTTTTGTATTTTTGATAATATTTGGATTTTTTTGCTTTTGTGAGAATATTTGATTTATTTATTTATTTATTTTTGTAATATGTAAAATTATAAACAACATATATTTAAAACAAATCAAGGTTTTCAAAATAGAATAAAGGAGGCTAGTCTAGACAATTCACAACAAGTGTCAATGGAGGATGTGCACTAGCAAAGATTCAAATGGCTCAATATAAGGAATTTCTCCCCTATGGAATGTGAATTAGAAATGTTATAACTATTTAGGGGGTTGAAAAAAATGTACACATGTAAATGGATATAGATTCTCATTTAATCAAATTTATAAGTTTTGAAATATGTCACATGTATGGAAAAATTAAGCTTGAAATCAAAGAGATTTTACATTAAAATTGGCAATTGCAAATTGATATTACATGAATAATATGGAAATTTACATAATTAGAGTAATGTGTTTTGGAAATGTAGGTTATTATTATAATATATATGAAACTGTCAACCAAAATGATAGTAGTGGATGGTTTGTTTGTCATTTTCTAGTCGATTCAGTCCTATATGGGAAATGATGAAATTCTAGAAAAAACTATGCATGAAGATATAGTAATGTCCTTGTTTAGTGATATTGAGAATTGGTTTAAGAGTATCCAAATGGAGAAGTGAAAATATAAGGGCTAAGAGTCCAAAAATTCAATGAAATCCAAGGGAATATAAAAATGGATTAATTAATCACATGAAAGTGAATAGAAGAATATGATGCAAAAATAAGGAACTATGTACAATCAAGTTATTATGTTTTGAAATAAATTTTTATTTTAACAATGCATAATCTATCCAATGGTTCCATCAAGATTATAATCAGCCCAATCAGTAATGAGAAAGAAATGTCTTACCATTTTTGATAAAAAATAATCAAATGTGCCAATATCAAAATCATAACATATGTGATTTTTAGGGATAAATATATCTAAATGTCCAACTATATGATATTAAGTAGGAATCATGGATCTAGGAGTTGTAAGAGTACATAACATCTCATGAGATGGTGTAGAGATTGTGTAGAGATGGTGAGGAGGCATGTGTTGCATCATATGAATATCCACTTTAGGAGATGGTGCATGTGTGTTTTAGATTGAGGTAAAAGCAGGTTTTGAAGGGGCCCCGAAACCCTGTTACAAAGAAAGAAAGAAAGATCATCCAAGACCACAGGCAAAGCCTAAAAACTACTACAAGGAAGTAGCAAAAATAGGTTTTAAATGGACCTGAAACCACCAGAAAGACTTCCGATCAAAACCCAGATTAAATAGAGATATGGTATCACCAAAGGCAAAGGATTACAGAAAGAAAACAAAAAATAGGACCAGTTACTAAACCAACCAAAAGAACCAGATTATTCATCCAGTTCCAATATCATTTTCATAGTTTCTTTTCCTTTCATAACAGTATTTTGGGTAGTGGTTTCCGCCTGCATAGCTCCTTTTTGTGTAACCTTCTTTCTAGAACTTTGTCTCGTCCTTTTGCTAGGTCCCTCCAGGGCTTTGGTCTCCTCTTTGGCTCTTTTACCTATATTGACAGTAATAGCACAAATATTGGACGTAACTTCCTCCATTTTCATTTTGTTTTCCTTAATAAGTTCCCAGAGGTTATTTTCATAGGCTTTGAGCTTGACTGGGATCTCCCTTATCTGATTTTCCATATTGTTTATTTTGTTCCAAACAGCTTTCAGGGAATCTTCCATAGTTTCCACTTTCCTCTTGAGATCCATAATCTCCCTACACGTCCAAGAATCAAATTGGGATGATGCCTCTGATTTACAATTAACCCAAGCCATAGGTGTGTGTGTTTCATCATTCTATTTTTTCCCTCTCCATTCCTCAGAATTTTTATTGGGACTGTTCTTGGCTTCTTCAAAGATATCCTCTCGACTCTTTTGTTCCCACTCTTTAATTCCAGTTTGAATTTCCATATCTGTATCTTGATTATCATCCTGACCTGAAGTTTCCTTTTCATTATTTGAAGTTGGGTCCTCAACAGGGTCATCCTAGACAAATTCATCCTCTGACACTTTCTGGTTTTCCTCCGTATCTACAGTCCTGTTTGCAAAATCCTCCTCTGTGTTGACATCATCTTTTTCATTCTTCTTAGAACATTCTTCATCCTCATTAGAGTTTGTATCCCAGCTTTTAGTTCCTTCTTCTTCTTCCAAGTTTTCCTCCTTGGGGTTTTCAATTCTCTCCCGTTCCGTATCTTCTTCTACATTCTGCTTTTTAGCGCTAGGGAGCTTTATTTTGCCTTTCCCGTTTACACTTTCACTCTTTCTATTCCCTGACACCTTAATTTTCCCCTGTTTGGGGTGCTTTACCATTGCACTATTCTTGCAGTAGCCTTCAATAAGCAGAATAAGGCCTTCATGTAGGATAGGGCGTGTTTCCTTTTTCCTATGACCATATAAACTTTGGACCAAGGAGAAGCGAAGATAAAATGGAAAAGACAAACTAACCTTGTGCCTGAAGTGGTTAAGGAAGACAAAATGGAACTTGTGCACGTGCTTGCTTCTTCCGTCCAGGATGAAGTACTCCCTTATGTAGCTTAAGACATCCCTCCATATCCCTTTTATCTAATCCAATTCATAGAAATCCCCATACTTGACCAGCTTCTGTTCTTCCTCATCCATTTTGGGGAACTTACAAAAGGCCTCATTCGAGATGTTTGTCTGCTTGGAAAATTTGAGTCCATCCGTAGGCAGCCCTGTAACCTCAGCTATAAAATCCTCTGTTAAGTTCACTGTGATACCATGCAGGGTAACCCTTTCATCAGACCAATTTTTTAAAAAAGCCATAGTGATATGCGGCTTTGATCCATGGATTCTTTCCATGTAGCTCACAACTTTTCCTTTCTATAGAATTCTCCAGACTTCTTGTTTCTCTCTCCATTCATCACAGCTCTTGGGTTCTTGTTTTCGGGGTTCTCCCTTCCTTTCGCGTGCCATACTCGTTTTCTTTGAATCCCAGTTGCTATGGTTTTTACACTGAACCCACCTGCTGCCAAATTGATTGGAAATTCAGCTTTGTTTGTGCTTTTTCAGGATCTGCATCTCACTCTTAAGGGCCTTCCTCTTTAATGATTATTTTCCTTTCCCCGCGCTGCCACTCCTCCTACTCATTATATATTTATTACTCTCCAATATTTCCTTCCTTTGCATGGGTTGCATCATGAAGAATGAGTGCCCTCAATTCCATGTTCTTTTCTAATGTTTCATGCCACCTCACTGTTTGACCTTCCCAGGCTGCACAATTAGCTAGCCAATCTGCAACACCATTGGCTTCACGAAAGGTGTGGGTTATAATCACTTCTTCAAATTTATTTAATAATGTTTTCATCTCCATTACCTTATCCTCTATGGTCCAAGACACAGTATTTCTATTATTAAGAATATTTATTATATTCAAAGAGTCCCCTTCAAGCCACAATTTGGGATATCCCGAGTCCATAACTAATTTGAGGGTCTGAAGGGCAGCTGTAGCTTCGGCAATGTGGCTATTAGATTTACCAATGGGGATTGCAATAGCATCAATTACCATTCCCATATCATTTCTCAAGACTCCACCACAACCTGCATTCCCCGGGTTCCCTTTGGCAGCACCATCAAAGTTTCCTTTAATCCATCCTTGAGGAGGAACATTCCATGTTACTCCAGATCTGGGTTTATCAGGTTTACCAATAGGATTATCTATCCTCAAGGGATTATCCACTTGGAGGGTAGAGCTTGGATTCTTTTGTAATAAAAAATTCTCCTTTAAAGCTCTAATGATGTTCTGTCCTACCACCCATCCAGGAAGTTCTTTATTTCTAAAGATATGGTTATTTCTTTCCTTCCATATTCCCCACCAAATATGGGGAAGAGTTATTTTCCATAAAAAAAGGACTTCGGGATTCTTTGAAGGGCAGTACCAGCTTTTGAGAGATAATTCCACATTTTTGTGGTGAATCCATGTAATGCCCCACAAATTGAGAATCTCCTTCCAAACAAGCTGAGTGAAGGAACAATTCATGAACAGATGATCTCTATCCTCAAGGTCTTTTTTACAAAGAATACACCTGTTTACAATATTAATACCGCGTTTCTGTAAATTATCCAGAGTCAATATTTTGTTTTGGAGAAGGGTCCAAAAAAAGAATTTGATTTTAGGGATGAGTCCCTTAATCCAGGCTCTCATCCATAATGGTTTGCTACCATTTCCCTTAGAGGAGAAAATGGATGAAACTTTAAACTGTCCACTTGGCTCATTGTGCCAAACAATTCTATCTTCTTGGTTAGGATATAGAGATATAGCATTTAGGGATAGTTGAATATCCTTGAGATCTTGATCATAGTCAGTGAGGTTTACCCAAGAGTTGTTCTGCCAATATTGATTAACCGTTATTCCCACTCTTTGCTTGCATCTGTCTATCACATCTTTATCTTGGATTTCTTCCTGTAACGGTTTTCCTCTTAACCAAATATCTTCCCAGAACTTCACCTTTTTACCATTGCCAACTTTCCATGAACTTCCTTCTTTTAAAACATGTTTTGTTCCTTGGACTGCCCCCCATATGGCAAAAGGATGAGAAATGTCTGGTGTGGTAAAGAATTTAGGGAGTGACTTTGCCTTGAATAAGTACTTATGCTTCCAAATTTTACTCCATTCTTTATTTTCCTGATAAACCCTCCACCCCTGTTTAGCTAAGAGGGCTGTGTTCATACTTCTAATTTTCCTTATACCAAGTCCACCATCCCTGACAAGTTTGCAAATGTTATCCCATGCTATAAGAGGCATTCTCCTTTTCTCCTCAGTACCTGACCAAAGAAAGTTTCTCTGGATTTTTTCTATAGCTTCAGCAAATTTAGTGGGCATTTTGAAAAGACTCAAAGCATACGTAGGTATGCTTTGAAGACTTGCTTTGAGGAGTGTGAGATTTCCACCTTGGCTTAGAAGACTACCTTTCCATCCCACCAATTTCTTACTAAATTTGTTAATAAGTCCTTCCCAAAAAGCTTCAGGAGCTTTCGACCCTAAAGGGAGACCAAGGTAAGTGGAAGGAAAAGAACCTATGGAGCATTCTAGGATTCTTGCTATTTTGTTCTATCTATAAACTGGGGTATTGGTAAAGAATACCACACTTTTGTTCCAGTTAATCATCTATCCAGAGGCAGAGGAATACAGATTTATAGCTTCCTTTAGAGTTCTAGCTTCTGTGACTTCAGACTATCCCATGAAAATAGTATCATCCACAAATTGACCATGGGAGCATATTAAAGGATGCGAAGAGGGTTTCAGACATTTAAATAATCCTCTACAAACTAAGTCCCCAAGGTATCACCCCATACTATCATCCATGATAATAAACAGAATAGGGGAGATAGGATCCCCCTGTCTTAATCCCCTAGATGGATTGAAAAAATGAGATGAACTCCCATTTACCAACACAGCTATAGAAGTAGTAGTTATCAGTTGCTTGATTATATCAACCACTCTTTATTCAAAGCCAAAGGCAATAAGGCTTTTTGAAAGGAATTGCCAATCCACCCTGTCATATGCTTTAGCTATATCCACTTTCATTAGGAACCCCTCTGTTTAGAGCTGAACAGTGAATGAATATTCTCATGCGCCGTTATAACTGAGTTGAGGATTTGTCTGCCTGGAATGAATCCATTTTGCTGATCAGCTATTAACGAAGGGATCACTTGAATTAGTCTGGTCGTTAGAACTTTGTAAATTATCTTATAAAAAGAGTTGCACAAACTAATCGGTCTGAACTGATCAAGGCATTCCGCTCCAGCCTTCTTCAGAATAAGGTACAGAAAAGTGGCATTAACTTCCTTTAACATCTATTTTGCTCCAAATAACTCCTTCACCGCATTTCTGACATCCTTACCTATAAGTTTCCAAAGATTTTGAAAAAAAAACATGGGGAAACCATCTGGTCCAGGTGCTTTTTCTCCTCCTAAAGATCTAACAGCTTTGAAGATGGTGCATGTGTTATTACTGCAAAGGAGAATATTTTTCTGATAAAATTACTTTTGATTTGTTTGCACTTTAATGTTTAATACTTTTTATTATGAATGTTTTGATTAGATGCCAAATAAGATTTGATTGAGTTTAAATGCATCATTAGACTGTGGTGGTAGATGGGGAGAAGGAGTTACATCAAATGTATTAGATGCTCATACTTTATCTTCAAAATAGTAACTTAATTAAAATAAATGTATTTAAAGAATATATGAATAGTCAAAGGTATAAAACTATTTTTAAAACCTTGGGCATCCTAATATCATATAAAAAATTCATTTTTTTGGTGAAACAATAAAAGGAGTGGTTAATATAACAAGTCCCATTTGAACAACTATCATAATATGGCCCATAGTGGCTTGTTTCTTACCATTATAAGTCCCAAAACTTTTAGTAGGTGCTTATATGTCACTTTGTGTGTAGCCTAATGAATGAAGTAATGTAATTTTGCATGCATTTTCGATTGATCCATTATAAATGAGTACATTATGAGATCTTATACATAAAACATGAATATTATTATCACCATTAACTATTTAAAATCATAAAAAGTGATCATATGATGTGGTGTAACATTTGGATTAATTATACCAATAATATCATCCAAGGGGTGTTTGTATGATGCAATGGGTTGATAATCATTATAATTATGATGCAAATTTGAAGTATCTTTGTTGAAATCACATTTAGGAAATGGATCACTAAAAATCTTGAGCTTAACATTGTTATTTTGTTGGGGCTTTGTTTCTTATATAGGGGTGTCTACCTTAATGAAATTATCATCAATAAGATCCTAAATTAGATGTTTGAGCTTAAAAGACTTGTTTATATAATGACCATTGCATCAACGATAATCATAACATGCATTGTTATCAAAATATTTTATTTTTGGCTTATTCATGTCAACTTCATAAGAAGGAGGCAAAGTGATTATGTGACATTCAATCAAATTTTGTAGAAATTTTTAAGGTGGTTACAATAATTTAGAAACTTAACTTTGTGGATAATTTTAAAAAATAATGTTGACTTGTATCTTTACTTCTACCTTAGTATCTTGTGCCTTGGATTTATAAGATGGTTTGTTTTGATCTTTTTTCATATACATAGGAGGTGCATATGTGTATTTAATATTTTTTAAAGTGAGAAATGTGACCTATATATCTCTTATAATATTAAAAATCTCTTTGAATGATTTGAAATTCTTAAAAATTATTGAATCATGTAAGGGTGAAAACAAACTTTGTTCAAATATGTCTTGTAATGCATTTTCTGCTAGTAAATTGGTAATTTTATCCAAAATAGTCTTGTAACAAATCGCATACTCATTGATAGGTTTATTGCTCCTTATTTTATCTTAGGAATTTGTGCATACACAATTTTTTCATCAATGTTGATAGAAAAGTGCTTGAGAAATAAATCCCCTAAAGGATTGAATGATTTCAGAGATTCAGTAATAAAATCATATAACTAATGTAAAGCATAGTCCTTTAGGTTCCTTGAGTTAGAAATGTATCATTAATTTCATAATCTAAACATTTTACATGAAATGATATTAGATGTTGTTTAATATATTATTTGCCCTCACATAAAGGAATATTAAGAGATAAAAATATGGTGGGTAAAGGAAAGGATGAAATATCATGTGCTAAAGTATTATGAGGTAAAACATGGGAATATAATGGTTGGATAGCTTCTAGGATACCTTGCTCTAATTGCAACACCTTTGTGTGCATGAATGCAATTATTTGTTCAAGGGAATTACATTAAATAAGGCATGTGATGTAGTATACATTTATATCAAAGGATTGGAATGATTTAATTGGTAAGGCATGGTTATATAAATCTATGCTATAGTATGTGTTTCCCCAAAACATAAATATATGAATGGGATAATAATATCAACACTAGTAATTGGGACACCTATGGTAGGGTTTACAATATGAAAAGGTGGTTCTTGTTTTACATTATAAATTTTGGATTTTTTTACATTTTTTTAAGGATAAGAAGATCTCCATTAATTTGGAAATATATTTTGGATTTCATTAAATTCCTTCTCAAATTTCAGAGAGACATTGTGTATGTAATCATAATTGCATGATGTACATGAATTAAGCATAGATCAGATAATATAGATCATGCCTACACTTTTGATTGGGTATACACTTGTTAAGTGAGAGCATGGAAAATATGGGGATCTATTAGACCCGATTAGGGGATCATTTATATCACTTGTCACAATAGATCATGCTAGGAAGGGTTCCAAAGCCTACAGTTTAACACAATCACACAACAACCCTAAAAGCGTCATATGATTTTGTATTTCACTTATGCTAATAAACAAGAAAGTAAATTATTCTAATAACAAGAAAAGTAAACTAATCTAGTACATACCAAATCTTGTGGCACAATGTGAGTATTTAGATATAAATCAATCAAATATGTATAGGGAACTTCAAATAAAGTAAGTACGAGTAACACCGTAATACATAGAATATGAAAAGTAATATTATTCAAGCCAACACTTGTGCTACTTCTATCTACTAAAAGAGAGGAGAAAAAAGTTATAATATATTCACCTGAATGTGAACCCATCATGATTAAATCTCTCCCTTGGCTAATGGGGCTTTGCAAAAGGTTGTTTTGGTTCATAAAGATTACTTTGTTAGGCTAAAGCATCCAAGACCTATCCACAAGACTAGATTCTCCAAATAAGAAACTAAGTTAAGACTCCTCAATTAGAATGGTGGAAGAGCATATTGTGAAGAAGCATGAGTGAATAATAACTCTTTATTGCATATATGAATAATGACCAAAATGACCTTGTATATATAAGAGTATCTCACCCAAAAATAATCAGAATATTTTGGCTATGTTAGGTCGACACAATCGACCTAGTACATTCCTGGGCTAATGCCTAAAGTCTGTACTAGGTTGGCTGGAAGGCTAAGAAACCAAAAGAGCTAAAGTAACTTCAAAACACACTAGGTCAACTAGGTTGACCTAGTGTACTGGATAGGTCAAAAGGGTAACAAGGAAGGAGAAGAAGGATAGAAAGAGGAAAATACTAGAGGAATGTGTAAGGGAAGAGAAATAGCTTAGGGAAAGGTTTTGGGAACTGTTTAGATTGGAAATAATGTGGTAATAAGGGAGAAAGAAACTAAAAGAGATAAAGTAGCTTCAAAACATACTAGGTCAACTAGGTTGACCTAGTGTACTGGACAGGTCAAAAGGGTAACAAAGAAGGAAAAGAAGGATAGAAAGAGGAAAATACTAGAAGAATGTGCAAGGGAAGAGAAATAGCTTAGGGAAAGGTTTTGGGAACTAGTTAGATTGGAAATAATTTGGTAATAAGGTACAACAATCCTATGAAGCACCAAAGGTATGCCCACCCCTTTCTCAGTGCACCCCTTAAGGCATGCACTCAAAGATATTGAGTCCTGATGGGTTCCTTCAAGATGTAAAGTGTCAGCATTTTATAAAAGTTTAAAATACTATGTATACATATGCCCCACTCAAATCTCATCATGTGTCACTAAGGTGTAATGGGGGATGGTGCTTAGAGAAAGAACATAAAGACACACACAATGTTGATGCTAAAAAAAGTTGCAATATGTTTTAAAAGCATAAAATAATTAAAATTAAATGACATAAAGGGAAATTAGTCTAAAAAATGTAAATAAGTAAAAAATAAATGTAATGTGTACCTTGACTTACCTTTTGTCATGGGATGGTCGTCAGTTGTGTTTTCAGTTTTGATTATGTAGGGCACAAAGACTACTTTCAACAAACAAAAAATACAAAATTGAGGAGAAAAACAAACAAATACAATAAAAACCAAGATAGTTGGTGCCATCTAGATGGGACATACTTGGTAATTTGGCAAGTTGGGTGATAGGTGCTATGTTAGACCAAATGACCAAGTCAAATAAGAGTAAATTGGGTAATCAAAAATCCAAGGCTACTAAAGACTAAAAAACTCAAACAAGTAAACCAAAAGTAAGAAAAGGCAAACTCACCAATTCAAACCAAGTATACATGTTTAAAAAGAAATGATAAGTAAGACAAATCAATAGTAAAAATTTAAAAAAAATGGTAAAACAACATTGATGAGTGAGCATAACAATCCACATCTCACTTAACAATGGTAAAAAAAGGTATGAACTCAGGTATTCAAAATAGCAAGACAAAAAAATTATGATAAATGGAAAAAAGAAGGTAAATTAAGTCTAGTAAATGTAAAATGAGGTGAATAAAATGATCCAAAGTTTCTCAATCATGTTATTTTGCATCTAAAGATAGATAAAAATGAAACAAAGTAGTGATAACATGTTTTTAAGTAATGAAGAAGGAATTTAGAAAAGAGGGAAAACAGATTTGGAATCATAATTTAGCTATCAAGGGGGGATATTAAATGGGTGGAGGGGATAATGAAGGAAAAAATAAGGTAGAGAAACTCTTTATCAAAGTCAAGACACTCAAATTTGGTTTGTCAAAACAAGAGGACTATCAACCTTAGGGAATCTGAAGAACTTCTCTTAGCTACACAATCTTAAGTTAACAAATGGAGTATATAGATCATCCCATGAAGGCTATATGTAAGAAAATAAAAATAGACCTACCTCCCCACAATGTGTTCCCCATTATTTAAGACCCCTTACAAAACCATCAGTCTACTATGAAGATTGGGTACTTATGTGAGAAAGTATGTAGCACCATATATTTTTTTGAATTCTTTTATTCCAATCTATTGGCCTACCTACCTCAAAGGACCTCGGTTCTATGTGAGGCCAACTATGGAGTTTGAGCTTCGGTTGGAGATAGGAGATGTGCTTTTAATCACATCTTTTCGTGTGAATTTGACTTTTGAGATTTTTATGTTATTTAGATATCATTGCCTTTTATTTTCAAATGATTTGGCTTTTAAATTTATTTTGATGGCTTTTTCTTATTCCTCCTCTATACAAATTTGGAAAACCAAACATGGGTGCTAAAGATGACTTTCATTGAAAACTTGGGACAAGATTTCTAAAAGAGAGAAACTTCAAAGAGCATGGGGTATAAGAGTCTCGTAAATCTAGGTGAAATAAAAGTGCTATCTTGACTTTGACCTTGTTTTATCCAATGTGGAGATGAAATAAAGGGGTAAATAAAGAGGAATGACACATGGAACAATTTGAATTGCTTCAAATTTCAAAAAAATGTGATAAAGGGAAAAGAGGGATACAATGATAGTAATGTGTGATTCCTTATCATGAGAAAGTGGGAAATGGAGGAAAACATGTTAACATAGATTATTTTCAAATTATATCTATCAAAAGAAGCAAAAACTAAAGTTGACAATTAGGATCAAGAACATAAAAAGAATGGTAATGTTATGAGGGTCGGCTCCTATCCATAGTCTTACAAAGTAACTCATAAAAGAGAGACCCATGAGGGTGCTAATAAGAAAGAGAAAAGAAAAAATGAGGAAGCATTTTTACAAAGCACCTCACAAAAGAAGAACACAAAAGATGCCAAAACAACATTGGCAAGCAGTAACAAAGAGAAAAAAGATAAGTAAAAAATTATGGTTTTGTGAGGGATGTCAGGTCATATCCATGGTCTTACAAAGTAACTCACAAAAGAAAAACCCAAGGGGCACCAAATCAAAATTGGTAAGCATAAGGAGAATGAAAAATAATATAATGAATACTATGGTACATCAAGAAACCAAAAGACCAAAAGGGAGGACTAAAGGTTTATGAATAAGAGGGAACTACTACAAAGGGAGAGACCCATGCTTAAGAATCCTAAAAAAAGGATGTTAGATAGATATAGATAGAAAGAATGATAAAAAGGAAATGATTAGGAAAATTCCATTTTAGGAATTGATCATTGATGGGCTCCTTGAAAACATGGCCTTCATTAGTTTGAAGATGGTAAGTACTTGGACCAAGGATGTCTTTAACTAAATAAAGACCCCACCATTTTTGGGCGTATTTACCTTTTTTGTCATGGGTGTAGTCTAATTTAAGGATAATATCGCCAACATTAAATGTACATATTTTAACATGTTTTTTATGTTATCAAGAAATGTGTGCCTTATATTGGTGATTATGTTGTAGTACTAGAGAAAATGGAGTTGCCCTAGTGGTAGTGTGAATGCTAGTCTGATAGGCCCAAAGTGTGGGATAAAGATGAAGATGCCAATCTATGTGAGTTTCAAAAATTATATTTGGAAGAATTTTATTAGTGGCCTTATCTTGACCGTTTCACTACGGATGATAAGGAGTGGAACACTTGTGATTGATTTTGAATTTGGTGCAAAGTTGTTTAACATGTTTATTTTTGAAATTACCACCATTTTTTAAAATGATGGTGTGAGGCCAAAATGATAAGTGATTTGGTTAAGAATGAACTTAGATATGGTAGGACTGATGACATTGACAAGGGGAATGGATTCAAACCACTTGGTAAAGTACTCAGATGGTGATAATAAAGATGTTCCCATCTTGGGAATGAGGAAGTTTACCAATGAGATTGAATCCCCATGTAGAAAATGGCCATGGAGATTCAATAGTTTGAAGTTTAACAAGAGGTGAATGAATGAGATCATCATGAAACTAACAAGGATTACACTTTTTAGCATATTTTTCTAGATTTAGGCCAATAGTAACCCATAAATAGGCATTTTTGGGCTATAACATGTCCACTACAGTGACCACCACAAATGCCCCCATGTGCTTGTTTAAGTAGAAGAGGGACCTCATCTTGCATGACAAAATGGAGGAAGATACCTTTGGAATTATGATAATAAAGGATGTTATGTCTAAATATGTACTTGAAAGTTTGTTTATGAAGATGTGTCTTTTCATAAGAACCCAAGTTAGGAGGATAAGTTTAATGTTCTAAGAATGGATGATATCTTGATACCATGAGCATTGTCAGATGGTGATAGCCTTGATGTGGTAGATAAGCAAATCAAGAGGGTGGGTAGATAAAAAATATTTAATTATTTGTATGATAAAAGAAAGATCAGAAATAAATTTATATGGATGAAAAAGATAAGTTAAAGAGACAAGAGAATCAACAATGGAATTTTGATCTCTAGGAATAGGCTCAATTGTAAAAGAGATAAAATTATTGGCAAGAGTGATTGAAATTTGATGATAGGTGATAAGGTTTTCACTTTTACATTAATAAGCACCACTAACTTGATGGAAAATGAGTTTTGATTCACCCAAAGCATGAATGTATTGTATGTCTAAATCAAGAACATCTCTCATACCTAATATAAGAGCTTTGTATTTGGCTATATTGTTGGTGACATCAAATGTAAAGAATAAAGTTAAGGGAATTATTTTTCCAAGAGGACGAGTGAGAATGCAACCTACCTGAGATCCTTAAAGGCATTTAGAACCATCAAATTGAATGGTCTAAGTATCCTCATGCAATTCAACATTGATTTTAGGGAGTTCCTCGATAACTACCTTTGGTTAAGTAGTATTAGAGGAAGTAGGAGATTCATAAAATTGATTAGATTCAAGATTGGCAATAAAGCTATGAAAATAATCTTTAAGATAAATTACTTGATTAAGACCTTCAATGTAAAGGATATTATCATCTGAAAGTTATCTTGAAGGGAAGAAGTGGCTAGAATAAGAGTTGTAGTAAGTTGGTCAGCTATGACTTGCCCTTTAATAACTTTTTGCGTGACAATGTGAAGATCAAATTACATAAGTAAGACCATCCACTTGCCAATTCTATCTCTAGGAATAAATGATTTAGAAAATAAATGATAAATGGGATCAGAATGAACTATGACATAAGTGGTTTAAAGCATGTAGTGATGAAGATTTTTAGTTGTGAAATAGATAACGAGGCAATCATGCTCAACTTTGGTATAACATATTTCTTAATTGATGAGGCCTTAGATAATATATTAGATGGCATACTCCTTGACCATATCATCCTGTTGGGAAAGCATTGCCCCAACTGATATGGGTGTGGAAGAAGTATAAAGAATCCAAGGTTTATCATTAGAAGGAGGAAGAAGTGTAGGTGGATGAAGTAATGACTCTTTCATATTACCAAATGCTTTTTGACATGGATCTATTCATTCCAAGGCTATACATTTATTGATATGGGAATTAATGAATTGAATTTGATAAGCCATCTCAAGAATGAATCATCTAATTGCTCTAAGTTTTCCTAAATAGGTATGAATTTAAAGAATAAAATGAGGAATAAGCATGTTGATAATAGAATTAATATTGGCTAGGTCAACATCAATGCCATGAAGAGAGACTAAGAATCCTAACAATTTTCCAGGTGTAACTCCAAAGACACATTTGAAAGGATTGCGTCATACTTTATATTTGATGAGATAGTCAAAGATGATGGCAAGATTAGAAAGATGATTTGTACAGTGTTTGGATTTGGTGATAAGATCATCCACATATGTTTTGACAATTTTATGGATGAGGTCATGAAAGATATGAGTCATTGCACGTTGGTAAGTGGCCCTGACATTTTTTAGATCGAAGGTCATTTTAACATAACAATAGGTGCCCCATGCCATGGTGAAATTAGTCTTATGTTGGTCCTCGAGATCTATATGAGTTTGGTTATATTCTAAGAAGCCATCCATAAGAGATATAATTTCATATCCAACTTTGGAATTGATAATGGCATCTATTGAAGGCAAAGGAAAGTTGTCTTTAGGAAAATCAAGATTAAGATTGCAAAAATCAATGCAAATATGAATGATCATAGTGACCTTTTTTAAAACAAGAACAATATCAATATTAGAAACCCATTCAAAATAATCCATAGGTTTAATACATTTAGCATTGAGTAGTTTGATGATTTCCTTATGGCATAAGTTAGTAACTTCGAGAAGAAATTTGCATTGATTCTGATGCACAAGTTTAACATCAGGATAGATAATGATGTTATGGACCATTATGTTAGGGTCAATACCAAGAATGTCTTGGTAATACCAAGTGAATGCCTCTTGATACTTATCAAAAAATAGGCTAAAATTATCATGTTTAAAGGGTGAAAGTTCTTTGGAAACTATGATTGATCAAGGGTATGAGGGAGTACCATATTTGATATAAGTTGTTTCTTCAATAAGCATGGCATTACCATCTTGAAATTAGTATGGCACATTGGGTAAAGATGAAATTGGATTAGTTTTTGGATCAATGCTAGCGCTAAAGTTGTTAAAGTGAGGAGTTTTAGTTTTAAAATTTCCAAGTTTATGATGTTGCCAAGAGAGTTGAGGTTCCTAGGCATAAAGTAACTCAAGAATAGCTTCATCAGTAGGAAAAGTAGGAAGAGGACCATAATACTCAACATCTACTTCTAAATCTAATTTTTTTTTACCATGGCAATCATATTCAAAATGTATTTGACAAACATCAGTTGCCTTGGTATCAAGTGTGATTTTAGGAGTAGAAGAAGTAGATGGAGTAGAAGAGGTAGATGGAGTGTTGATGGGTTCTTTGATAGGATAAGGATTAGATTTAATGGGAGCATCTAAAAGAGGTAAATAAGATGAGATTACTTCTAGAGATTCGTAAGGTGTGACTTACTCTACAACCTAAGGAGAATTGATAAGAGGAGGATTAATAGGAAGCACATAACCCTCAAATTATAAATTAGTGTCTACAAAAATGGTATGCACATCTCAATTGAAAGCATTCATTTAGGTTAATGTCTTTTTATAATTTAATACATCCAAATCTCTATATTAAGCTTGGGCCATGATATAGTTGTCATCATATGTTGGAGAAATTGTGCATGCTTGAGATTCAAGAGGATCTTCAAAAGGAAAAATCCCATGATTACTAAATATTTTAGGAGACATGGTGAGAGGATCTTGAAACAATTTAGCCACTCCAAAATCATTGCAAGTAAAAGCATCTTCAAGAAAAGATGACATTTAGGCATTGCATGGAGGGGGAAAATCGGTAATCTCATCCATGAGAGGAGCGGTATGTTATAAAAATTAATGTCTAAGTGGTCATTATTAACTTTTGGATTACATTGGTAAGTACTTAAATAAATAATAATATATTATTTATTTACTCAAGGTGTAAACTTTGAAAAAATAAATAATCTTATAATAGTTATTTAATATTTATTAATTGGATTTATCAAGGTGGATGGACCCATTATTTTTACAATGGTCACATCCCCTCATGAATCATTATAAATAGGTTTTTACCCCTATTGTAAAATATCTCAAACACAAAAATATTCAAGTATTCTTGTGTGTGGCAAATACTTGTCTGAGACAAATTTGTGAAGAATTTATCTAAGTGAGATGAAGAAGATTTGATGTATTGGGGATATTATTATTTCTCAATATTGAATATCACTTTTTTGGGTTTTTTACCTCTTTGAGATTTTCCCAGGATAAATATGTGTTGTGTTTATTGATCTGGCCTCATTATATATTATGCTTTGCTCATTAAATCTCTTCTAAATCTGTAATCATTCATATAAATATTTTATCATGCTATCAGAGCCACTGGAGAGGATTTTGATTAGCAAGAATATAGAATATTAAATTGATATTTCAATTTATTCAAAGCTTGGGCAATTGGATGCCATTGTATGGCCTGAGCACTTTAAAAAATTAAAACTTGGGTTTTTGTGCATCAAATTGCTTTCTGAAAGTTTTATTCATTTAGATTTTCAAAGATAAGGACTCATGAAAATTTTCAAGGCCTAAGAAGCTCTGGAATAGAGTTTTCAAATTTCTCTCTCCTTTATTAATGTACCTGTATGGCTTGGGAGGCTGGAAAAAATTATTTTTGGCACCAAAATTTTTTCTGAAAGGCTTGTTGGCATTGTGGGAGGATTTCAGGAAGGTTTGCAAATTTTGAAGGCCTCTATCTTCATCAAATTTTTTTCTCTCCTCCATAAAATATTTAGGTAAGTATAAAATTCTTTCAAATATTTAAAAAATAATTTATTTTTTTATTTTTAAAATTTGATTTACCTTTTATTAAATTATTTCACCAAAAAGTTAAAAAATAAGTAATTTTTTTTTACTTTTATTTACATACATAATAAATAAATATTTATTGTTATTTATTTTTTAAAAATTGAATAAAAATAATTAAATATAATATTTTGCATGTAAACCTTTGAATTCACTCATAGATAAGTTGATGATTTTATTTTTTTTTGGTAAAAATTTGTAAAAGATAAGTCTAGTGTTCAACTATCATTAGATTTTTTTATCTTCTTGTTGACTCTAGTCAAAATTAATTAAAAATTAATTTAATTTGAATTCTATTTTTTGGATTATGTGTCTTCTCTCTCACGTGAAAACATCTTGACTTATCGATTAGTCCTTCTTTTGACACTTGATATAGTCTAAACCTAGGCAAGTATAGTCATCCAACCAGTCGATATAAAGGTTTTGGCATGTTTTAGATGTATTGGAATGGTTCATTTTTTATTTTGAATAATTTTATTATTCTTTTTACACATTTTTTAATAATTATGCTTACGTGGTCATTGTGGGTATGACTATTTCAACACCTAGAATTATGCAACTTGATTTTAATTGTTTGATTTGGTTAGCATATAAATTGTATATCTAAATATAGTTACATGATAAATTCACTTTATTTTATAAATAGTTCAAAATTTTCATTTAAAAAGGTTAAATCATAAAAGTGTTCTTATTTTTAGTGTATTTTGTGACAATTGCTACACCTTGCTTTGTCACAATTTTTTGAAAATTTTCTTGCTTTATCAATCTTTAATTTGAACAAAAAGTGTGTATTTACTTTTTTAAAATTTGTTTTAATTATAAATAATTTTAAATTCACACTTAAAAGGTTATTTTTTAAACATTTGGATATTGTCATGTTTAAAGGGAAGTCATGGCTTCTCCTCATTTTTTTTAAGACAAATCTCAGATGCTTAATGGAAATAATTATAATGTTTGGAAAATTCATGCTAAAGCTAAATTTATGGCCTGTAAATTATGGAATATTGTCATTGGGATTGATAAAGTCCCATCTGGACTTCATGTGACCCCTGAACTTAGCAATACATTTCAACAAAAATCACATGAAGCTATGTTCATTATTTTGCAGAGTGTTAAGGATGAATTCCTTCTCCACATTGGTAATCAATAATATCCATATGAAGCTTAAAAACTTCTTGAATCTATGCATGAGGGAACTCATCTCTCAAATATCATTAAGTTAATCCTTAAATTGCTAATAACACCTATGAAGGGTGATGAAAAAATTGTGAATTTTTTAGCTAAAATTAAGAATATTAAAACTTAGTTAGATGGTTGTAATTATAATTTAATTCAAAATCAGTTGATTTATTTTATTATTCAGTTAAATATTTATGAAAAAATTATAAATTTCATTTCAATTTTTAATTCTAAATATCAAACTTAGCAAGATATCCGTGACCTTACCACCTTGTCTGCTCTCTTGATTCAAGAAGAGCAAGTTATGACAAATTTTGATTCTAAGGAAAATACTACTTAGGCACTTATCACTCATAATAATATTTTTGATAACACTAAAAACTAGAAATATAAGCATAATTTTACTAAAGGCAAACATGAGAATAAGAAATCTGGTAATAAAATCCATGCACCTAAATTCAATGGAAATTGTAATTTGTGTGATAAATTTGGTCACAAAAGGGAAACTTGTTATAAAAACAAGGATATAATTAACAATAAATCTTCTAGAACTAACAAAGAGAAGAAATCTAATCAAAATAAGTAGAAGAATCAAAACCCTAATTAAAATAATAATTAGGATCAGAATGTTATTACTTTATATACTATTTTATTTGTTTCAAATGAAAATGAATGGATTTTAGATAGCGGTGCATCGCACCATATGACATGCTTATATGATTTTTTATATGATTATACAGATATCTCTGATAGAATTTACTTAGGAGATAATTCATTTTTAAAAGCAACTAAACATGGAAAAGTAAAAATTTTAAATGTTATTATTAATGATGTTTTCTATGTACTTAAGCTTAAAAAGAATTTTTTATCTTGTTCTCAACTTACTAATGATAATTTCATTTTAACTTTGCTTAAAGATAGTTTGTCTATTAAAAATCAAGATGGATCATTGATTGTTGAAGGTATTCAGAAGAATGATTTATATATCTTCTCTCCTTTTGCATGTTTAATTTCATCGCATAATAAGAATGAATCTCAATTATGGTATGAAAGATTAGGACATGTTAATTTTAGAAGTTTACATGATACGTCTGTAAAAATTCTTGTTTTTAGACTTCCTTCTATCCCCTCTCATCATGAAACTTATGAGGGTTGTTTACGTGGTAAACAACATATCAACCCCTTTCACAAGAATCATGATGTGAATTCCTCACATCCTTTAGAATTAATTCATAGTGATGTTTTAGGTCCTTTGGAAGTTACTTTTCTTAATGGTTCATTATATACTGTTACATTTATTGATGATTATTTTAGAATGATCTGATCTTATTTTATTAAAAAGAAATTTGATATTTTTTTAAGTTTAAATAATCTAAAGCTTATGTTAAAAATGCATCTAATTTAGTTATTAAGAGATTAAGAACTGATAATGGTGGTTCATATGTTAGTAAAGAGTTTGATTTTTTTTGTATTAGTTTTGGTATTCAAAGGGAAATAACAACTCCCTATTCCCCTCAACGAAATGGTATTGCTGAAAAGAAAAACCATGCCATCATAAAAATGACTAGAACAATGTTGCAATCTACAAATATTCCTAAGTTCTTATAGGCCAAAGCAATGAACACTAATGTTCATATTCTAAATAGTGTCTCTACCAAAACCTTGCATCTTTCTAACCCTTTAAAAATGTGGACTAAGAATAAACCTAGTGTGGCTCATCATAGGATCTTTGGTAGTCATATTTCTATCTTTGTCCCTAAAGTTAAAAGGAAGAAACTTGACTCCACTTCCTATTCTTGAATTTTTGTAGGATATGGAGGTAAGACTAAAGTTTTAAGAGTGTATGATCCCTTTAAATGTCAGATCATTGAGAATGGGAATGTTTTTATTCTTGAAAAATCATTTTGTGAGCCCTCTGTGGATCCTCCTTAGTGTTCTTTTGTTGATGAACCTAACTCTCATGTTTCTCCTTATGATGAAATATAAATCCTTGAGGATGTTGATCTAGTTTTGGATAACTTAGAGTTTGAGGAACCCCATGAGTTTCATATTCAATCTAATAGATCTAAATGGGTAGAATCCCTAATTCAATCTTATAATGTTGATAACCTTAATAAATTAACTAGAAGACAATAGTTTCATCATGTATGAATGTGAACCTCAATCCTTTGAGAAAATCACTCAAGATGATAGATAGAATATTGCTATGCAAGCTGAATATAATGTCTTAATTAAAAATTAGACTTGGAACCTTGTCCCTCCTCTACTTAAAATATATACTGTTAGTTATATGTGGTTGTATAAGATCAAATATAATTCAATTGATAAAATTGATCATTTTAAATCTAGATTAGTTACTCATGGGTTTACTCAAGAACCCAAGATTGAATATGTTGAAACCTTTTCTCTTGTGACAAAAATGAGTACTATTGGACTTCTTATTGTTCTTGTAGCCCAAAATGGTTGGGTTATCCACCAAATGGATATCAAGAATGCATTTCTAAATCATGATTTAGAATAATAAATCTAACTCAGTCTAAAGGTTTCATTTATCCTAACAAAGAACATTATGTATGTAAGTTAAAAAAATCTTTGTATGACTTAAAACAAGCTCCTAGAGCTTGGTATTCTAAAATTACTTCTTTTTACAAAAAAATGGGTTTTTCTAACTGTTATTCAGATAATGATCTCTTTGTTAAAATTGAAAATAGTCATTTGATTCTAATTGTATTATATGTTGACGATTTGTTGATTACTAGCGATCTAACTAGTTTAATTCATAAATATAAGGATAAACTAAGTCAAATATTTAAAATAATTGATTTAGACATTCTACATCATTTTTTAGGAATGGCTATATTTTAGGATAAAAATTAAATTATTGTATCACAATCTCAGTATGAACATAATCTTCTTATTAAGTTTAACATGCTTGATTGTAAATCTACTACTAATCTTATTGAAGTTGGTATTAAACTTGATCCTAAATCTACATGTAAAAAATTTAAACCTTCTTTGTATATAAATCTTATTGGAAGTTTAATTTAGCTAACCATTACTAGGCTAGATATTTCATATGTTGTTAGTGTTGCTTATAGATTTATGTAGGATCCATATTTAGATCATTGAAAATTAGTTAAACGTATCCTTCATTATATCAAAGAAAATATTAATTATGGTTTATTTTATTCTTTCATTGATAATGCTAAATTATATGGTTATTTTGATGTTGATCATGCTAGTGATACTTTAGATCATAAATCTACTTTTGGATATGTGCTTAAATTTGGTGCAGGTGCTATCACTTGGAGTAGCAAGAAGCAACCTACTATCTCTCTTTCTTCTATAGAAGTTGAGTATAGAGGTGATATGGAAGTTTTTAAATAATCCATGTGGATATGAAGTTTATTGGGAGAGCTTCATTTGGATGTTTTTTAGAGTACCATCTTTCATTTTGATAACAAAAGTTGTATAGCTCTGGGAAAAAATCTAGTGCAACACCAAAGAACTAAATATATTGAAGTTCATATGCATTTTATTTGAGATAAAGTCCTCGATGGTGATATTAATCTATTTTTTTATCTTAAAAATGAATAAGTGATAGATATATTCACAAAACCATTTGATGCTACCAAATTTTATCAATTTTATGCAATGTTAGGCCTCTTGGAGTTGCCATTGAGGGGGAGTGTACATGACAATGCCACTTCCTAATGGACATGTGTTTCTTCTTCTTATCTATAATTCTTCTAATTTGTATATCATTGTAAAAACTTCACGTGGAATATATTTTATTTAAGTAAACTTCATGTGGAAGTTTTACTTGTGTACCCCAATACATTTAAAAGCATAATTTGTAATGGAGATCCTTGTGTTATAAAAGGCTCTAAATATGCTTAGTGATTATTCATGAGAAATAGTGAGATGTAATCTCACAATCATGCTAGCCTAAATTTAATTTCAAGTAGTTTATGGATTATAATTCCTTTTGTTTCAAAAGGTGACCTTTGACATGATGAAAGTTTTTAAATCTTTCAAATTTTTCATATAGTATAATTCCTTTATGGTGTCTATGGATTTTATCCCCACTTAGTATTAAGGGGGAGTGTTATAAAAATTAATGTCTAAGTGGTTATTATTAACCCTTCGCTTACATTGGTAAGTAATTAAATGAATAATAATATATCATTTATTTACTCGAGGTGTAAACTTTGGAAAAATAAATAATTTTATTATAGTTATTTAATATTTACCACATGTTTATTAATTGGATTTATCAAGGTGGATGGACCCATTATTTTTACAATGGTCACATCCCCTCGTGAATCATTATAAATAGGGTTTTACCCCTATTGTAAAATATCTCAAACACAAAAATATTCAAGTATTCTTGCATATGGCAAATACTTGTCTAAAACAAACTTGTGAAGAATTTAACTGAGTGAGATGAAGAAGATTTGATGTATTGGGTTTATTATTATTTCTCAGTATTGAATATCACTTTGTTGGGTCTTTTACCTCTTTGAGGTTTTCCAAGGAAAAATACCTATGTTGTGTTTATTGATCTAGGTTCATTATATATTATGCTTTGCTCATTAAATCTCTTCTAGATCCGTAATCATTCATATAAATATTTTATCATAGTATGATCTCTTGGAAAAAGAGGAGGAAGCCATTATAAAATATATGGAGGTAATTTGGTCATATTACAAGTATGTTGTAATTCATTAGGTTCATCATCATTAGAATCTACAAGAATGACTTGTAAATCAGGATTCATATTGATGAACTCAGGTAAAAGAGCATTATTAATTTTAAAGATCATAAGAACACGATATTGAGGTTTAGGATTAGGTAATTGGATACTCCATGGGTTGGGATCGGCTTCATATTTATAGTATTTTTTATTATGTATAAATTTAATGCATTGACTTCCATAAGAAGCAATGGCCCTCATTCGATGAGTCCATGGATGACCAAAGAGTATGTTATAAGATAAAGGAAGATCAAAAACTATGAGTTTGGTCCAAATGATATTAGGACCAATAGTTAAGGGAAGCCATATACAACCAAGTGGCTTTTTATTAGTTTTTTCAAAACCACGACAAGTAAGATGGGTTTGTTTAAGATGACCTTTATTATAACCAAGTTGTTTTAGAAGCCATAAAGAGGTCACATTAATACCATAACCCTTGTCAACAAGAAATTTTTGAATAAGGGTGGTATTAATGGCTATTTTGATGAAGAGAGGTGGATCATTGGCATGAAAGAGGATTTCATCATTAATCATCTCCTCTTCAAGGAATTCGATGGAAATCTTGGAAGAGGAACACATAGATTCAATGGTATTAATGTTAGTTGGTTGAGAATCAATTGAAGGTAATTATCATCTAAATAAGGTAGATATTCAATCTCTTAGAGTTATTTCATGAGGAATTTATGATGATAAGGTGAAGTACAAACCAACTCCATAAGAGGAATCTCATATGGCATAGAGTTAGGTTCTTCAATAAAATTCCAATGAGATTTAGAAGAAAAGCCATGAGGTTCAGAAGACAAATTAGACTTTGGAAGAATAGATGTGGTTAGAAGATTAGAAGGAAGAAGTTATTTCTCGGGTGTTTCTAATTCAATATTGTTAGTGGTGGTATTTTTAAGAAATTTTTCCTCCAAAGAAGGTTTCTTAGGCTTGGTAACAAGATCTTTGTGAACTATTTTTTTATGATAATTGACCTTAGCCTTATTGACATATTGAGATTTGTTAAATTATTGGTCATAATAAGTGTCAATTTCACAAACATCCTTAGAAGTTGACTGATTATGGGAAGAAGATTTTTGGTTATTAGATGTAGAAGCATTATATTATTGTCATTTTTGAGAAGCATTAATATATTCTTGATGATGATTTTTTATCATGGTTCCATGGTCAAATGAATCACCAAGCATGTAAGAAATAACACCTTTAGAAATCCCTCTACAAGATTCAAGAGAATGCCTAATGTTAACATGAAACCAATAAAATAAATTGGGATCATACCACTGATGAGGAGCATTAGGATATATGAAAGGTTTAGAGGGCGGTAAAAATTGTCTCATTTGATGTACCAAAAGAGGTATGTGAGATGGTAAAGGAATGTCACTTTTAGCAACTCTAGGTTTAGTTTGAAAAGTGTTACTAGTGATAGCATTAGATGTTTGAAAAGATCCTTTAAAAAGTTTAGAACTAGGTTTGAATTGCTTCATAAGAAAGTCTTTCCTTTTAGCTTGTTCAAGAGCTTCATTAAGAATTTGAGGAGAAAAGATTCGAACCTTTATTAAAGAGTGGGAGTTAAAGCAGTAATAAAGAGTTTGAATAGGTTATATTCAAACATATTATGATCAGCTTTATGAGCTAAATATTTACATCTTTTAATAAATTCATGAGTTGATTCGTTAGGATATTGATTAGCATTTTTGAAATGGCTAAGACAATTTTTAGGAAGATCATTATGTTGAAACTCTTTAACCAAAAGATTGACAAAATCTTCAAGCTACAAAATAGAATGTTGGGGTAATTAAATATACCATTCTAGTACATCACTAGTGAAAGTTTTAACTAAGAACTTAGTAGTAGAAAATGTATTAGTTTGGATCCACTCTTTGTAGATATTACCAAAGGCTTTAATAAATGAGGTGGGGTCTTTAGTCCCAACATATTTGATAGTTGGTGATATGTTACTAATGTCAATAGATACAATGAAAGGAGATAAAGGCTCATTCTAAATAGTTTGTGGCTTTTTTTATTCATTATTGGTTAAGGAATAACATTACCTAAGGCATCTCTAAGAGGTGGAGGAATGTACTTAGGATTAGCTTAAGGATGCATGATTGGAGGTTGATTAGCCACTTTGATTGATTGGAGGTTGATTAGCCACTTTGATCAAGTGTTGTTAAAGTTACATCATTTGATTGGTATTAAAGTTTTACATAATGTTCATTTATTGAATTACTTGGGCTAATAATTGGGTTGTATCCTATGGTGGATTGGTGTTAAAAGGAGCACTCCCTGAAGTGGTGTTAGGAGGAGGATTATTAGGAGGGTTATTAGTGGGATTGTTAAAGAGATTTGTATCAATCATTCCCACATTAGTTTGAAGATTTTGGGAGGTTTCTTAGTAGGTGTAGAAAGGATTGGATCCATCAAATTCATATTGAGGTGTTATTTGAACCATGTTACAATTTGTAGATGAAGGAGGAGAAGAAATACCTCAAGAGTGATGATGCTCTTGGGAGGAAAATAAAGGGAGAAATGAACATCCCATATAAGATATAAATGGATTAAGATTATCCAAAAAGATTATGATAGGAGACCTCATTCTGACCAAAGGGAAATAAACAAGATGTAAATTGGAAGAGGTAAAATATTGGATTGATAACCAGGGAAAGCAAGAAATAGAACTAGGTTGACTAGATCAACCTAGTGTAAAAACAAGAACTATAAATTATACTAGGTTAACCAGGTTAACATAGTATGAAAATAGGGATAGAAAATAAGGTCTGAGATAGCACTAGGTTGACCAAGTTGACCTAGTACAACAAACAAGGAAAATTAAAATATTGATGATACAATGGGAAATAGAACAAGATAATTTTGTAGCTAATGTAGGAAATTAAATGATGAAAGTAAACAAACAACCAATTGAATTGATGATGTCTAATCTAATTTATGCACATAAATCAAAACCTTGTACCAATGCTGGCTAATGCAAGTTCTTGCACACATAATTGAGCAAAGATCAAGCAAACAATTTGGAAGTAAAACTAGCTAATTGGTCAACCTAGAATGTTAATTAGATTATTAAGAATGATTTTAAATGATAGGGAGTTAGATGAAAGTAAGGTACTAAATAGTAATAAATAGATGGTTTTAGGTGAGTTTAAGATGATAGAGACTATAGTGACAATGATACAGGTTTGGTATTAAGGCCTACCCCCTCACTTCACACACTATAGTGATAAGGGTGTCAAGTAATTAGCCAAAATATATAATTAACCACACTTTATACTTGACTAAAGCATCAAGTTAGCTTCCCCCTTGGTGATGAAATCCAAGTAGGTTGGTCTGGGTAGTTAAATGTTAAAATGTGTGTTGATGTTATGTGATTTGGATGTGTATGCATAAAATAGAAATAGTGAAACTAAGTGATTAATTAAAAACCTCCTAATTAAAATATGTGAACTATTCTAAGCATGCAAATAATTGAAAATAAAGATTCAATTAGCATACAAGGTGAATTCTAACTTTGAAACAAGGTATAGTGAGAACACTATATGCATGGCATACAAAACTAAGTTGATAGGTTTGAGCTAGTACTGCTAAAGATAGGGTTTGGAAAACCTACTAGATCAACCAAGTTGACCTAATTATTTTAAATAGCACATAAAACATAGAACTAGGTAGACTAGGTTGATCTAGTTAGTTATATAGATGTAGTTTTGATATGGAGAATAAAAGGCTGACCTTGATGGTTTAGAGATGAAAAAAAAGGAGATTGTTAATCTGTAACCTTAAATATAACTATCAAAATTCTACAAATTGGGTTGAGCTAGTCAATCAAGCAATACAAACACCTACTATAAAAGTTGAAAAAGTACTAAAAATGCACTAGGTCAACCTAGTTAACTGAAATAGAAGCCTAAAAATGCATTAGGTCAAGTTGGTTGACCTAGTAGGCTAATATAGAAATCTGGAAAACTAGAACCTATACTAGGTCAAGTTGATTGATTAGGCTATATAAGAACATATTTCAAAGTGGATAAAAATGTACTAGGTTAACTTATTTGACCTATTAGGCTAAACTAGAAGTCTAAAAAGTGCTAAAAAACTATATTGGGTTGAGCTGATCGATCTAGTTGCCTATTCCTGTGTACAAAGAAAAATAATTGGGTCACCACAATCAAACTAGTATGTCAAAATATATGGTAGAAATGATGATAAATTTGAATGAAAATAAGTGAAATAAATCCCTCAAGGGTTAATTTCATGTCAGGTTCACCAAATTTTAATGAAGGTGAAGCCAAAGTGAAGCTAATGCTAAATAAGAAAGGAAATAAAAATGGGAAGCATGAATACAATCCAACTAGCAGTGGGATAGGATTCACATCGGGTTCACTAGAATGTATGAAATTAGAGTTTAATGATGTACATGAATTAATCCTATATCATATAATATAGAGCACACCTACACTTTCGATGGGGTATACACTTATTAAGTGGGAGCATGACCAATATGGAGATCTTCTAGACCCGATTAGGGGATCACTTGTATTACTTGTCATAACATATCATGGTAGGAAGGGTTACAAAGCCTAAAATCATATAAAAACGCTAAAAGAGTCCTATGATTTGATATTTCACTTATGCTAATAAACAAGAAATTAAACTATTTTAATAACAATAAAAATAAACTAATCTAGTGCACACCAAAGCTTATGGCACAATGTAAGGGGTTAGATGAAAATCAATCAAATATGTATATGGAAATTCAAATAAAGTAAGTATGATTAACACCTTAATACATAGAATATGAAAAGTAATATTATTCAATCTAACACTTGTGCTAATTTTATCTACTAAAAAAGAGGAGAAAAAAGTTAGAATATACTTACCTGAATGTGAACCCATCATGATTTAAGATCTCCATTTGCCAATGGGGATTTGTAAGAGGTTTTTGTGGTTTGTAAAGATCACTTTGTTAAGCCAAAGCATCTAAGACTTATCCACAAGACTATATTATCCAAATAAGAAACCTAAGCTAAGACTCCTCAAGTAGAATGGTGGAAGAGTAGATTGTGAAGAAGCATGAGTGAATAATAAATCTTTATTGCATATATGAATAATGACTGAAATGACCTTATATATATAGGAGTATCTCACCCAAAAATCATTCATACATGTTGGTTATCCTAGGTCAACCCGATTGACCTAGTACATTCTCGAGCTAATGTTTAAAGTCTGTGATAGGTTAGTTGAAAGGCTAAGAAACTAAAAGAGTTAAAGTAACCCCAAAACACACTAGGTAAACTAGGTAAACCTAGTGTACTAGATAGCTCAAAAGGGTAACAAGGAAGGAGAATAAGGATAGAAAGAGGAAAAGACTAGAGGAATGTGAAAGGGAGGAGAAAAATCTTAGGGAAAGGTTTTGGGAACTAGTTAGATTAGAAATAATGTGGCAATAAAGGAAAACAATCCTATAAAGCACCAAAGGTCTACCCACCCCTTTCCTAGTGCACCCATTAAGGCATGTACTCAGAGATATTGAGTCATGTTGGGTTCTTACAAGATGTAAATTTTAAGTATTTGATAAAAGTTAAAAATATTATGTATATACAGATTGGACTTGTTCATTATCAACTCCATTGAGGTCATAATAATGAATCCTATCTGAACCATCATTGGTATCTTATACATTTTTATCATTATGATTATTTTTTTTAGTTTTGTTATATTATGAATTTTGATTTTTGTCTTGAAAAGCAAAACCAATATGTGCAATGGTATAATCCATTCTAAGTTGACTATGTTAGATGGGAATCTGACCTAGCCTAGTGTTTCATCCTAAAGGATTATTAAATGTGAGCTTGTTAAGTGGCATAGAAAAAAAAATAGAAATGATAAATGAAAGAAAGGGGGGAAACTATAAGACCCTAAGAGAAACAAAAATTTTAAAATGATACAAGGTTGAAACCCTAAGAAAAAACTAGGGTTAGTCAAGATTCAATAAATATGAGTATTCACTAGATGTTTTATCTGAATTTGAATTAATATAGAAATATCAAACCTAATTAGATAAATTTAATTGAGTAAAGAAAGGTAATGTAAACACACTCTTAAATATACAACTTGAGATAAATGACTGAAGTGGACAAAGAAAAATGGAAATGAACAAGGATAAATTATGCAAAAAAGATATGTACTTAGCATTTTGATTCATTGAGTAACTACATAATAAAATAGAATGTAGTAATAAAAATAATGCAGATAACCCAAAAATTTCCCAAAAGATGAGCTGAGTACCCTCAAGAACAATAACACCCAACATGATAGGAGTGATAGTTTTTTTTGTTCCTATTGGTCATTTTTGTCTCTTTTTAGAAAGTTAAAACTTTTAGAACAATTAGGTGTGATAGTGAATTTTAAGTATTATTACATTTATTTGATATTTGGAAACTATGATAAGATCTATATATGCCTTATTGAATCTATAAACCCTAGCCTTGTTCCACAAAGAGATAAATGAATGCGGAGTAAAAATGGGTTAGTGGTTGGGATTTTGATATACCTCAACATACCATTGTGCTAAGTGCTGCCTACATAAAAATAACCTAGAGAGGGATTAAACCTCTATGTATCTCTCCCACATAAATTATTCATGAAATTATGCTTCATTTAATATATGAATACAACTATAATTGGCTTGAATACTTGATCATGATTGGCTAGGGATGCATAAAAATTAATCTCAGACTTGGATCATGTCTACTTGAAGTGATTATAAACTAATTTGGGAAGAATAAGAACCTTTTGTTCAATGTGAACTTGTGTAAATAATCTCTTTTGATAGAATATATAGGCTTTTCAAGATCTTATGAAATGAATCAATTGAATGTGCTTTAATATTGGTTCAAGAGGGAAAAAGACCCATTAGAGAGATTGTAAATATTAAGGCCAACCCTGATGATGATTTAATTTTTGAAATATTATCTTTTGTGAGGGAATAAAAAAAAGGTATACATGGACAATAATGGAAATAATTCTTTTTAAATTGAGCATTATTATCCTTTCAGTGAAGGTGTTGAGTTTTAGGTCTAAGTCAGAGCATATAGATGCATGTATTTATTTTCAATAATAATGTAATTTATGTAGGTGATAATAGATGGCCTTGTGGTGAAATAATGTATTATATTATGATTAGGATGGGTTAAATTGGTGAAATGAGTGTTAATTAAGTGCACATGTCAATTAATGGTAAAAAGAGATAAAATAGACACGATCAAGTATTCGTGACCAAATTTAGGTTAGTATAGTTTCAAAATTATAATATAAATTTAGGGATATATGAAAATATCCAATGTATGCTCTCACATTGTCCTAATTATGACTTTGTTGAGCATAAATTGGTTCAAAATAGTGGCACTAATCCTTCTCACTTGAACCCAACCATTTTTTCTTGAAGTAGTTATTTTATTTTTTTAGGTTAGAAACCCTATGTCATGGGTTTTAAAATATTGCAAAAGTTATCATTTATTGATAAGAACATGATATCTATGTGAGAAATAAGGTGGGATTTTACCCATAACCAAAGGTACTTAGATAGTATCCATACACAAAATTGATTTTTCACATACCTTTGGATAAGTCAAAAGACCCCATAGTTATTTTTGAATCTTAACCATATGAATCCTTTAGTCATTTGTTACTTATGGTATACCAATAAGTGATTAGCCATAAAAAATAATCTTCACCAACCTTAGAGATGGGATATTTATATATTGGAATTGTATACCCTTTGTAGTTAGTTATTTGAAATATTCGGTCAATACTATCTACAAATGAGATAAGTCTAAATGCAATCCTAAAAACTAAACACATCTTGTAGAAGCTCTACCCATTTTCACCTAGCTATGTTTAGAAACTACCATCACTTGATTCCTCTTAGAAAAAAATTCAGAAATTAGAATTAAAAAATTAAGGATAGTAGTTATAGAATACATAAGATCAGAACAATCTATAGAAGTCTTGGAACAAAGGGGTTACTGATTCATAATCATCAAGCCAAGAATCACTATTTTTTAGTTATTTTCAATAAGGGATCAAATGTGATAAAATTTTGGTGTCAAGGTATTTTAGCTACCTTATTAGGTCCATTTGTGTCTTAGGAATGCATTTGGAGTCATAGATTTCTGTTATGTGGTCTTTAGGTGTTTTCCCTCCAAAATAGGGAATTTGAAAATTTAAATATTTGTAAGAGCCTAGGAGAGCATAAACCTAGTTTAAGATGGTTAGATGAAATAATGATGATGTAAGAGATTAAATAAATATTTTAAATGGTGTTTTAAGTCACATATGTATAATTCATGAGGTGTAAGTCATGTTTTTGTAGTGGTCACCCTCACCCATACATTGGGTTCAAGAAAAAGAAGTTGTTTTGTAATTGATTTAGTAACCAACCTTGAAGTTGGTTAAAATGAAGAATGGTATGTGATTTTTTATGGAGAGATATAATAGGATAAGTAATATTTTGGAGAATCTCTAAGAAGGAATAACATGGAGCAATGTCAAAAACTTGGTAAACCTCTAAAGAAGATGGAGTCCTTATGAGGACAGTTTTGTAATCAAGAAAGATTTTAAATGGAATAGAAAATGGTTTGGTGTTCCTTAAATGGTTGAATTTTATTTTAATTTTGTGTTTCCCTGAATAGTCCTTAAGTCCATAAATATTTAAACTCTTTTATAAAGTTGTAGGTTTTGATTGATAAATGATGACAGTCAATGTGGTTGTAGGTCTCTGCCTTAACTAGAGGATGTTTGAGTGTTTTTCTACATGATTGATGAAAGGAATTACATCATGACATATAACCCTACCTTTTTTGGAGTATTAGATACCTTTATATGATGTTTTATCCCTATAAAAAATGATAAACACAGTGTGAGACCCCTATTTAAGGTGTTGTATATGTTATAACATTGTTAAGATATAGAAACTAATTAGTTGTTTCTTGAGATAGTAAGGTAGTATGTGGAATTGATGTTATAATGGTAAGCAAATGTTTTATGATATTAATTTATTAAATATAATGTGGTATTATAAATTAACTCAGTTAAATAAGGAATTAGACCTTATTGTCACAAGAAACCCTGTGCATTTAGATTATATCCCATGTTTTAGACAAGTGTTGATGGTTCAAGTATTTCAAGACAAGGAGAAGATATATGTCACAAAAAATAGTATGAGCGTGAAATATATTGATTATAACTATGTTTTTAAATAGGTTAAAGTTTTTTAAATGGTCATTGGATGGTGTTTCCACATCTTAAATGTTCCTAGTTCTGAGAGAGCCCTATAGTTGCAATATAAACCCTCTGGTGCAATCCAAGAATATAAAGAGGATATATGTATAAAGGAAGAATATACATAATTAGTTTGTTATCTTAATATGTTTATAATTAATATACATTTATAATATATCATATGAATTAGATTGGAAACACAATATGAAATCAATATTCTTTGGTAAACCCTGTTAGCAAATTGAAACCCCTATTTAAATAAAATTGGTGAGTTGGAATCACTATGTAGGGTCAAAGGAGTGAGAGAATGTGGTGATAAATTATTGTTATTATTTTTAGGATATGTTTCAATTATGTAAGGTACATTTTTTTAAGTCTAAATTACCTTTGAAATAATATGGTTCAAGTATACCCTGTTAAGTTCATGGAAACTCACACAGTCATGTGATTTTTTGATGATTTAAATATTGATTGGTTTATCCAATCATTAATACATATTTTAAAATTTTATAGAGTTAAATTAATACCTTTTAAAAGTAATTTGGTCTCTTTAATCATTGTAAATCTCAAGATATAGATTTTTATAGGCTCTCAGCCTATACAAAGGGCAAAAAACCCCTAGATTAGGGTTAGGGTGATATAAAGAGCTACAACCATAAAAAAAATATAAAATTTTTTAATATTTCTTGCCTCAAAATTTTAAAGGTGATTAAATTGGTCTGGTACTTAAATAGTATGGTCTATATGGACTATGAGGACTGTGTCATGAAGAGAGGGTTAAATATGCCTAAAAGAGGGGTTGTTTTACAAAATAAGTGCTATCTAGAGGGGGATTTAAGTCATGTAATTTTAAAAACATATTAAGGGGTAAAAAATAATCCTATAAAATTTATTACCTCTATATAAGAGTTCTTGTATTTGGTTAACGAATACTAAACCTAGAAAAAGGGCTACAAGCACTGTGAAGACTTTGTGAGCCTCAATAAAGTGAATTGAAGGATGGGGTCATTATGAGGACTTATAAATAGATTTAATAGGTATAAAAATATTATATAATACCATTTATATATTTAATTTTGTGTCTTCAAACATATATCAAGATTTGGGTTTTGAAGCCTAAATGTCTAGGCTAACAAAAAGCTAGTGGAAGCATGAAGAAAAGTTTGTGCATGATATGAATGGAAGGAGATAAATAGTGTATGTATAGATTTAAATTACATAAATAATGGAATACTATAGGTATAAGGAATAATTACTAAGTAAAATAAGTTTTTATCCCAAAGAGTCAAAGGAAGAGCTTAATTGAAAAAGAAGATTCAAGACAATCCTAAACATTGATTGAGACCTTTGATAGGTCCAGAAGTTTGGGATGATGGTTTTAGGAATTATCCCCATATCATATAAATATTTTTTTTATAAAATCAAGGTAACGTAATATTTGGTAAAAAATTGTTTGACATTCTTTACAATTTGTTGATTTGAGATGAATGCATATGTTATGAGGTATGCTTGAGAAGTAACCTTATAGGGTATTGAGGGAGAAGAGGAGTTTGAATGTATTATATATTAAGGTCAGAATAGAGGAGAATAAGAGTGATAAATAGAAGAGATAAATTCCCAATTTCCTTTGAGAAGGACAAGAAGTTAGTCAAGAGAAGACTAGACAAGATAGAAAGAAAAGAGAGCATTCAAGCTCCAAGAGAGAGGAGGGAATAAAGAAGACTCCAAAAGATATTCAAAGATGATAATAAGATATCCTAGATATATTAATAAAATAAGATAAAAGTCCCAATATATTTTTAAGAGGCAATGTTGATAAACTTGCTAAGAGGAAGGTCTAAATATGATTATAAAATAAAAAAGAATGGAGGAGATGGATATATAAAGAGAAATAGAGGACATAAGAAAAGAATTATGGAAAATAATATAGAGGATAGGGCTCATGATTAATCTCATAAGATAACAATAAAACCAATGGATTGGTTGGAATGTGAAAATGAAAGTGAAGTGTCCACTACAGTCACTTATGAGAAGAAAAAGGCACAAGATGAGTGTCTTGAAGAATGAGAATAATAAAGAGAGAGTAGCCCAAAGATGCATGATAAGAGATATGTTTCCAAGTGAGAAAAATAAATATATATTTATAATATGGTTCTCATTTAGGAAAATAATAATAATAATATGTAAGTGCCAAGAAGAACATATGAGGGTGAAAACAAGAAGAGATGGACAATGTCTATGCCAAAGACATTCAAAAAGACTATGTGGTCTCTATCTTTGTATTCTAACATTGATTTCAAGTTTGTTTTTATTGGTATGAAGACAAATGTAGTGAAGGCCAATCATGAGGCCTCAAATTTGATTAATAATGGGTCAATAATACCACCCATCAAGTGGCAAAAAGATGACAAAGAGAAAGAACATATTGAAGAAGACAAAGTGAAGGAGATTGAAGGCATATCACATGTAGAAATTGAAGATAAAGAGGAGTCATATGACACATTTCTAAGTATATCACTTGGTACAAGAGAATAATCATGCAAATAAAATGTGGATATCACCTATGAAGACATGAATGAAGATGTGAGCTTACAAAAAATACCATTGGAGGTAAATGAATGTTTGAACATGGATTTTGATTGCATATATGATGAAGGAAAAGCTAATATGAAGGTTGAGGAAAATAAGGATTAATTTCAGCCCTCAAGAGGAGAAAAAGGGCATGGATATGTATGGCCTAAGTGGCTTAAACAAGCAAGTGATAAGAAGGAGTTGAACCTCAAACAAGAGGTCAAAAAAGGCAAAATTACAAGTGGAAAATAAGAAAAAATATGGAAACAAATAAAATTGGCAAATTACACAAAGAAGGCATGATAGATGACAAAACATGAAGCATGAAAGATATGAAAATAGAAACAAGAGGCAGACCAAGAAGGTACAAGGCAGAAAATGGGTGGTAAAAAGCAAGAAAAGAGTACAAAAGGAAAAAGTTACAAGTGTATTCCAAGAAAGCATGAATATTGAATAAGATGGTAAGCCCACAAAGTAAGTAAAAGAGATAGTGCAAGAAAACCAAGTCCATGAAGTGAAGGTATAGCCATATAAGCAAGAAAATTAATTCATAAAATAAGATAAGTTTATGCAAGATTTGTTTTCAAATGTTTTTAATGATGATGCATGTGAATTTGATTCCAATAATGAAGATAACTTATACATGGAAATAATGGCATTGATGAATATATATATATCAAATCAAGATGAGGATGAAGCACCTAAAAAAGTGATTTAAAATAATTTTATGTATTATGAATAGGTTGATATGAATCTAAAAATGAGGGAGTCCAAGGAGAATACAAAGAACAATTTTTCGAAGACAATGAATAATAATGTACACCAAAGTTTGATGAGGATTTTGAAGAGATTGATGCATTAAAGTTTCAATAAGAGTTAGAGATGATATAATACATGTTCATTCCATCCAAGGGTATGAAATAAGGTGACTTATATCAGGAAAAATTCAATGACAAACTTCAAGAAAACTCAAAAGAGGAGTAGAAAAAGGAAGCACAAAGAGTTGTGAAAACAAGAATGCAAACAAGCAAGTTAGTTAGCAAATAAATGGAGTATGAACAAGAAAATAAGGTGATATATTCATTTGTTAATGATAAATATGATTTCATAATTACTAATAATGGATATATATAGCCAAATATTGGTCAAATAATAATTTACTATGATGAGGATGAAAAGAACAAGAAGTTTCTCTTGCATAGTGAGCAAGGTGATAGGAACATGTATCAAAATGCCAAGGAGTTTGAATAAGATGAAGAAAAAGAGAGTTTATATCAGAAAAATACAAATTTTTACATTCATGAGAGTCCATTAGAACCTAAGGGAAAATATGAAATCATGAACAAGAAGCAAAAACCACTAGACAAGCAAGAATCAAGCAATATGCATGAATAAATGAGCCATGAAACAAGTATGAGGGATAATAATGGACATAAATTGGTTTCAGATGAATATTATGAAGGTAAAATAAATTTGGAAAAGAAAAAATATGCATAAAATATAGAGCTACAACATCTAGAACATCTCATGGGGTTATAAGATGCATGGACAAGAAGGCTAGATAAAACCAAGAAGAGGACGAGCAAGAGTTTGGCAAGCAAGAAGTAACAAGGAATTAATAATAGTAATAAAGTGAAATTTAAGGAACCTCAAATAACTAATTTTAATGTAAGAAATAAATCTAGAGTCTCAAGTTTTTCCCTCCTGGGGAGTATGACGGAGGAGCATCAAGCCAAGAAGTACTATTTTTGAGTTATTTTCAATAAGGGGTCGAATCTAGTCAAATTTTGGTGTCAAGGTGTTTGAGGGACCTTATTAATTCCATTTGTGTCTTATTAATCTATTTGGATTCATAGAGTTTTGTTATGTGGTCTCTAGGTGTTCTCCATCCAAAATAGTGAATTTGAAAATTCAAATGTTTGTAAGAGCCTAGGAGAGAATAAACCTAATCTAAGATGGATAGATGAAATAATGATGGTGTAAGATAGTTAAGAAATATTTTAAAGGGTTTTTTAAGTCACATGTGTATAATTCATGAGGTAGAATTCATGTTTTTTAAATGGTCACCCTCACCCATACATTGGGTTCAAGAAAAAGAAGTTATTTTGTAACTAAATTAGTAACCAACCTTAAAGTTGGTTAAAAAGAAGAATGGTACATGAGTTTATAGGGAGAGATAGTGTAGGATAATTGATATGTTAGAGAAGCTATAATAAGGAATAACATATAGAAATTTCAGAAACTTGGTGAACCTCTCAAGAATATGATGGAGTCCTTATGAGGATAGTTTTGTAATCAAAAAGATTTTAAATGGAATCAAAAATGGTTTGGTGTTCCTTCCATAGTTGTATTTGATTTGAATTATGTGTTTCCATAAACATGACTTGAGGCCATATATATATAAACTCTTGTATAAATTTTTAGGGTTAGATTGATAAATGATGTGAGTTAATGTGGTTGTAGGTATTTGCCTTAAATAGAGGATGTTTGAGTGTTTTTCTACAAGATTGATGAAAGGAAATGCATCATGAAATATACCCATACCTTGGCTGGAGTATTAAATACCTTTATGTGATGTTTAATCCCTATAAAAAATGAGAAACCCAATGTGAGACCCCTGTTTAAGGTGTTGTAAACATTATATCATTGTTAAGATATGGAAACTAGTTAGTTATTTCTTGAGATAGAAAGGTAGTATGTGGAATTGATGTTATAATGGAGATCACATGTTTTATGATATTAATTTATTGAATATAAGGTGGTATTATAAATTTATTTATTCAAATAAGGATTTAGACCTTGTTGTCATAAGAAACCTTGTGCATTCAAATTGTATCCCCTATTTTAGACAAGTGTTGGATGGTTCAAGTATTTCAAGATAAGGAGAAGAGATATAGCACCATAAATACTATGAGTGTGAAATATATTTGGTATCATTATGTTGGTAAAGAGGTTAAATATTTGAAAATGGTCATTGGATGGTGTTTTCACATCTTGAATGTTCCTACTTCTAAGAGAGCCCTGTAGTTGTAATAGAAACCCTCTTGTGCAATACAAGGCTATAAAGAGGATATATGTATGAAGTAATAATATTGGTAAGTATGTTGGTATATTTATATGTGTATAAGGAATATAAATTTATAATATATCATATGAATGAGATTGGAAACACAAGATGAAATTAGTATGCTTTGGTAAACCCTGTTAACAAATTAAAACCCTTATTTGCAAAAGATTAGTGAGTTGGAATCATTGTGTAGGATCAAAGGAGTGAGAGAATGTGGTGATAATTTATTGTTATTATGGTTGGTATATGTTTCAATTATATAGGGTACATTTTTTGAATTATGAAATGCCTTTGAAATAATATGGTTTAAGTATACCCTGCTAAGTTGGTGGAAATTCACACAATCAAGTGAGTTTTTTATGATTTAAGTATGGATTGGTTGAGTCGAGCATTCATACCTATTGGAAAATTTTATAGAGGTAAATATATACCTTTAAAAATTAATTTTGTCTCTTAAATCATTTTAAATCTCAAGATATAGATTTTTATAGGCTCTCAGTGTATATAGAGAGCAAGAAAACCCTAGATTAGGGTTAGGGTGATATAGAGAGCTACAACTGTCAAAAAAATATAAAATTTTGTAATATTTCTCTCCTCAACATGTTGAAGGTGATTAAATTTGTTTGGGACTTAAATAGTACAATCTGTATGGACTATAAGGATTATGTCATGAAGAGAATGCTAAATAGGCCTAAAAGAGGGGTTGTTTTACAAAGGAAGTGCTATCTAGAGAGGGGGTTAATTCATGTAATTTGAAAAAAATATCAAGGGGGAAAAAATATTTCTATAAAATTTATTAAATCTATAAAATAGTCCCTTTATTTGGTTAACTAAGACTAAACCTTAGAAAAGGGCTACAAGCCTTGTGAAGACTTTGTGAGCCTCAAGCAAGGGAATTGAAGGATGGGGTTAGTCTGAGGACTTATAAAGAGATGTAACGTGTATAAAAATATTATCCAATACCATTTATACATTGAATTTGGTGTTTTCAAACATAGATCAAGATTTGGGTTTTGAAGCCTAAATATCTAGGCTAACAAAAAACTAGTGGAAGTATATAGAAAAGTTTGTACATGAGATGAATGGAAGGAGATAAAGAGTGTATGGATGGAGTTAAATTCCATAAATAATTGCATACTAGAGTTACAATTAATAAATACTAAATAAAATAATTTTTGAGCTAAAAGATTCAAAGAGGTTGATTGAACAAGAAGATTCAAGACAATCCTAATCATTGATTGAGACCTTTTATAGGGCTAGAAGTTTGGGATGATGGTTTGAGGACTTCTCCCCATATCCTCTACATCAGTTATGAAGAAGAGAGATAATATACTAGGCCATTTATTTTATAAATGGTGTTAGATATGAAACTTTAGATAACTTTTTTGCCCATAGGGTAACTTTATAGTAAAAAGAAAGAGGAATTTTTTTTCACCATGGAGATAATTACACTATGTAGACACCCAAATTTAGCATGCACACTATTTTACAATGTTTTTTAGCCACTTTGCTTATATGGGTCTCTAGCTAAGAATTAAGTACTTAGTGGTGTGGGTATTTTGTGTTTTATATTTTAGTGCTTGATTTTATGTGACTTTTTGGTCCCCTTTTCCCATCCATGTCAGTTGGTTTATGCTTTAAAAATATATATATCTAACCCCCTTTTATCACATTGAGGTTGATTTTATCTTAGGTCGGTCTCGATCATTTCAATCAAGATTGACTATCTATCTTGACCCTTTTCAGTCAATCTTGACCTTTGATCTTTTAAATTATTTCTTTGGGCATGTTTCCTTTAAATCTTTTAATTTGGTCCTTCTAATTTTATTTTGGGTTTGTTTTAGTGCATCACTAGGTGTTTAATTCAAATTCACAAATATTTCCATGTATTAATAATTTCTAGGGTATCTTTAGGAGAAGCATTATTACATTAAAATAGGTATATAGAATTGCATATCACTTATGTTAAATCATTAAAGATACATATAAAGTATTGAATATTAAAATCGCATCTTGAATGTTTATGTCAAGGGTAAATAGGATAAAGAAAATTTAAGATTGAATTCATCATTACACACATACACTTTAACAAGATAACTACATTTGAGTTTGATCCTTTTTTGGATAAGTGGAAATGTAGTGTAGTTCTTAGTTTTATCAATGGGGATTAACCAAGGCCAGTCCAACACAATCCCTTTCACCTGATTCCCCTCATTTTATGTCTCAAGTGTTTGCGTAAGAAACTAGGGTTTGATGTTTTAAGTGTATGCACACATGTTGTAAGGATAATAAGACATAAAAATTAATTACTTATGTAGGTGAAACATCATAGGAAAAATTAGAAACTTACACCTAAAAAGGTCAAAACTAATTACTACAAGTCTAGATAAATAGTCAATCCTATTCATTAACAGTCAATATCTACCATAATAGTTAAAATAGTCAAATTTATAAATGTAAAAAATAAATACCCTTTAACACATCATCACTACACATAATTAACATGTGTAGAGTAGGGAAGTGTGATAAATTAGATGAGTTTTATTCTATCCATTTATACTTGTTTATCATGATATTCAAATTTACATTTTTGGATCACATTTGTTAATATGTATATTATGTATATTCTATTGATATATAATTAGAACTTATTTTACTATATTATATCTAATTTAAGGATTATTATTACATTAATCCAATTTTAGATAAAATTTATTTGTGAACCCGTATATTTTATTCAAGCATTGCTTATAAATTTATGTCTTAGGGTTTTAGATAATTAGCCTTAAGGTTTCTTCTTTACAAGTTTTTTAAATCTATCTATGTGGGTGTGTGTTTTTAGAATAAGTGTTTTCCTCTTTTATCTTTCTATCTTATGCTTTGGTAACTTAAAAATGTGTACCTTCACTAAGGACCCTAATAGTCCTCATCCTTTAGATTTACTATTTTCTAGTAATTTTATACCCAACAATTACTCTAATAAATGGACTAGTGATGATCATTATATGATTAACAATTCTAATTAAATATATGATAAATATGATTGTAAAGGTAAAGATAATGATAATTATTATAATTATTAAGAATCATATAGTGAGGAAAAGAATGAATATATTACGTTTGAAATAGAAGAGCCTAGATCCCCTAAATTTTATTTAGACTCTCCTCTTAAACATACATTAAAACAAGAGAAGCATAATTATAATGCACATATTATTATTCCTCACATTTTTCATGAGCTAAAAATATAAATAATATTTATTTGAGAATAGACCTTGCTCATCTATACAATTTACTACTACACCTCATCACATTAAGTTTATAAGACACAAAAGCATAAGAATAATGAATAATGTGTAAACCAAAGTTATGATAACAATAATATTAAATGTATAGACAATGAAAATGATACAAAAGTATAATGTGATTCTCCTTTTCTATCTATAGACAATTTAAATGATATAAAAGTAGATGGTAATTCTCATTTTATCTCTTTAGACAATGAAAATGATACATAAGTAGAATGTGATTATCCATTTCTCTCTATATAAAATGTAAATGATATAAAATCATAATGTGATTCTCTTTTTATCTCTCTATACAATGCAATTGATATGAAAGTATAATTCTATTTTCCTTTTCTCTCTTTAGACAATGTCAATGATACAAAATTAGAATACAATTCTTATTTTCTCTCTCTATAAATAACATGTGTTACATCTTCTCTCTATAAAAATTAAAAATGCACATGAACACAATATTTTTTTGTCTCCTTTTGAAAATAAATGTGATATTCAAATTGTATATGAACTTTTTAGTGACATTAAAAATGATTCAATCTTTATTCCTTCTTTACAAACTTCATGTGATACAAATGATAAAATATGCAATGTTTCTAAATTATGTAATGATGTTGTCTTAGAATGTAATCCTATGAAATCCAATGTTAGTAGTGATGATTTCATCATACCTATATTTTTATTACATGATAAATTAAAACCTATGAGTACACCTTTCCAAACAACTATTATTCCTACTACCCATGTTGTGTCCGTGATGGATGCTATAGGAGACCTTCAAAATCAAGTATTTACTCTTAATTTAAAACTTTGATCATGTCATGGCCATATTAAAGATAAAATTATCCATACCTAAAATATTTTTTCATGCCTATGTTTCCCTTATTTGATGTTCCTGTAGACCTTGCTAACCATTTAACACAATACATATGTTCTTTTAGCCATTGGGCCAAGTAAAAAAGATTATTATTATAATAATTCCATTGGAGTCTAACACGAGATGTTTGGGATTGGCTATATAGTCTTCCAAATGGTTATCTACCTACCTTTAAAATATTATAATCATACTCTTATCAAATTATGACAAGCATAGAATTCCTAAATTAACATTGGATATTAAATAAATGTTATGAGGAGTCTACTGGAGATTGCATTATATGATTCAAAAATGATTTATACTCTAACATATCAACCCTCAAATTTGGAAATATAATTTACATTTAGTAAGGGTATTTTTTCTCCACTTATAGAAAGAGCTTTTCATAATCCTTACACTTTTTTCAAAAAATTATATATGGATGTGCACCACTACATTTGCGATCTAGATGGTAATAATAAAAGCTAATTAAGATCACCTTCATCACTAAAAAATTAATACTTTAAAATATAAATTCAATTCATCTTCTCTAAAATAAAAAAAGTATCATCAAATATTCCTACAATGAGAAATATTTGATAAAAGAGTTAATTACCAACAAGGTTGATAAGAATTCACATATTATTTCTCCTAGGACAAAATTTCATATCAAGTCACAATCACTATAAGTTTTACATAATGAAAAATAACCACTTTACATAATAACACCTACAATGGAGGTATCTACTTCTACTAAGATAAAACCACTTAAGTTTGATCACTTTATAAATCAACCACATGATATCTTACATGCATTAATAGTTAACAAGATGATTACTCTTTGTTTTAATTCCTATCCTATGTATACACATAATTTTTTTTACTTTATCATTTATTGATGTTTTCTCTTGAAGTGACTTATCAAGCATCATTATCCCTAATCTTACACCTTAAAGGGTGCACCAAGAAATGGGTGGGTAGTCTAGTGGTGTTTTGAAATATATGTTTCTACTATATCATGATCACATCATTCATATCACCATTATAACTTCTTTATATTGTCTTTTCATTTACCTCCATCCATCTTATCCTTTTTAGGTGTGGTAATTTCCATATATAATATGGCATGGGATTAACTGATAACATATGTTTAGTGAATTTTACCTTCTTGTACAATACCATCCAAATTGATGTAGTTCTAATCCTATTTCTAATGTTTTTAATGTGTTGACCTACTTGATACCACTATGTGTTAGCTAACATCTCTAAACTGTATTGACTAGAATGATATCACCATATTAGTGCTTAGGTTTGGTTTTCGGTATTATTTTAGTATATATATGGGTCATAGTTCATTCCATACATATCAAATACACTCTATTCACTCGTATTTATCTTACACTTCTGCCCTAAGTAATATGTGAATGAATTTTTGGTATATAATATTATCTTGAAGAAAGTTTATCTTGTGGTAGTATATAGAGATCAATAAGAGGAGTCATTGGGAGTCCTAACCAAAGATATATTGGGTCTTTTCCAACCATTTTAAGTCTTCAACCCATAACATCTCTTGAAAATCTCCATTTGAGCCATGGGGGATATTATTTCCCGATGAGTCTACTCCAAGGTAAGTATTTATAACCCTACACTCTTTATTTTATGTACTTAGTAGATATATGTTTATTTTTTTTAGTGAATGAAGGTGTATGTATCCTTATCTAGGTTCTCTATATACCTAATACTAGTGTGGCTATAAGATTACTTAGACTTTCCATATTCCATTTTAGGTTACCTAGAACCCCATTTGGTTGACCATAGAACCTTACCTATTACTATCATTATAGACCTTTTTATCCTTAATTTAGTTTAATTTAATTTCATACTTACTTATATTACTTACTTGCACATTCAATTTCATAGAGATCTAGTGAGAGCTATTCATAGGCTTAGGATTTGGACCCTTTGCTCTTGGAATTTGCAATATAAGAAACACTCTACTAGATATATAGTTTCATTGTTTATTACCCAGAAAAACTAAATATCATGGGGTCTATTTAATCATCCTTATCTAAGACTAAGTCTATTAAGATAGGATAGTTATAGGTTAATCCTAGCTCGTGCATACATTCTAGTGAACCTAAGATGAATCTCATCTCACCTTTGGAAAGATAAAATTCATGTTTTTATTTATAAAATCTTAGTGAAAAATATTTCAAGCCTTCAAAAAAATATATCAACCAACTCAATATAATTTTATAATTTTATTCCAATAGTATTGATTAACTTGGTATTTTTCTATGTCTTTCCAACTACATCAACTGAACTGATATAATTAATTTATATCCAAATACTAGTAGTGTCATTTTTTTTTAGCATATATCAACCAACCCAATACAATATTTTTCTTCAACTGACTACATTGGCCTGACCGATATAATATTTTTTTCCAGACTTAATAACTAACTATATCAGCTAGTTAAATATCATCATTTTCCTATAAGCAATATTTTTATAAAATTTTGATGACCACCATTGATGGAAAATCATCATGGTGCATTTATTCCATATCTTTTTTGATGTATAAGGACCTAATGATACTATTTAAATGATGCTTATAGTGAAAGAGAATATTATAAATATGGTCCTTCCATTGATGAATATCCTAATCATTTCACTTTAGAAAACTATAGAATTAACAAAAATCCCCATGATGATCTTCCTCATTATGACCTTGATGATCCTTATCACCAGGGTGATGATCCTAATGATTATGATATTGATCATCCTTTTTATGATCCTAATGATCTATACACTTATAGTTATGTTCTTGCTCATGATGATCCTACTAGTTCCACCTTTGTCACTTCTCACATGTTTGAAAATAAATATCATGATTTTAATATCTAAAATGATAATTATGATGAAGGTGAAGACCCTAACATGACACAAGATGTTCCTGTTAGTGATCCCTATTATGATTTTCCATCATTTAGCACTCCTAATTTAAAACTAAGAAATTTTGAAAATTGTTCCCTTAATGTCCACCCACCCTCTACCCTACCCTTAAAAGGACATAAGAGGATGAGTCATCAAACCTCATCTCACATTCAACTAAATTTTGTAAAATCATCATGATATGAATATTACCTAATTAAAATGCCTACTAATTTATGCATTAAAAGTGACTTTGATCCTTGCGATTATAAGAATATTCATCATTATCCTACTTCAATCTCTCCAAAATTTCCACAAAAATCATTTCTTTCTAATGGTACTAGTTAGACCAATACCATTTAGTTTTAAACACCTATATATAATTGCATTGGCCATAACCTAGAATGTGCCAATATAATTTCCTATAGCTAACTACATTAGCCATGACTCAAAAATGTGCCAACATAATTATTTTTCCTCCAAATAACTACATCAGCCCTTAAATATAATATGCTGATATAATTTAATTTACTTCACTAAACTATGTTGGCTAAGTCAATATGAACCATTTCAACCTTATATGATCATTAGACTATATAAAACTATCTAATATAGTCTGTTTAAGTCTTATATCATCATTAGGTTGTATTGACTTGGTTGATACAATTAATTTTAGTCCTATTTTATTAGACTGTATTGACTTCATCAATATATTTAATTTTAGTCTTATTAATTAGACTACATAGACCTAGTTGATACAATTTATTTTAGTCATGTTTCATTAGACTATATTGACCTATTCAATACAATCCTTTTCAGTCCAATTTTATCAGACTATATCGATGTGGGTGATACAATTCTTTTAAATCTTATTTGTATAGACTATATTCATTTTATATAATATCATATATCAAAACTTTCTATTGCCTCCCAAAGATCTTGGCATTACCTCAAATGCAACATTTACCACTATAACATTGATTTACATAGATTTTGACATCATTCTTGGGCCTGTAAATCTTGAGTTTAACTCCAATCCACCTATATCCCATAGGTTTGGGAATCTTAATATTCCCATCTTCTTATTATCACACATATTGGGGCATCTTGAGATGTCCATCATTTACTTAGTACATATATTAGGGCACCTTGCACTACCCATATTTATGCCTTTGGAGAATCTTGCAATGCCTATTCTTACTCTTATACATGGTATAGGGTACTATTATGATTCCCATCCTTATTTTCTTAGCTTTCTTATTTTTTATCCTACCATAAGGGAACAATCAAGAACCTTTCACATTTTACAAACAAACAAATTCAGCTTCAAGAAACTTTTTGAGACACATATGCTTGAATTTCACATGATATTTTTTGATATAGACATTAGCATAGATTTTTATTGTTATTTTGTCTCATATTTATTTGATTTTATACATTTAATTCACTTCCCCCCTCTTTTGAAATTATTTCTTGGACCGTGATTTCCTTTTTGGTTCTTTTATTTTTTTTAATTTTGGCCTTAGACTCACTTGAGGATCTTAGGTATCACCTTCAAGTCTTATATCATTTTACTCACATCATTGCTTCCTTTTTGGTTCTTTGATGTCTTTGAATTTTGGCCTTTTATTCCCTTTTAATTTTTAGGTATCACCTTTAGGTTTTATCCCCCTCCAATATCATTCTCTTCCACTTGGATTCATCATTCACTATTTTCTCCACATCAATTATGCCTCTTGAGTAGGCCTTCCCCTCGCCCTCCTCTCTTGTTGCCTCTGATAAATTCTTGGTGGACTCATCTTTGATTTCCAATGGGAGGTGACCATTTTATAGGTTAGATATTTTTTAGGAGTAGGGTTTGAAGGTCTCCCTTATCAAACATCTTGTTGCTATAAGCTCATCTCCTTTGAGTAACAACTTAATTGGTTCTATTTTTGAGGAAGTTGGGTGGAACAAGCATAAAACATTCACTTATGTAACCTCATATGAGGTTTAGGTAGCTCTTCCTCTTTTTGTTTCACCTTTGATCATAACTTAAAATATTCTAGTGGTATCCTTTGAAGATGATACTCTGGCTAAAGTCATTAAAAATGAGGATTGGTTTACAAAATAGGGTTTAATTTTTAGGTTCAACAATTTTTGACTGAGGTTCTTCATCATTAGATCTTAGAATCTTGGAAGCCTATCCTAGCATAAAATTTATATATTTATCAATGTGTCAGAGGGTTCTTTATTGTAGTTTTTGATTACTTAACTGATCATAACAAGGTGGCGTCAACTAATTCATGGTCCTGGGATCAATACCTTCTCCTTATAAAACTTTGGAACCTATCTTTCAACCCTTTGTGCAAAAATTTTGACATTAGATCTGTGTGGGTTTAGTTTCCATATCTTCCACTTTAGTTTTGGGTGGATTCTTGCCTCTAAACCATCAGATATTTTATCAGATAATTGTTAGAGATTGATGCCTCCACCTCTAGTTTCTCATACACCACCTATGTTTCAATTTTTATCTACCTAGATTTTTCTTAGGCTCTTCTTATGCCTATTTAATTAAGAGTGAATGGTAGATGTTGGGTGGAATCCTTGGACTATGAGGGAATACTCCTTAGATGTTATATGTGTTTTACTCTAGGGCATTTGGCCTCATCCTATTCTTTTGGGAAATGCAAAATGGCTTATTCATGGTGGAAAGATGTTGGAAATGAACACCTTTTTGTTTCCCCTCTTTTATTTTCTTATTATCTTGAGGTTTGTGTTTATGAATCTCTCATGGTAGATTCTAAGGGTCCTATTTTGAGTATTTATTTTGGTGGAATTCCAAATGGGGCTCTTTTAAATTCTGGTTCAAAGGTGGAAAATCCAATCATTATTAGGGTTTATATAGAGTCTAGTTCAAAGGTGGAAAATTTAGTTTTGACAATTATTGAGTGGCTTAGTAGGGATATTAATCTTAATATTAAAACTAGTAGGCTATCTTAATTGGTGTGGTACAAGTTGAGATTCCTGCTACTCCCTTTAAAATCTTTGGTAATTTAGGTAATTCAGTTGAATAGACTATTGTTCAAAATTAAAAAAAGGGAGGCCATCCTTAGCTTCTCCTACTAGAATTATTTTTTCTCATCTCAAAAGAGGTAAAGAGAATCAATGACGGGCTTTCTTGGGTGCACCTTAGGATGCCTCATTTTCCATAGTGGTTCAGGGTTTTTAGCCTAGTGTTGACATTATGGTTCCCTCATGGATTTTCATCCAAGGAAAATTGATTTTTATTTTGTTTTATCTTTTTTGGGGTGAGGGACCCTCATAAATCTCAAGTATATATAAAAAATAAACCATGTGAAAGATCATTTTTTAAAGAATTATTATTTTTTTAGATCTTACTTCTATGGAATTTAAACTCATCATTTTTTTGTATTTAAAAATACTTCACATCAAATCAATTTTAAATATGAAGAAATTGGTGTTATCAAACAGGAAATTCAATGTCAAATAGACACTATTATTTCTTTCAAAACTCCTTTACTATTCATGTGGAGAAAATGCAATCATCTATTGACACTCTAAATGACATTTTTTGCATCTTTTGCACATAATAATCACTCTAATGTTGATGAAACTTTATGTGCTTATCAAACACCTAAAACTTAGTTTAACACTTCTACCAACCTTGACTTAAAAATTATACACAATATGCGTTATTCAAGTGGCAGGTTTAGTAAGTGCACAACTAGTATTTTTTAACCTTTTTCCTACTTCTAGTACAAACTATAAAGGTATCAGTTTTGATGATTCAACTACATCTCATGAATTTTGACATATTATTTTCCTCCACATCGAAGGACTTATAATGCAACCTTTTTTATTATACTAATTGTAATACTCTTGCTATGGTTAAAATTGCTAAACATTGTGCATATTGTGAAAAACATGGGCATCACTTATCTAAATATTATAAATTACATACATACAAATCTTGTGGTTGATCCACTCATGACACTTTATATTATTAGAAAACAACTAAATCTCTTACCTCTAAGGGAAAAATTGTTTGTATTGCTAAATAAAATGAATATTCTAGAGACTTTGATATGTCTTCTTACGATAATTCTTCTAATGTTTGATGTAGAATATATTTTACAAGTGACATATCTTATTTTCCTCCTTTTTAATTAAATATTTTTTATTGAATTCTTTATTTTTTTGCATAGGATATATGCTTTGATTATGTTGACTAACTTATTTTCGTGTAGGATTTCACATTTTGTGATGGAAGTTATTTTTAGTCCCATTTGCCTAGTTGTACATCTAATTTTATTAATTTATGTTTGTAGATTTATATTTTTAGCATATTGGTTACTTAACTTGAAATATTGGTGTTAAATTGTGTGCCTTACAAGCTTTGTGGATCATTACTCCTTTTTTTAGTTGTTATTCCATTTTGGATTGACCACATTATCCAAAGATGATTCTTAGAGATTCTTGGTGATCACACTTTAATCCTTGTGACTTTTGGCAACAACTAATCTTATTATTTCTTCTCTTAAACTATTATAATTCTTCTTGAATTAAATTTATATTGAGCGGGTGTACTATGAAATTTCAACTCCATCCCTTGTTTGTAAAATATTTTCTCCAATTTTATAACCCTAATTAAGTTTAACGAGGAACGTTGGAGAATTAACCTTATTTGGATATTTTCTATAGTCATTTAGGATTATCCTATGTCTTATGTGTGTGTGCATTTATTGTATTTATAAACATAATTTATTTTATCCTTTTGAGGTGTCACTTAGATCACTATTCCACTTGTTAGATTTGTAGTTACTTGCATGTAACTCCTCTCCCTCCACATGGCAAACACATCCTACTCACTTGTAAGAGGATTAGTGACACTTGGCATAGATGATGAAACTTTCAAATGTAATTCATTATTCCTCTTATCTCTATTTATTGAGCTCTTCTCCTCCTCTCTTCAAGCCTCTTTTGGTATTTGTACAATCTTGATCTTTCTCTTGTTCTTTCATCCTTGTGATGATATTTTAACCTAAATTTATTCTCTCTCACACTCTTATATTCTTTTTAATATGTACTTAGAGTTCAATGATTACAAGGCTTCTTAATATATTGTGGGATTTTTCTCCATTTAATAGTTTCCTAACTTGTCAAATCTTATCTCTCTTTGTGTAGTTGATTTATTCTTGATCTAACTTTGTTGATTTATGCAATCTTTAAAGTATTAAATGTTTTTTATCTTTTGATCTTTGGTAATATTATAATATTAGTGATTAATTTTATGAGCAAAAAAATATCAAAAAAGTATAATAACATCTCATTCCTCTTGCTTTATCATTTTCAAATCTTCTAAGTGCAATATCTATCTATTCCATTTCCAATTTATATTTGTATAATATTACTATATTTTACATTATCTAAATTAACACTAATTTTAAATTATTTAGATCATATTATTCTAAAATAATTAATTTTCTTAGGGAACCCAATCATTGAGTTGAGCCTTTCTTCTACCTTAGGGATCCAATTTTCTTAATGTTTTAGATTTATCCTCTCATAATGTTTAAATTTCAGATCTGATTTTTGATTTATCCCTTTTCACATAAGCATGTTTATAATTGAGGATACTATAAATGTGAATGATAATAGATAAAATTATTAATAAGTATTTTTTTTATTACTTTGATGACACAAATCACTATGAATTTAAACAGTATCTTGAAATAAATCCACAATGATTGATGGATTATTACATGTAACTAGAGATTGAAAAAAAAATTGCCGAAGAAACCAATATTCAGGAACAAAAGGATGAACTTTTGAATGATACTAATCCAAATTATATAGGTATATTCCTAAAATAGATGTTCCTATTACTATTCCAACTACTACTATTCTTGTGTGTACATCTATAGATACATAGGTGATGCCAACACCTAGTGTGTGGGAACATAATTTGTTCCTCATATTTCTATGACTATCCCTATGAAACATAAATTTGTGCCTCTTAGATGTAAAAATAATGTGACACCACCTATTTCTAATCAATCTAATATGTCTACTAATTAAGCGCTTGTACAATAATTTTTATATCTTCAATCTAGGTTTACTCAAATGGAACAAGTTTTTCATAGAGAAGGTCATTTGAAAAACTCTCAAGAAATAATAAATAACCCTTTGGCCCTAGATATTTATAGTTATCCATTTCATATATGATTCATTATACCTAAGCTTTCAACATTTGATGGTAAATGTGATCTAAAATAACATTTTATAGCCTTACATGTAACATGTTTAGACTATAATCATAAGATACTAGAAAATACTTATATTAGGATCCTTAAGGACTATGTATTGAGATGGTTTTATGATCCTCCACTTAAATTGGTAAAATATTTCAATATTTTGGATAACTAATTTTTAACTCTTTGTATACATTTGATATTTTTCACTCTATCATTTTAGTGATAATTTACCCTAGTCTTGTTAATGTATTAGTATCCCAAAGTGCACACCTTAAATGGTGAAATATGAATTGGGTGGGATCAACTCATGGTACTTTAATAGATATGTTTACATAATAATCAATTATATATTCATTACTATTAGTAGACATCTTCTGAGTCTCTTTTTATTTGACATTTCTATCTAATTTCCATTCCATCTTGTTAGCCACCCTATATACCTACTATATTAGCTATATCAATAAAATATATTTCATATTTGTCTCTCCTTGTATTGTATTACCTAGCCAACACAATTTTGAGACTATCTTCTATTAGTTATAGTGTATTATCTTGGTCAATACAGTATTGTGTTAGCTAAAAAAATTTAGACTGCATTAGCCTAGATGATATCATCACCTTGGAGTTTAGGTTTAGTTCTAGGTATGGGAGATGTATATATAGGTTTCACATTTCATTACTAAACCATATAAAACACTCATATACTCTAATTTCACTCACATTTTCCCTTTTAATTAGTAATAGGAGGATTTAGAGGTTAAAGTCTTAACTTGGAGGTCTAATCTTGCTTATGGTATTTGAAGATCAATTGGGGGAGTCATTTCAAGGAGGCATCATGGTATTTGGAATCCATAAATAATAATATCTAGGTCTTATTATATCCATTTGATCTCTTCAACCTAAAACATCTCTTTTAAAGTGCCACTTAAGCCAAATGGGGAGATTGATGTGTTGACGAGTCCACCCAAAGGTAAATATATCCATCCCTACTCTCTTTCATTTATTTAATTAATAGATAAGATATTATTTTTCTCATTGTTGTTATTTATGTATTTTTTATCCTTGCTTATGATCCTCCTTATATCTAATAAGTTGGTATAGCTATATGGTTTTTTAGTCTTTCCATTTACCACTTGGGTTGCATAGAGTGCCCATTTTTTGACTATTGTACCACTTATAATATTTTTAGTTTAATACATTTAAATATCTTGGATCTAGGTTACCATTATTCAAAAATTCAGTACATGTGTTATCCTTATTATATCCTTGATGCACCCCTTTACAATCATTATTACAATCACTCAACTATATTTAGCCCTAGTGAGATTTATACTTTATGTCATAGGCTTAGGATTTGAAACCATTTCTTCTTGACATTTGATTGTATACTAACCTCTTATAGGTCTACATTTATTTTGGATCTATACTTTTTCTTCCAAGTATGCATAGGTATATTGTTATAACTTTATTTTTATCTTAGTCTATTGAGGGAAAGAGGATTATTATAGGTTATCATGGCTCATGCAGACATTTTGAGGAAACTAACATCTTTGGTTGGATTATTTTCATATTTTACTTATTAGTGTCATCTTCACTATCATTATACACTTTAGTGAATCTTTTAGCTTAATTATATCAACCAAATTGATATAATATTTTCTATTTCTAAAATTATATTGGACAACATGATACATTTTTCCTATTTCCCCCAATTATATTGGCTAACTTGATAGAGTTTTGTATCTTTACAAACCATATCATCTAGTTTGATATAATTTAGCTTTCCAATCACATTGTATCATCTTGACTGATATAATTTTATATTTACTAATTTAGTTTCGTATTACATATGCCAACCCAATATAGTATATTTCTAAATCCAATACATTTTTATATTTCTTAGTTTACTTTCCACTACATATGCCAACCTAATATAGTTTGTTTATTCATCAAGTCTAGTTTTCTATTTCTTAGTTTAGTTTCATAGTGTATTGTTTAGAATGATACCTTATGTTTCTACATACAATATGATTTTATGTTTCTTAGTTCAATTTCCTATTGTACAAACTAGATTCATACCATCTTATTTATTTTTACATTATATTTTTTATCTTTCTATTTCAAATTTTCACCACTTAGGATATTTATTCAAATTTTTAACCCATTAGATGCTACATGTGTTTCGCTTTCATCCCTGCTTCATCCACCATTGATGGAAATTCTTGATGGTGTAACTTTATTCCATCCCAAACCTAAATATATTGAATGTAACATGGTTCAAATCAACTAAAATTAAAATATAGGATATCCTAATCAACTTGTTAATAATCTTGATGATAACACCATTTATACTCCAAATAAAAATGGGGGTCTTAAAAAAATTTCCCCACATACTAAATTATCTAGGGAAACTAACACTAACATTAGGAATCTTCCTTAAAATTACAATCCATACCCTACCAATAATTCCAATCCTCCTACTGATATCTCACAATTCCTTGCATAAATGGTTCAACAAATGACCTTTATGCAAATTTCTAGTAGTATTTGAATCCTTCAAATGCAAAACATATCTTACAATTTCTTAATCAAATTCCTCAAGTTATCATGAACCAACTAAATAAAAATCATCTTCCTCTGCCTCTTAGAGATGCCAATTAAAATATTATTCCTCAATTTTCAATTCAAAATAAGCTACTTCAAAACCTTCAAAATGAACTTTTAGCTCCCTTCATTATGTCTATGCATATTGGAAGCGTGTCTCCAACCATCATATATAATGAGACTACTGATCCTGCCTTACATATTAAATATTTTGGAAACACATATAAGGAATTTTTTAAAACTTATAGATAAAAAATTTGTTTTGTATGCATTATAATGGTATGACCAACTTTCTAGACATTATAACAAGAAACTAGAGGATTTATTCAATGCTTTAGTTAAGTAATTCCAGCATAATGAACTTCTTAAGAATAACCTTAGTAAATTCATTAATGCTGAGAAAATTCCTAAATAATATACCCATGATCTCATAAAAAAATGGAAAAATTTAGCACATAGAGAAAACCATAACATGAGTGACAAAAATATATTCAAACTATTTATTACCATTATTAAGGTTGATATTCAATACAAAATTAGGATATTATCTCCTCAAACTTTAGAGGCCTTTGATCAAGAAAAATATAATATCTCCTCATGAATCAATTTAAACCATCTCAAAAACACAAAATGGGAACCTTTCCAAACCTCAACCAACAATGTCAACATTAATTAATTTGAAAATAAGCCTTCCTAGTCTAAAACAAGAGCCTCCAATCAAAAAAATCAAATTATTGCCCACCCTCCATTGAGTTTCAAAGAACTTATGAATAAAATATCACCATATAGACCTTAAATTAATGTTTCTTCCCCATCATCATGGCATGATCCTAATAATGTTTTATGTTTCAATGCCAACATTTGACACTCTCAGACATGTCATGCCCTCCTGAAATTTGATGTGAATCTCATGTTGGGGGAATATTCAATTATGATATTATATAAAATAATTTCATTAATATTATTTAATATATTCTAAGAACTAATCTAAATATCACACTAAAAAATATCAAAAACTTCCTCAAACCTTTAAACCTAATACAAAATACTCCAATGAACAATGTTTATACTATTGATGTTGACTATTATAATTATTACACTAATTATAAATATGTGAATGTAGCCAAGGATAAATATTTATGTAATCCCACTAAAAAATATTGTATTACTAAACCTAAGAATATTTCTCTAAATAAATGATTCTTAGGATACCATTACTACCACTTTTTTTTTATTTTATACCTAGTGATGATCTTGTTCCCCCATCAAAGCCTCAACCTAGAATTTTAGATTCCCCTCCTACCTTACATCCTAAATTCAACCTTCTAAATCAACCTAAGTATTGTTATGGTTATAATCCAAAATCATAATGTAAATTCTTAGATGATCTTAAATCCAAGCCTTACAAGATTCCTTTAATGAAACTTACAAAGACATCACCATATCCTTATAAATTTATCATGCAAAAATTATAAGGCATAGAGGAATCCCTATATAGTGAGTTAGAACCACCTTATCAAGATCTTAAGGATCCTACACCTATGGAATTTATGCCATTGTAAACTATCTCTCATCCTCCCCCTTCCATGAGACTTTCAATATAGTTTTTTATGTCCAATGATGAACTTATTTTCCAAGTCAATGACCCAACTCTATTTATTATAATCATCATCAATGACACACTCATAGGTAAATTATTCATGGGCAAAGGTATAGGAATCAATTTTACCTCCCTTTTTTAAATCCATAAAAATGAATATTCCAAAGATGACCTTAAACAAAATAGACTTACAAGTCATGGATTTGATCAGACCAACCATAATCTTCTTGGTTGCATTTAGATCCATCTTACTATTAGACCCAAGAAATATGAACCAATATTATGGTGTTAGATCTTCCAATATCTTATAACCTTTTAGGTTGTCATTGGACTCATCACATGAAAGTTATCACTTCTTTTGGTAGCTAATGTATTGAGTTCAATGATAATGGTAAGCATTACAAACATGAAGCTAATCTAAACCCATTAGATCTAAATTTTCTTAATACTAAGTCTCATTATCTCTTTCCAACTTTTCCTCATATTAATAGTCCCCCTCTTCCTAAGTTTATCAACATGCATAATGAAATACACATAAATCCTATTGATTTTAATGATTAGAAACCAAATTAACTTCAACCCATTTGTAATTCTACTATATTACCTCCTTATAGGCTTTATCTGTATCTCCTTCAGTGAAATAGGACCATTCATTTATTTGATGATGATATTGAGAACCCACCTCCTTTCAATGCTAACAAAACTTCTTACACAAAAGATGTTTTTTCATGCAATAACCTTGGGGTGGATAAACTCTTTTTGGATCCCATATCTCTCTCACAAAAAACCTTCATTAAAATTGGCATAAATTTTTTTCAATAACTCATGCACTCTAAAAATATTACACCATCTTATAATATTGATTATATCATTTCCCAAGATCAATCCAAGAAATTGGATGTAATTCATTACTAAGAACCCCTTACTTGGATTTATGCTTTAATTATAATGTTCACTTAGTCCACATTTATCCTTATGATTCTATTGATGAATAAGATAAGTGTGATACCAAAGGGTATGTTCACAATTGTAACCCACCATTGGTAAACATTCCATGGGTTGTTCAATAGAATTATGAGTTTCGTAGCACTTTTGACTTTATTGACTAGCCCAATATAGTTTATAAATTTTTCTATCCTTCTAACTATATAATCTAACCTAATACAATTCAAAAAGTTCCCCATCCTTATGACTATATTATCTAGACAAATATGGTTTAAAATTTCCCAACCCTTCTGAATATATCAGCCTATCTAATATAATCCACAACATTCCCTATCATTTTAACTCTATCGGTCATCCTGATATAATCCAAAATGTTTACCTATTTTTTTATCGTATTGTCCAAACCAATACTAATTATAATCTCTTAGATAAGTCAAACTATAATAGCCACAAAATAGTATAGAGTTATGATATAATTTAGAATTTATGTTCAACCTACACCAACCAATTAATATGAAGTTTAGATATAGTTTTATTAGCATCCCATGATTTTCCAATGGTATCGGCTATGATCCTAATAGTGATAATATAATATTAATTCTTATTCTAATTGTATCCACATTTTTTATTTAAATTCAAACAACTATATTGACTAACATGATAATAACAAATCCATACCTAGTTACACTAACTATATTGACCAGCCTGATATTAGTTAGTTTATTTATACTATACTAGATCGTATCAGCTAGGTTGATATTATACAATAATATTTAAACACATATCCATAAGATCCTGAGATTACCTTATATTCCAAAATCACTACTATGAGGAAAATCTACACATAACTTGACAAAAAAAAGTAATAAAATTATTGATCATGAGGTCGATGTTGACTAGTATGGCCCATTACCCATTATTTTTAGTGATGAAAACATTTTTAAACTCCATGCAAGAGAACATCAAATTCCACACCAATGTCACAGGCTTGGACAATTTGAGAACACTTCTCCTCACTGTAGTAACTACATTGCTAGTGTCAATCCTAATCCTCATACTCTTTCCAATATTCCTCCTACACCATACCATTTCTAAGATAGAAACATAACACTTATAAAAAACTCAAGAAATCAACTTTCGTACATTTACAAATCCTTGGTCCATCCGTATTTAAATATATCTACCCTAAAGAGAAGGATATCTTTAGCTCATTTTTTGACAAATACCATGAAGCATTTGCTTTGCCATATAAGGATAGGCTTAGTATTGACCCTATAATTATTGTTCATAACAAAATTACCTATTTGTATGTGAAACACATTCACCAAAAGTAATGAAAAATCCCTCTTGAGGTTTATATTGTTTATCACAAATAAGTAATTAAAATCTTAGATGTTATGTTTAACAAAACCATATATTGTTTTGAATGGTTCTCAAACATATTAATTGTTAATAATAAAGTAACTATTGTAATTCACATTTATATTTACCATCATAATCTTAAATTAGCATGCCATAAGTATAATTTTACTCTACCTTCCATAGATGCCATTGTTGAATCTATAGATGGATATGAGATATTTTACTACATGGATGCTTTTTTTGGATACAATTAGATTCAAGGATAAATATTAAACTACATTTAATATCAATTGGGTTACATATTGCTACATTGGGATGTGTTTTGGACTTAAAATTTCATGGAAATTTACATATGTGTAATGGCCCACATTTTTCATGAAATATTGGAAACTTACATTTGTAAAATAATTGAAACCTATGTGGATGACCCTATACTTGATACAAGCATCATGAAAATAATATTCATGATTTATATATCATTTCTATAGTCTCATTTAATACAAATTTAATCTTAATCCCAATAAGTGTGTCTTCAGTGTTACCTATAGAAACATTATAGGATTATTGGTCTCAATACTAAGGATTGACATGGATAAATCTAAGATCAAATATATTATTGACATGATTATACCTATATCTATTATTTATATCCAAACATATCTCAAAAAACTTGGGATAATCTACATGCTTGTTCCTGAGTTGGCTTACCATACATATTTTCTAAACTACCTTCTCAAGAAAGGTGGTATGCTTGAATATATTGATGCTTATAGAAAAATATTTTGATAACATTAATAAATACTTAATTCTTCCTCCTAATTTATGATCATATTTTAACATCCTCCATATCATCCTATACACATCATCTACCCCATCTTAGTTTGGGAAATGCTTTCATAACAAGATGAATTTAGAAAGGAATATGTAGTTTAATACATTAGTTATGATTTCATGTCCCATTTCACCAAGTTGAAGTGTGATTGATTCAAAATATACCTTATCATATAAAAAAATTGGAACTGCATGATTGATCAAACTACCTATGTCATAGTCCATTCATATCCTCTTTTCCATTTTTTCTCTAAGGATATATTTCTTGGAGATGAAATTGGAAAGTGGATGGTACTCTTAATGGAGTTTGACCTTAGAATTATCAATAAAAAATCATGTAAAGGCCAATTCATCCTCAATAAACTTTTTACCACACCTATACCAACATAGTGACATCTTCAAGAGACTCTTCTAGATGAGGAGGTCCTCTTGATCAAAGGCATTGCTAGAGACATTATCATCAAAGACTAATTCCATAATTTTATAGGTGATATTGATGGTCAGGCTATCAAATAGCTTGAAATTATATCTTCTAATTTTAAAACATCTAAAAACATACCTTAGAATAGCTACCTAAGGTCACCATAAATTTTCATGAGGATACTTGGACACTCCACTTTGATGGATTCAAGTGCCTTCAAAGAGTCAGGGTAAAATGTGTCCTTATTGATCATTATAAAAAAATTATTCCTTTATATTTTATATGAACCTTCAACATTACTAAAAACATGTCCTAATAATTTTATCTCATCCTTGGAATGTAAGAAAAAATCAATTTAAACATATTATACTTACATACTTTAGATGATTCTCAACTTATATGTCACCCAAATAGTTGTGATTATCAATAAAAAATGAAAACCTCATAGCATATCATGATCTTGCTACTACAATTTCTAAATAGTTTGTATTTAAACATTGAGGAAATATCAAGGCTAAAAAATACTACAATAGACTCTCTTGCCTCATCAACTTCCCTCTTTCACCCTCATTAATTACTGCATGAAATATAGTTCCTCATGCACACGAGGAAGTATCCATGTACCTTAACACCTAAGTATGATTATATTATTTTCCACATCAAGGATCTAAATACTCAAAAAATATAATGGTATAAAGACATAATCTAATTTATAAAATAATATGCTTATCCTTTTAAGGTTGACTAAAGAAAATAATAGACTCTGAAAGCAAGATTTTGAATTCGTTCTTAGACACAATATCCTCTACTATAATAATGTTTAAGGCACTGTAATCTATTATGTTATTGCATAAAAATTTCATTCTCTTCTTGATCAAGTTTATACAATAATTTTTGATGGCCATTGTAACAAACATGGTACAACCCAAAAAATTCTTATGTATGGGTTATTATTGACCTAATATTAAAAAGGAATTCATCACTTTTGTAAAGAAGTGTAATCCTTGATAGCTCCATGATGATATTATTCATTCTCCTCTAGCTAAACTTAAGAATTGTGAATTTTCCTAGGTCATTCTCTATATGGGGATTATATCTCATTGACAAATTAACTTGATCACAATATGATCATGTATTCATTACTACTACCACCAAGTACTTTACCTAGTGGGTAGAAGTTGTGCCCCTTATTAATGTTACTAGCATCACTATTTAAATATTCATTCTAAACCAAATCATATCTCATTTCAAGATTACTCACACCATCATATTTAACCATGTGGTAATCTAAAATATAAGTACATGAAGAAAATTTATGAAAAATTAAAAATTACACAAATTTTCCATGCACTACACCCTCAGTACAAGGGACAAGATAAAACCACTAACAAAAACATTAACAAGATATTGAAAAAGACTATTATGGATTCTCATTTGGATTGGAATATTCACCTTTATCTGTAACTTTAGTTATATTGTGAAAGTGTTTATAATGACACTAGGTTAATTCTATTCTCTCTATTCTATGGATCTAAGGCCATTTTGTAACTAGTACTGGATTAACCTTCTTTGAACATTTATCTTCATGAGATCATCCTCAATGAATATCTCCATGAATCACACCATTTCACTTTAGTCCTACTTGGTGAGACATGTATGAATGTTATTAATAATTATTTTCATTATAAATTTAAATTTATAAACAAAAAAATAATAGAGTCAAAGTTTATACTTTTAATGTTGGAGACTTAATATTGAAATTGGTCTACATTCATGATAAAGAGAGCAAGTAAACATAAAATTAGCAAGGTCCTTACCTTGTCAATGACATATTTAAACCTAACACTTATAGACTATAGATAAATGATATACATATCTTCAAATAATTAACCACTACTAAGTTATTGAACAAGTATTTTTCTTGACCTATAATCCTCTTAGTTTTCATTTTATTTATAATTTTTCATTTCTTGTAGATATTACTTGCATGAATATAGATAGTTTATATTATGTTAAGATAAAATTTATTTCAAGCTCTATTTTGATATTTTACTATAACTTGGCTTTGCTTTATTTTCACACCTTTGGGTTTATTTCATATAAGCCTTAGTGTTTTTGCTTTGTCCTTAGGTCTTTTTCCATTTTCATACCTCTTGGTTTTTGAGTTCATGAGTTGTACAGTAAGACTTAGGGAATCAAATAGGATCTCCTCAAAAATGTTGATATCTTTATCTTTATTCTTGAATTCATTTTATTTCTTTCATAAACCATTATTTTATTTAAGATTCTTTGGTACCTTTTTCATAATGTACACCCTTTAGGTTTTTGATATATTTTATATACTTCATAGCTTTATCACTTTTATGCTTGATATATTTTTATTACTTATGCCTCTTGGATTTTTGTATTATGAGTTGCACAACTTACCTATGGAATCATTATCAATGAATTTTTTTTTTATTATCCTAAAAAACACCTATCATAATTCTTTTTTATATAGAGAGCTATTTTATTCCTAACATTAGCTAGGTGTATTTTTAAAAAGCTAAGGTAGTGATTGAGAGTAGTGTTTTCCTGACTTAGAGTTAGTCAAATTATCTTTTGGTAGAACTAATAGTCTATCTACATATCTCTCATTCACATTTTAATATTTCTTATTATGATGTCACACACCTACCTATCATTTTATCATCTCCTTTTATACCTTTTTTTTATCTAGGTAACCCAACCATTTTACGTTCACTTCCATGATCTTCATATTTTTCATATCCCTTTGGGCTCACCAAGGTCAATTTCAAGTTTGTACTCTTTTCTAAGGTTTAATTCTAGGATTATTTTGTCCATCTTGGTCTTTATATTTTATTCTCCAATTACTAGGTGTAATTTCTATTATGTTAATCATATTTAACATCCATTATTTGTTTTTACAAACCCATATGAAGGATACAAATATAAAAAGAGTTAAAATCCATATTACAAGAAAATATAATGTTAAAATGCAAATCATATCTTAAAATTCAGATCACACCAAAAGACATGACATTTTTGACACATCTCCTATTCTAATCATTGCTAAAACTCTAAAATTGGCATCATGATAGAGGCAAGGTCCATTGGGGTATGGTAGAATAGTAGATTGGGATATGAGGTATCACTATCTCATTACTTATTTTACATTTTTGTGCCACCTAATTTCTCAAGAAAGTACCAAATCTTCATAGTAGACAAACGACTCTGTAAGGGATCATGAGGAATAGGGAACATGCTTCAAGAAGGTAAGATCCTTTTATTTTTTTATGCACATTAGATTTAATGGGATGATATTCACACTTCACTAGTTATCCCAAGCTTATGTTAACTAGGTAGGTTTCTCTAGGGCTATTGATGTTGAAAAATCTTAGTCTTTCCAACTTGATTTGAGTGTATTGTTTTTATTAAAGACCATGTTTTTGACTTACTAATGCGTTCTTTTCTCTTAATCCATTTTTTCCTCCTTGACTTGTAGGTTTATTTTGAAATCTCCCCCATCTTATTTACTTCTCATTCTTCATTCACATTTAAACATGTTAGCATTATGAAAATTTTAGCTTTTCCATATTTAGAATAGAAGTTGCATCTTTGAGTTGTTTTGAGATGATCTCGTAGTCTTTACCTTATCTTTCTAGGATTTCTCTTAGTTATGTTCGAGACTTGAGTTTTCTATTCAAATTTTTGGGCCCTAATTTTTTTTCCTTTTCATGCTTTCATGTTTAACCATTTTTGTGAATCATTTTATTTGAATTTAATTTTTCACATATTTGTTTGATTTTAACTTCTTTTACAATGATTTTTGTATATAGTTTGATAGTTTTTTATGTCCTTAATTTGATTTGAGTTTTCACTATCTTACTCAGATGCATTTCTTATATTCCTTAGTCCCATATTAACCCTAGATTCATGGGTTTCTTATTTTCCTTTATTTATTATCTGCTTCCTTTCATATTTTGGTTATAACCTAGCCTTATCAATCTTATTTTGTAAAAATTTCTACGTTTTTTTAATCATCTCTGAGAGTTTGTCATTTTACATCCATTTATTGACAATATTATATATGCATGCATTGTTTTATCCATTTTATCCTTGTATCTTTAGGGTTTGTGAAATTTAATTATTACACCCTTCAAGATTGAGACCTATTGTCAATTAGGAGTTCTACCCTTCTAAGAATGTGTGCCACTTCCCACTCCTAATGAAATAATGTAATCTCTCCTAAGTGTGGGTGAATTTGAGATGGAGATAATCTATAGATAAAGGGTTGGTTCCCTTGATTCACTCATAAAATTTGATCCTAATCCTACTAACTATTGATTTTTTGACTAAGGGAAAGGGTGAAGGGATAATGCTTGCACTAGAATTGACATGAAAACTTGAAAAAAAAGTGATGCACCAATGTTTATGACAAATTTTTCTTAAAATTGACACACTTATAAAGCAAAGGATCCTGCACACATTCTCTTCACTTTAGATATATGACTTATACAATAATGTTTCATATAAAGGACTTAACAACACTCATTTTTAGCACAAAAGGAATGAAAATTTATTGAATTCACATCCAAACTTAGATTGAGATTGGACCTAGACACTTATCATGACCTTTAGAAACTCAAATATGTTGTACAAAGGTTAAAAAAACTAGGCATTAACATAGGAAAGATACTGATTCACAATGTTATATCAATGGAAATCACACGTACACTTCACACAACAACCTAAAAATGGAGGAAATTAGCTTTTTATTTATTTAAAATGTGTAGTACAAAATTTTGAAATCCTTTCAGCATAGCCAAAGCAAAAAATTGATATGATAATTTTGGAAAAGAAGATACAAATAGAAAAGAGTAGGGGAGGGGAGACAAAGTAGCCCCAAAATAGGGGTGACTCATTTTGTCCTCACACCCTTCAAATCACTATGTAGAGTTTCCTAGATTCTCTTTCCTCATTCCTCATAAGAAAGGTATAAAAGGTAGATTTTGTTGGGTGAATATTTTGTCGTCAACTAACTGATGACAAAATGGGGATATCAGCCACAGCATAAGGGAGATTTACACCACGAGGAGTGTGGCTTTACCAGATCAAGACGAGGTAAATCTCTCCTCTCATCAAGGGGAGGTTCCCTATCAATATTTACGTGCTGAATATATAGTTAAGCAGAAAATAACACACGAGGGTGGTATAACAGCATCTACCTCTCTTCTTTCAGAGGTAATGTACAAGGAACAAAAGAGGGAAAATCTTGGTCTTTAAGCTAACAGCATTCCTCTTCTTTCAGGAATGATTTTAAACAGAAAGCAAGAGATCACCTGTAGTAACAAAGTCCACAAGAACGCTCACGCAAGCACAAAGTCTTCCGTAGCTTCTCCACAGATCCGGAATGAGTACAACCATAGGGTAAAATGAAGCACAAAGTCTTCACCTGAAACTACAAAAGATAACAGAATCTCAAAGGTAAAAGTAGCACAAAGTCTATTTTCTACCCTCTAGAAGCGCCCTTGGATAATATTCAACACATTCACTTTGCTTATTAAATCAGATAAACAAGAGGTTATCAAGAAAGAGTACATAAGAAACTATTTCCTAGATGACACAGATAACTTCAACACAAAGTCTGAAATAACCTGCTTCTCATTCATTCAACAAAATATGATTTACAAATCTGAGCACAAAGTCTCAAAAGTTGCTTCAATTTCAGCAGTGTTTGCTCTCAATTTTTCCAAGATCCTTTTACAAATGAGGTCTCCACTATATATAGGGAGAAAATCCTCAAAAATAGAAAATAATAAAATATATAAAATATCTTGGTCAAAGATGACTCATCTTTGACTTTTAGATATTTTCTAAAATATTTACATGTAATTACATATTTACAAAATTGCATGTAAAAATGCCCCAAGACAATTACAAAGTGCATTTTGAATAAAGCACGAAAGAATAGCTTCAATTTCATGGTCTTCGACTTCTTCAGAGAAAATTCAGTGATCTGGAAGCACTTTTGTTGAAAAGACATCGATGAAGAGGGATCCTTAACAGAAACCGCAGCAGGAATCATGATTATGCAATCAGGAGAAGAAAGTAGCGATCTGGGAGAACTGCACATTTGCTGGTCACGATCAGGGAAATGCGCTTGAAAGGGATGAGACGTGAGCAGGTCAAAAAGCAGAAGAAGAAGGGGAGCGGGCACGGAAAGAAAGAAAGCTCTTCAGAGTCGAAGAAATGTGAGTGCCAGATGCAAGGGTGGCAAAAATTGGCCCCTCTGCATGGTTCAGATGTAAGGGCAGCAAAAATTGCCGCCGCTGCACGGGTAGGAGAAGGGAGACGGCGAGAACGACCGACACCGGCAGAAAAAATTGCCGACGTCGGCAAACATACCAACGACGGTAGACGAAAATCACCGACGTCGGCAAAGATGCCGACCATGGTAGAAATCGGTCGACGACGGCATAAGCGGTAGACGGCGGGGAATTTACCGCCCACTGCAAGGGCGGTGAAAAGGAGATGAAGAACACGGGCAAGGGCGACAAAATTTGCCACCCTTGCATAAAAAGTGTAGGGGCGGCAATTTTTGCTGCCCTTGCATAAAAAGTGCAGGGGCGGCGATTTTTGCCGCCCTTGCATAAAAAGTGCAGGGGCGGCGATTTTTGCCGCCCTTACATCTGAACCATGCAGAGGCGGCAATTTTTGCTGCCCTTGCATCTGGCACTCGCGTTTCTTCGACTCTGAAGAGCTTTCTTTCTTTCGTGCTTTATTCAAAATGCACTTTGTAATTGTCTTGGGGCATTTTTACATGCAATTTTGTAAATATGTAATTACATGTAAATATTTTAGAAAATATCTAAAAGTCAAAGATGAGTCATCTTTGACCAAGATATTTTATATATTTTATTATTTTCTATTTTTGAGGATTTTCTCCCTATATATAGTGGAGACCTCATTTGTAAAAGGATCTTGGAAAAATTGAGAGCAAACACTGCTGAAATTGAAGCAACTTTTGAGACTTTGTGCTCAGATTTGTAAATCATATTTTGTTGAATGAATGAGAAGCAGGTTATTTCAGACTTTGTGTTGAAGTTATCTGTGTCATCTAGGAAATAGTTTCTTATGTACTCTTTCTTGATAACCTCTTGTTTATCTGATTTAATAAGCAAAGTGAATGTGTTGAATATTATCCAAGGGCGCTTCTAGAGGGTAGAAAATAGACTTTGTGCTACTTTTACCTTTGAGATTCTGTTATCTTTTGTAGTTTCAGGTGAAGACTTTGTGCTTCATTTTACCCTACGGTTGTACTCATTCCGGATCTATGGAGAAGCTACGGAAGACTTTGTGCTTGTGTGAGCATTCTTGTGGACTTTGTTACTACAGGTGATCTCTTGCTTTCTGTTTAAAATTATTCCTGAAAGAAGAGGAATGCTGTTAGCTTAAAGACCAAGATTTTCCCTCTTTTGTTCCTTGTACATTACCTCTGAAAGAAGAGAGGTAGATGCTGTTATACCACCCTCGTGTGTTATTTTCTGCTTAACTATATATTCAGCACGTAAATATTGATAGGGAACCTCCCCTTGATGAGAGGAGAGATTTACCTCGTCTTGATCTGGTAAAGCCACACTCCTCGTGGTGTAAATCTCCCTTATGCTGTGGCTGATATCCCCATTTTGTCATCAGTTAGTTGACGACAAAATATTCACCCAATAGATTTGAACTTGATTGGGAAAATTTAATAAGTCTTTAACTTTGATTGGTGAAGTTTGACCCTTTGAAATGCCTAAATCTTTGCTCGCATTCCCTATATTGTTTCTTGTATTCTTTCTTAATGAATAAGTCTTCTTCCATAAAAAAAGGTCTTCAAGTCTTCAGTAATTCCTCCATTGAATACTTATCTTCATCCATCTATGTGGTTTTTCCACCTTACTTAGGCTATTATAAGACTCTTTGAAACTCCTTGACTTGACATGGGTGAGGAAACGGTCTCCTTAAAGTTGTTGATGACTCTTTAAAGCATTTGAAATATTATTGGAACCAACCTATTGAATTTTTATCTCCTTATAAGTGGAATATAAGGTGAGAATAAACATTTATTATCATGTTAAATAAATCCATTGTATTAACTTGGTGGTTTCACAACTTGAACTCTTTTTTCATCATGGCGTAGAAAGGCAAATTTTGGTTTTGCCTTGAATAAATAAATTTACCTCCATGGATGGCCTCTAAACATAATAAAATACTTTAAAAAGTAAAATTAGATCCATCAAATTGTTCAAAAGTTGTGATTTTGCTCCAAAAGGTCTCATTTGGCCTTATTTCTTGTAACCCTCAAAATAAGTAAACCTCCTTATGAAGAATAAATTATAAATGACATTGTAAAAATAAGAACATATTTTAGGACCCATTATCCAAATACAACTCCATGCCAAGTTTAAATACCTAAATTTGAGTGGAAGTGTCATTTTTATCCCATTTTCTCTCTCTAATTAGGCCTAATTAGGCCTCCTTGCCTAGAAATTAATATTTTGCTCGACATGACTCCCACACATATCAAACCTACCAAAATAATATGATTCACTTTACCTAGCCTAATATCATGCTCCATGTCAAATTTCAAGTTTTGAGGCCTTGTGTAGGTGTGCAAACCAAGAAATGGCTATTGGCAAGCCTAGGTGTTTGAATAGGGTTGAGAGGTGATTCAAGTATTTTGGTAATAAATTCTAAATTAAAATGCTTTATAATGGTCTATTGAGGTATGAAATAACTTGGTACAACTTGACATTCTAAATAAATTTATCAAATAGTGCTTTACAAGTATGTAATAGGGCTTCTTAGTTAACAAAATGATGTTTTTCTACCTTCTTGACTAACGTAATGACTTGGCTAGTTCATATACCTCTGTATGAGATATGAATATGTGTGTATATGATTTTATAACTTTATTAAAGTATTTATAGACCTTTGATCTTATTTTAGAATCCATTCCTTACTCTTCACCCTCACAAACAAGTATACAAGTATGATTTTAGGCCTATTCCATACACATGTGTTGAGTTGTGGAGCTAAAAGCTTCACTGAATGTGCAAATGTGGAGGTTGTTGGGTTACATAGTAACTGACATCAGTCAGACCAACTGACATCAGTTATCTTTAGCTACATAGTAACCAGCATCGGTTAGGGATCGGCCAGCATCAGTCACCTTCAGACTGACATCGGTCGTCTATGCATTTCCAGAACTGTTCTAATTTTAGGAGAATAGTTAGTTTGCATGTAAAGACTAATTTTATTCTTGAGTCTATGTTTCTAATTATTGTTTGCTTTGGGATATATTTAAGAGACCCATGGGGTTGTATTGTAATGTAAGTAAGATCAATTAGATCTACAGGGTGCAAGATCAATTAGATTTTCAAGGTACAAGATCAAGAAGATCTGCGGGTCAAGGAGGCAACAACGGTTGAGTTGATTGTCACTTGGAAGTAGGCAACAACAACCATTGGGTTGGTTGTCACTGGAGGGAATAACTCGGTATTGAGTTGATTGTAATTGAGAGAGAGAGAAATCTTGAGGGAGAATTATTGTACACCCAAGAGGTGTGGGAGAAAGAGATTTCTTCATTGTATTTCCTTCTAGAAGAGTTTAATATAGATTGTATTGTTTCTCGTATCTCCTATTCTTTGTTGTTTCTAATTTTTATTTACTTATTACTTCTAGTTTAATTCTATGTTTAGTTGCTTATACAAAAGTAATCAATTGTACTCTAAGGAGGTCCTAACAACATGTACCTTCACACATGCCAAATAAGGGCTTAAGAGGGTGATAATGAGAGTTAATAAGATCACTAAAGTCATTTTTAGGTCATAACATTGCATTTTAAGTCATTGAGAAACACATTTCCTCCATCAGGTTAGTATGAGGGGTTTAAGAGGGTTTAAAGTGTTATGAGGTCTTAATAATTATTTAAAAAGGACAAAGATTCATTCCAAGAATAATGTCAAGATATGGAATATAGGGGACCTTTCTAACACCTCTAATGTCCATACAACATAATGAAATTTATCCAAGAAATTTTGAGCTTTGCAAATTAGCTTCTTAGGTAGGATGGACTATGTGATAGACTAAGAGAATAGTCTTAGACTTTAAAACCTTCACAACATTCACCATTTATTGGAGTGACCTTGAATAAGTCTGAGACAACCTAGATCATGCCTCTAAATGGTATTAAATGACTAACATCCTTCAAAAATGTTATACAACTTGGATTACTTGTCATGATGGCTTAAGAACAAACTAGCTAAATTAACCCTAAAGGCCCTATTTAATTAGTTTCATCCTAATTACTATGGGTTTTAAATTTTTTAAAGTCTTTGTATATGCCCTACAAATATCTCATGACACTTTTTCCTTCAATTCCAAGTCCCATTTGTACAAAATATAAATCTTACATAAACATGCTTGAACATTCCTATTAGGCTTGAAGGTGTAATATGGGTATCTTGACTGAGACCTTGCATTGTCTTCACCATGACTCTTGTAAACTCCTTAATACTTCACTCTAGAATTCAATTAATATCAAACCTATCTGGGACATGCAACCTTCACATCTTCCCTATACATGCCTATAGGTGTTAGTTTGAGTTTTATCTTCTCTTCAAGATTTTTTCATACTTGAATGGTCTTAGGAAAGTGTTGGGTACTTGTTTATGTTATTTTGACTCTACTAAAACTCTTCCAAGACTTATTATCTTAAAAATCTACCCCTTCTCTCTTATGTATATTGAAGACATAGATGTAGGTGATGATGGATGAGAATTTAAACATTAGAGCTTTGAAAACTAATCTTCTTCAAATATTCAACTATGATAATTGAGACCTTAATACATAATTGAGACTCATTAAGGATCCTTTTAAACTCAATCCTCTTAAAATCATGTACACATTATAGTTTCCATGCATACTTGAAGATGAATTTTGCTCTCTCTCTCTCTCTCATTAACTAGTCAATAGGTGTGTATTTAGTTATCTTAAGTATTTAGCTCTAGGCCACATTTTCTCAATTGGTCTTGCATAACCTCAAGGTCATATAGGTCATACATTTATTTATGAACCCTACCAACCCCTCAAAATCCACTTTCACAATATAAGCATACATATTTTCTCCTTTTAAACAACAAACCATTGATATATAGTCATTTAGGTATGGTGACTGTAAGGTTGAGAAAGAAACCTATTAATATTGATCTTATAGTGATTTTTAATGATGTCAAATGATGTCTCATGCAATTTATAACTCTCTAAAACCTCATACTTGGAACAAAAGTTGTCTAGGACCTTTATATCTTGTGCCAATATTGCACTTGGTTATAAGTGATCATTAAGAGATTGGAGCGTTAGGATTTGAAATTTTGTCCTCTTAAACAACTATATTGGTGTGGTGAATGTATTTAAACTCCATGAAGGATCAATTACATCTAACTTAGTCCTCTAGAGGCCTATTAGCCCTTTTTTGACCTCTTATCTCATGTTTTGCTTGTTTGAGTCAATTGGTGATTTGACTACAATTTGGAGTCTTAACATATTATACAAGTTAATGATTAGTTCAATAATATGTGTCATAGTATTTATGACATATTTAAATTTTGTTTTAACCTCTATTCCCTTTTAATGATATTGCATCTCCCAAATCATGAGAGCCATGACTTCTTCACATGTTTACACATAGGCTTGTGTCTAAGATTTAGGTTATAGAGAGATTATATAGTCAATGATGAAATTGTGGATGATGCCTTAATCTGATTCATGGTATTATATATTCTCAAATTTTTATCATAATATCTCCCTCAATTTAATCATGTACCATCATAACTTCCATTCATGCTTGAAACTAGGTTTTACTCTTTTAGTTGGTCTATATGTGATTACTTGATTGTCTTGAGTGCCAAACTTATTAAGTAGACTATATTCATCACTCTTTTTTTCCTCTTAATGTATTTCTTTAATTAAATAGTCCTAGTGTCCCCAATAAGACTTCAATGATTTCAACATGCTACTCTCTTTATCTTGCTTCACTTCACACTTCAAGTTTGTTGTACATGTCCTTTTGATTTTTTTACAGATAGAGTATAGATGCATGGTAGGTTAAAATGAAAAATGTTTTCTTAATACCCTTATTAATCTTATATCACCTTGTAATATGGAATAAGTAAAAACTTAATCATGAAATGAATTACAATAGGAGAACCAAAGAGTGATTGTTACCATTACCTTAAAACATGCTAAAAACTTTAATTTCTTCAAAGTATGGTATTATAGTGCCATTACTCTAACATATTTGACTCTTTATGAACTTATTCATGTTATCCTAGGAGGTTTACATGTCATCACTTCATTCTCTAACACACCAAGTTGAAACTCTTGCAACAGGATAATGTTTCTTCAGACTTCTGTTGTAACCTCCATGACTATTGTAGGTGTATTTTAACATCCTCTTCATCTCACCTACTATAACATCCATGAATCCTTATTTATAAATTTATTTAAATATTTTATGCTCATTTTACCTTATTATATGATATAGGGAGGATAAATTGATGTTCTTTTTGTGCACACACATTCATAAGCCTTCTTTAGATCATGATACACACGCTTGAATAGGACATTTAGGCATATTAGGTTTAATTGGGTCTTTTACTCTCATAAGTTCCATTATAAAATTTAAGACCTATATATAATGCTTGGAGGTACTTCATGTTCTTCCACATTTCTTTCATTTCCCTCACAAATCTTATGCTCATGTCATTTGCCATATCGACCTCTACCTTGTTCATTAAAGTCCATGGGAAAAATATTAAGAAATCAAGCCTATGAGTGATCTCTTGAGTCTTAAGAGAGCATGGTATATAATACATAATATGAGATACCTAATTGAGATGAAGAAAGCTTATCTCTTCATTAAGCATCTATCAAGATCATGTTGACCTCACTATAATATTCTTACAAATTAAAAGCTCATTGACTGCAATTACACCTTGCCATGATGTGATTGCATAAACCATCTCAAGGAAGACTCTTTTGAATATGGAGGAACATTAAGTTTGTGTTTTAAATTAAAAACCCTTAAATATGGAAACATTCACTTGATCACCTAAAACATGCCTCCTAGTTACTTAAGTAGACCATTCAGAAGAACACCATAGGAGATCAATTTTCTACCATAAAAACCTTATTAGGAGTTTATTGTTAAATAAAACATGAAATAAGTCATATTTGACCCTGAAATCACCTCACTAGAACCATTTTTCTCCATCAAGTTCTGAAGTGAAGAAACAGAAGAAAACTTGGACCATGTCTAGATGAATAAACCATAGTGACCCCCTTATACTCTTAGTGATTGTTCATAAAGATGGGGGGATGAATATGAAAAAAAATTCCACAAAATTTAATTTCATTAGGTTCCCTCTCATTTCCCAATATATTTATGCTTAACCTTCTCTCTCCTAGCTGTACTTAAAAAATTGATGACCTTCCTTGAGCTACCAAAGAAGAAGTTAGGAGAGATGAATGGGTTTTCTACATTTTATCACTATTAAATCCTTCAAAATAATGTATTTTACCTTGAGGGGGATAAATTAGGTCCTCAAGGTACTTTAAATATAACTATCTTACTAAACTTATATGAAAGCCTCAAAATAGCCTCTTTTATCACTAAAAATGCTAAAATTACTTCAGGAACCTGATGGAAATGTTGCCAAAAGTGTTCATAAGGCCTAAAAATGTTTTTAAAAAATTATCATGATGCATTATAACATTATTATGATGATTTAATATAATTACCTTGAAAACCCTTCTCTAGAACCATTAAAATAGGTCTAAAATGCAACATAGATGGGTTATGATGTTAACAAAGAGTATCACCAACCTATTTAATCATTTGTAAATCACTACATGACCTTGAAACATGCCATAATACCTATCAAGACATTCTATACTCTTTTAACCTTTTGAAACAAATTGAAACAGGTCAAGATGTGACTAAACAAGCACAAAGCTATGATGAACACAACCTTAAATTTATCAAATCTACCTTAAAATATGATAATAAATGTTTCGAGTGACCATTAAAAAGTAATTACAAGACCGACACAATGACCAAAATTGTAAGTGATCATGAAAATCAAATTTTAAAATTATAGGGGTGACAATTTGACCTATCTGTCAACATTTTGGCTATTTAGTTGGGAAGCATTTTGAATATGCTTATGAACCAATAAATTTTAATTTCTTTTGGAATCATATAATCTCTCTCATATTTTAAAATACACATGAAAATACTTTGACCAATTAATACAACTCTTTATCAACCCCCAATACACACAAAAACAAAAATAACACACACAATAAGACAAAATGCCAACAAGACACACACCACACTTGTGTCATAAATAACTTAGGGAACACAACAAACATAAGCATACTACTATTTAAAAACTAACCTACCAAGATTTATCCTCCTAGATCAAAAGGGAAGCTTTTAAGATCAACTTCTTCATGGGATGAGTAAGGGTGTAAAATAAGATGCTCATTGAACATAGTGATTGGTAGGCAATGTTTCTTTCTTAACAACTCTCTTGGCATGTCTTTAAGTGAGTAATCAAAAATAAACTAGTTACCTATGAAGACATATTCATCTTGTACTTAAACACTTACCTCATGTTTCTTACCATCTATAACCTCAACCAATGATACTCCATCTAGGCATTATCCTTCGATCTCTATGGCATCTTGAGTGACCTCATTCTTCTTATTAGCTACTACAAGATCATCAATATCTTCAAGAATATTTGAATATTCAATTAAATTTGCATCATGGTATTCAATGGGTGTCTTTATCAAACTCATCATAATCATGCTTTCTAATAATCAATGTGCCTTTTCAAAGGTATTCAATATCTTTAAAAGATTCAATGTACTACTATCGATTACTTTATATCTCCTCAATTTGATCAACTTAAATGAGAAAAACTTGAATAACATCTTGATCTCTCTCCTTAAGAGCTATAGGGTTGTCAAGAGTTTCAAACATGTAATCATGATGTGATTAGGAAACAACCTACTTAAGGTCAAATTATTGCTCATTTGAAACCATTTCACATATGTCTAAAACCACACCTAGCTCTTGAAGAGATCCATTACTAGTGAACACTTCAAGCTATCCCATGAATTCATGGTACAACTGTTGTCATGAGTTATCTTTGTCTCATTTATCAAGGCTTAATATACAATGACTATATTGATCTTCTTCATCATTCATGAAGAATGGAAGATCATCTATCCAAGAGAGAGTTAACTCATCATGCTTTTCAAACTCCAAGTCTAATTTTATTTCTTTTCCCTCACGAAGAGGATTACCAATGATGAATTATTCATCATATTCACTCATAACATCTTCATTAGGGGTCTCTTGAGTCTATCTTATATTTTCAACCTCGTCAAGCCTCTCAAGGACTACTACTTTCTCTAACTTACTTAACAAACTCTCATTTCCAATTGGATGTTCATCTTCTTCCCTCAAAAAAAAAGTTCTTTTTGATAAAAGGAAAGGGTGTGAGGGTAAGAAAGATCATTTTCTAGCTTGAGACTTTAAATATTGTCCTTCTAACTTGGGATTTTGAGTTTAGGCTTATTGAAGGATTCATTAAGAGGCTCTTGGGGATGGAGGAGAGAATTTTGATTTTCTTTCTTCCACCCAACAATCAACTTATTAACTTTGAATGTGTTTTGAGACTCATAGGTAGCTAGAGATTGAGGAGTAGATGAAAGATTTAGGAAGTTTGAGAGATCCATTGGATTTACTTCTAACACTCTTTCTCCTTATTGGTCTTGAGCTTGTCCATAAAGAGTCTTTTTCCAACTTGGGAATTTATTTGGTATAGCCTCAATAATTTATTCTTTTACTTGATCTAGGCATGATTCATTTTTATTTTCCCATGACTCAATCACCTATTTCCAACTTTAAACTTAGACTTAGGATCATCCTCTAAAAAATTCATTATAACTTGAGAGGTGGATATAGGATTTGATAATATTAGAAGCTACCTTGGAGACCAATCAAACTTCTAATTTTGAATGGGCATGAGGGAAGGATCTTGAAGAGGAATGGGAGGAGATTCATCCATAATATTTGGGATAGTGTAAATGGGAATCATATCTCAAGAATGCCTCCAAGATGAATTTATCTTGATTTCTTAAGGAGGGTTAGGTGTATCTTGAAACAAACTTGGAACATAAGAAGGTTGACTAGGTGTAGGAGATGATGGCTAAGGTTGTTTGGGTTAGATCTCTTAATTCCCCCACCTCACTTATCTATTTTCCCACCATTGGATCAAGGTTCTCATTTCCCTCAACTCATTAGTCATAACATATTGATTTTCCTCTCCGACTACTTCCCACCTATCCATCAACATTTTTACTAACTTCCTCATCTTCTCTATGAGGTGAAAATGTATCACATCTAAATTTCTATCCCATTTTCTCATCACCCCTTTAGACTTTAGAATATTTGGCTTGAATTATAATAATTATATGGTAGGATAAACATAATTTTGAGTTGTAAATGAAGTAAGGAGAGGTGATAATGATTGTTACAAGTCATGATAAGCTTATTGAGGTATACAATTGGAATCATATGAGGGAAAAATAGGATAGTTATAAAACTGATATGGTTCATGATAAGTTTTATTAGGATCATGATAAGGATGGAATGGTTCCTTATAATGTTTATAATTAAGTATATCATTAAAATTCTCTTCATACCAAGCCATCAAAATTCATGAAGATAGTGAATTGAAAACACAACTTAATTCAACTAGTGTCTAAGTTGCTATAACAAAATGATTGAGCTTAAAGATTCCATTGATGTTTTTAATGCCTCTAAATTATGATATATATAAGAACAATACCAAAAATATTTCCACTACTTTTAACCTTAGTCCCAATAGGTAATCCAAAAATTATTATCAATCAAGAGTTTTACCCTTATGAGAATGTGTGTCACTTCCCACTCCTACTAAAATAATGGAATATCTCCTAAGTGTGGGCGACTTTGAGATGGAGAGAATATCTAGATATAGGTTTGGTTCCCTTTATTCAATCACTCAATTTTATCCTAATCCTACTAATTATTGATTTCTTAACTAAGGGAGAGGGTGAAGGGATAATGTTGAAATAAAGATGATGCACCAATGTTTATGACCAATTTTACTTGAAATTGACACTCTTAAGAAGAAATGGATCCTACACACATTCTCTTCACTTTATATATATGACTTCTACAATAGTGTTTCATAAAAAGGACTTAACAACACTCAATTTTAATAGGGAAAGAATGAAAATTTGTTGAATTCACATCCAAAATTAGACTGAGATAGAACTTAGACGCTTAGAATGACCTATAAAAACTCAAATATTCTATAATAAGGTACAAAAAAATACATTAACATAGGAAATATACTAATTCACAATGTTATATCAATGGAAATCACACATACACTTCACACAACAACCTAAAAATGGAGGAAACCAACTTCTTATTTCTTCAAAAAGGTGTAGTGAAAAATTTTGACAACATTTTAGCATAGCCAAAGCAAAAAATTTATATTATAATTTTTTAAAATAAGATACAAATAGAAAAGAGAGGGAGAGAGGAGATAAAATAACCCCAAAATAAGGGCAATTCACTTTATCCTCACACCCTTCAAATCATTACGTAGTATTTCCTAGATTCTCTCTCCTCATTATTCTCAAGAATGGCATAGAAGGTAGAGTTTAAATTTCTTTGTAAACTTGAAAAATTCTTGATCATTTATTGGTGAAGTTTGATGCTTTGAAATTCCTAAATCTTTGCTCGCATTCCCTATATCCTTTCTTCCATGTCCTTTTTAATGAATAATTCTTCATCCATGGAAAAAGGTCTTCAAGTATTCATCAATTCCTCCATTTAATACTTATCCTCATCCATTTATGAGGTTTATCCACCTTACTTGGGTTATTAGAATACTCTTTGAAGCTCCTTTGACTTTGTCTCCTTGACTTGGCATAGGAGAGGAAAACGTCTCCTTGAAGTTGTTGATGTCTCTTTCAAGCATTTAAAAGCCTCTTGAAACAAAACTCTTGAATTTTTCCCTCCATCATATTGGTGTATAAGGATAAACCTTGATTATCATGTTGAATAACTCCAATGTATTGACTTTGTGGTTTCACAATTTGAACTCCTCCTCTTGCATCATGGCATAGAAAGGATAAATTTGGTTTTGCCTTAAAGAAAGAAATTTACCTTCATGGATGGCCTCTAAAAATTATAAAATAAATAAAACAAGACAATTATATCCATAAAATGGTTCAAAATATGTTTTTTTCCTCCAAAAGGTCTCATTTAGCCTTATTCCTTGTAGCCCTCAAATAGGTAAACCTCTTTTTAAAAAATAAATTAAGGAGGAAATTTGAAAAATAAGAACACATTTAAAGACCCAATATCTCCATATAAATCCATGCCAAGTTTCAAGACCTAACTCTGAGTGGAAGTGTCCTTTTTAGCTCATTTTCTCTCTCCAATTAGGCCTAATTAAGCTTCCTTGCCTAGAAATTGAGATTTTACTCCACATGCCTCCCACACATGTGAAACCTCCCAAAAGTGTTTGATTAAATTTACCTATAATAATACCATTATCCATGTCAAATTTAAATTTTTTAGGCCTTGTGTAGATGGGCAATCCAAGAAATGGCTATTGGCAAGCTTAGGTGCTTGAATAGGCTTGAGAGGTGATTGAAGTTTTTAGGTAAGAAATTCTAGGTTTCAATGATTAATAATGTTATTTTGAGGTATGAAACACATTTTTCAACTCAAAATGTTGAATAAAGTTATAAAAGATTGATTTACATGTCTGTAATAGGGCTTCTTAGTTAACAAAATTATGAATTTCTCCCTTCTTGACCAACTTGATGACTTGGTTGGTTCATATACCTTTGTATGAGACATGAATATGTGTTTATATTATTTTATAGCCTTTTTAAAGTCTTGATAGACCTCTTCTCTTGATTTATAATCCACTCCTTACTATTCACCCTCATAAACAAGCCTACAACTATGCTTTTAGGCCTATTCTGTACACCTATACCTTCACTCATGCCAAAAAAGGGCCTGAGAGGGTGATAAGTGGAGTTAATAATATCACTAAAGTCATTTTTAGGTCATAACATTTCATTTTAAGGCATTATTAATCACATTTCCTCCATCAAGTTAGTCTAAGGGGTTTAAGAGGGTTTAAAGTGCTATGAGGTCTTAACAATGATTCATAAAGTATATCGGTCCATTAAAAGAACCAATGATAGGATATGTAATTTATGGTACCTATATAACACCTCCAATGGACATATATCACCAAGAAAATTATCCAATAAGTTCTAAGATCTGTAAATTAGCTTCTTAAGTAGGATGGACTATGTGAGAGACCGAGAGAATGGTCTTAGGCTTTAAAACCTTCACAACATTCACAAATGGTTGGAGTGACCTTGAATAGTTATAATAAAACCTATATCATGCACCTCAATTGTCTTCAATTAGTAATGGCCTTTTAAAATTGTATACAACTTGGATTACTTATCATGAGGGCTTAAGAACAAACTAGCTAAATTGACCCTAAAGGCCCTATTTTATTCATTTCCTCCCAATTACGTTGGTTTTAAAAAAATTTGAAGTCCCTATATATGCCCTATAAATATCTTATGACAATTTTTCATTCAATTCCAAGTCCCATTTGTACAAAATGTCAATCTTCCATACACGAACCTGAACATTCCTATTAGGCTTGAAGGTGTAATTGAGCTATCTTTAATAAGTTATGAGTTTATCCAAGGACATATACCCTGAATTATATTCACTATGAATCTTGAAAATACACTCTAGACTTCAATTCATCTCAAACCTATCTGGGACATGCAACTGTCACATCTTCCCTATATAGGCTTATAGATGTTAGTTTAAGTTTTATCTTCTCTTCAAGATGTTTTGGTACTTGAATGGTATTTATAAAATTTTTGGAACTTTATTTTGATCTTTTAACTCTCTGATATCTCTTCAAAGACATCTCCTCTTAAAAACCTACCCTTTCTCTCTTATGTCTATTGAAGGCATGGTTGTAGGTGATGATGGATGAAAATTTGAACATTGGAGCTTTGAAAACTAATATTTTTCAACTGTTAAACTATGATCATTGAGACCTTGATACACAAATAAGACTCATTAAGGATCCTTTTACACTCAAACCTTTTACAATAATGTACACATTACATTTTCCATGCATACTTGAAGATGAATTCTACTCTCTCTCTAACTAGTCAATAGGTGTGTATTTAGTTGTCTTGAGTATTTTGCTCTAGTCCACATTTTATCAATTGGTATTGCATAATCTCAAGGTCACATAGGTCATAAATTTATTTATGAACCCTACCAACCCCTCAAAATCCACTTTCACAATATAAGCATACATCTTTTCTCCTTTCAATCAACAAACTATATGTATATAGTCATTTTGGTATGGAGAATGTAATGTTGAGATAGAAACCTCTTATTATTTATCTTATTGTTATTTTAAATTATTTAAAATTATGTCTCATGCAATTTAAAACTCTTTATAACCTCATTCTTATAACAAAATTTTTCTGGGACCTTTTTATCTTACTTGTGTCAAGATTGCCTTTGGTTGTAGGTGATCGTTGAGAGATTGGAGTATTAGGCTTTGAAATTTGGTCCTCTCAAAAAAATTTAATGATATTTTTAAGGTATTTAAACTCCATGAAGGATTATTTACATCCAAATTATTCCTTTTGAGGCCTATTATCCTTTTTTTGACCTCTCATCTCATGCGCTACCTGTGTGAGTCAATTGGTGATTTGACTATAATTTGGAGTCTTAAGATCTTCCAAAAGTTAATGATTAATTCAATAATATTTATCACAATATTTATTACCTAATTAAATTTTTTTTAAATCTCTATCTATTTCAATGATATTGCATCTCCTAAATCATGAGAGCTGTGACTTATTCACATGTTTATATGTAGGCCTGTGTTTAGGATTTAGGTTCAAGAGAGCTTATATATCCAATGATGACACTATGGATGAAACCTTAATCTACTTCATGTTCTTATATATTCTCAAATGTTTATCACAATTTATTCCTCAATACAATCATATACCATCACAACTTCCTTCATGCTTGAAACGAGGTTCTACTTTTTTAATTGGTCTATAGGTGTGTACTTGATTGTCTTGAGTGCCAAAATTCTTAAGTAGACTAGATTCATCACTATATTTTTCCTCTTAATGTCTTATTTCAATTCAATATTCATATTTTCTCCAGGTATACTTCCATGATTACAACATGCTACTCTCTTTGTCTTGCTTCACTTTACACTTTAAGTTTATTGTAGGTTTCCTTTTGCCCTTTGTACAGACTGAGGATAGATGCATGGTAGGTTCAAATGACAAATTTTTTATTAATACCCTTATTTATCTTATATAACCTTATAATCTTTAATAATTAATAACTTAATCATGAAATTAATTACAATAGGATATCAAAAGAGTGATTTTTACCATTACCTTAAAACATGCTAAAAACCTTAATTTCTCCAAAGTATGGTAATTGTAGTGTTATACCTCTAATAAATTTGACTCCTTATGATCTTGTTCACGATATCTTGGGAGGTTTCCATTCCATCACTTCATGATCTAACACACAAGGTTTAAAATCTTTCAATATTACAAATGTTTCTTGAGATTTCTACTACAATCTCCATGACTATTATAGGTGTCTTTTGACATCATCTTCATATCACCTACTATAGCCTCCATGCAGCCTTATTTGGCACTTGATTTCAATCTATGATACTCACTTGACCTTATTAAGTGAGGTATTGAGGCTAAATTTATGTTCTCTTTGTTCACACACATTCATAAGCCTTGTTTAGATCATGATACACATGCATGTATAGGAAATTTATGCATATTAAGATTAATTGGGTCTTTTAATCTCATAAGTGTCATTAGAAAATTTAAGACCTATATATAATTCTTAGAGTTACTTAATGCTCTTACATCTTTATTTCATTTCCCTTATAACTCTTATGCTCATTTCATTTTCCATACTGACCTCTACCTTGTGCATTAAAGTCCATGAGAGAAATCATAAGCAATCAAGCATATGAGTGATCTCTTGAGTCTTAAGAGAGAATGGTCTCTAAGACATCATATTAAATACCTAATTGAGATTAATAAAACTTATTTCTTCATTAATCATTTTCTAAGATCATTTTTATCTCACTGAGATACTCTTACACATTAGAAGTTCATTGACTACAACTACACCTTGCCATGATGTGTTTGCTTAAACCATCTCAAGGAAGACTCTTTTCAAGATGGAGGAATATGAATTTTTATTTTTAAACTAAAAGGTTTATAATGAATAATATATTAATTTCATAATCTTTAAAAATTGAAACATTCACTTGATAACATAAAACATGCCTCCTAGCTACTTAAGTAAACCATTCACAAGAACACCATAAGAGGTTAGTTTTCTACAATAAACACCTTATTAAAAGGATTTAAATGATAAATATAAAATTTAATAATTATTATTTTACCTTAAAATCACCTCCCATAACCATTTTTCTCCATTGATTTCTGAAGTGAAGAAACATAAGAAAACCTGGACCCTATATGGATGAATAAACCATAGTGACCCCCTTATACTCTTAGAAATTGCTCATAAAGATGGGGAGATGAATATAATAAACAATTTAAAAAAAATAAATTTAATTATGGTTCCTATCATTTACAAATATCTTTGGACCTAACCTTTTCTCTCTTGGTCATACTAAACAAAAACTGATGACCTTCCTTGAGCTGCCAAAGAAGCTAACGTGAGAGATGAATGGGTTTTCCACATTTTAACACCTAAAAATCCTTCCACATCATGGAATTTACCTTGAGGGGGATAAATTTGGTATTTAAGGTACTTTAAATTCAACTATATTTTTGAAACTTTTATAGAAACCTCAAAATAGCCTCTTTTGGCACTAAAAATGCCATAATTACTTAAATAACCTGATGGAAATGCTTCTAAAAGTGTTCATAAGGCCTTAAAATGTTTGAATAAATGTATCATGATGCATTATATATTGGATATTTTTCATGATGAATTAATTTTGGTGTCATGGAGATGCTCTGATGAGTGGATGAAGTGCTTTGATAGCCTAAATGACAATGATAAAGTGTGCAATGTGCTTGTTCTTATATGCTTGAAGGTGGATTGGTTAATCTTTAGTGTTGGCATGGTTATAGAGTTTTAGGGATTATTATGGTGATTTAATCATGTTCAAGAGGTACCTAATATTTTATCTATGCTTTGAGAGCTTGTGTACACAAGTGAAATTCATCTTGTTGTTTATAGTTCTCATATAGACACTTAGGGTCCAGTGGCAGAAAATTTGAGTAGTCAATTTGATGACATCACCATTTACACATGGGAATGAGTCAAGGGGATTGGGTCATATGGTTGTGATCATATTATTACTTATTATTTATTCACTATATCTTAATTCATACATCGAAGTGCACTTAAAGTTATGAAGGTGCAAAGTTGGCTTCTAACATAGAATTCACTATTTTCCCATAGCCAAATCTGTAATATGGTCAGAAAGAGCTAAATAAGTATTTTAATGATGGAATATCTCACATGTGTGGATAGTTTAGGAATATATGATCATATGGGTTTGTTCAGTTTTAGACCTAGTTTATTTTCACTAATTTTTAGATCATGTGATATAGCACATCAAAAGATATGCATATGCAAAGTTGGGCTCCCAAGTAGTTTTATTGTGTTTTCCCATACTTAGACAATTTTTATATGTGGTAGAAGGAATTGAGTAAGAATTTTTATGGTTTTATATCTTTCACGTGTGAAGGTGTAAATAGAAACTTATCATATGGGTTTATTTATTTTTGAGAATTGATGATTTGCACTAAATTTGAGATCATCCACTAAAGCATAGAAAAAGTTATGGATGCTCAAATTTGGCCTCTTAGGTAGGTTTTGACATGGTTGGCTCTATGGCATAAGATTTTGAGAAGGCACTTTAATTGCATTATATCTCACACACACAATAATTTCAAGAGCACTGTGTCACATGGTTCGATTATCCTATGTGAAGAGATAATTTTAGTCCAAATTTGAGATCGTACATCAAACCATAGAATAAGATAGTAAGGATCAAAAATGGATACTCAATAATATTAATAGGGTTCTCATAGTCATTTTTTAAAGTGTTAAATCTCGATCAATATTGATGGTGTGCATTGCTCCAAGGAATCAGGAAGTAGTGAGATGAGGATAAGTGTATGATGTTTAAAGACTAAGTAAAGGTACATGATAATGACCCAATGGTGAGTAGTGATTCATACAGTTTAATCTAATAGTAAGGATTGATCATTAAATACCTATTTGATCCATAGAGATCGATAGAGTGTGTTGAGTCAAGATTTTAAGATGGAACGAGATGAGGTAAAAATAATATAAGTTTAACATCTGAGCATTGGTGCCTATGTGTTAAATATAGATCAAGATCAAATGAAGTTTATTTATTCTAGGATAATAATTCATAAGATTTTATCATTGTGTTCAAAGGTTAATTGTGACTGTTTGAATTCAAATATTTGAATTTAACACAAGAAAAACTAGAGCTTTGTATTTTATTTATATCTTTTGATAGAATTAGAATTTGTTGGTACTATAAAAATAAAAGATGAAAATGACTCCATGGCACATCTAATGAACCTAATTTGAAGATTTTAAAGTAAGTATAGTAAAATATATTGATCCTATAAGTTGACTATGTGTTCATGTTTTTTCTACAAGTGACCTAAGAAGGACATTAGAGTTTGTATTGATGTTGTTTCGATGTCTCACAATGAATTAGATATTGGAACATGTTGTATACTCCATGAGTATGATCTATGTGTATTTTTGAGGTGTGATCAATCTATCTTTAGTATGATCAATGCTTAAAAAGTTGATCATGTGTTCATTCATGGTGATTGTGTCCACCAAGCCAATATTTGAGTTGTTTGAGCATACATAGAGGTTAGATAAGTTGATTACGATCATTATAGAATGTCAAAGTGGACATAAGGAGTGGACCCATGTATTTGAAAGTGGTCTTATGTTATTTTTTTTCTTGAGGGAGTGGTAAAATAGTGAATGGGTTCACATGAGACCTGTAAGGGCTACAAGGGCCTTATTAAAAGGTATAGCTACTTAAGGGTGACCCATAGATGCTATGTCCAACTTATGAAGATTGTATTGAGATGTGTATTCATTTGAGAGATGACTTAAGGGATAAGGCATGCTTAATGGCTGAATAAGGTAGTGATTATCAAGATTGCTCTACAAATAGTGGAACCGAAGATGATGGGTTCTAGAATTTTTATGAGAGATTAAGGAGCAATTAGAGAGAGGATTATTTGTGTGTTTTGTGGAGTGAAATAGGGGTAGAGTTCCCTTAGGATGTTTTTAATATCATAATATATTAAGGAATATTTTTATGACCTATTGGTCATAATTCTTTTGGTAACATAGTGTTTTTGTAGACTAAGTGTGAGCGAAGGAGAAGAGTGACAAGCAAAGCTCCATCATCAGGTGTTGTAGATATCAGTTCATAAGTGGATTGTTTTATATGTGTTTTTGTGGTAGCTCAGCATCTAAGGTGGTTAAAACCTCCTTGCAAGGTGACACTTGCTAAAAGGTTTGGTTATTATTGCAGCTTAGCTAAATAAGTGTGGTATCACCTTGTGGGATTGGAATCTCACTAAATAGAGATTGTAGTTCTTTCATCATTTTTAGATGGTCTAAATTAGATCTTGTTATTATAGGTTAGTAGTCCAATTTTAGGTTCCAGTGGGTTTTATTCCCCAAGAAGTTTTCCCATGTATGTCTTATGTTATGTGAATGATCTTGCATTATCTCTCTTGCTTATTGATATGAATGCTATATATGTTTCATGAATGCTTGTGATAATTGGTTAAGTATTTGTAAAGATTAGAATTTAAATTGGATTATTTTTACTCACTAGATCACCACCCTCTTAGTGATTTCACCTCTAATAATTGGTATCAAAGTAAGGTCCTTTCATAAAATCTTGAGAGATTGAACGTGAGCCAAGGTACAATGGCTAGTTAAAATGTCCAAGGTGGTTTCTCTACTAAGCAAACACCGATGTTTAATAGATCCAATTATGCATTTTGGAGTGCTAAGATGAAGACCTACATTATGTCCCTAGGGTTTTAATATATGGAAATTATTTTTGGATAGTTATGTTACTCATGTTATTCCTACATCTAGTGTTGTAGATAAGAAGCTATTTGAGAACAACTATAAGGCAACAAATGCCATCATTTGTGGTCTTATAGAAATTGATTTTACCAAACTAATCAATTACACATCTACCAAATAAATATGGGATAAATTGAAGACTATTTTTAAAATAGATTCAAAGGTTAAGGTTGGTAAGTTGTAGACACACAGAAGGCAATTTGAAAGTCTCAATATGAATGAAAAAGATACTATGGCATCCTTTCTGTAGAGAGTTGATGAGATTGTGAATATCATCAGAGGTCTTGGATAGAATCTTGAATATACTAATATTGTTCAAAAGGTTTTAAGGTCTCTATCCCCAAAGTTTGATCCAAAAGTAATTTCTATAGAAGAGAGTCATAATCTCACTTAGTTGAAGATGGATCAATTGCAAGGCACCCTTACAGCCTATGAGATGAGGAAGAATGATGATATACCACCAAAGAAGGAAGTTATATTTAAGATAGAAATTAAGCCTAAGAATAAGTTCCAATGTAATAAATTTAGAGAGGATGACATATCTGACATTGATGATGATGAACTAATTACTTTGTCTACTAAGAAATTGAACACTGGATCAGGAAAGTATAAGGTTAAACTACCCTTCAAATGTTTTAACTATGGAGAGATAAGACATTTTACTTCCCTCATAAGCATGAGAAGAAATATGATGAAGAGCATGATGAATATCATAATGAAGGACAAGATAAATATAATAAGACATATAGGAAGAAAGGATTCAAAAAGTATAACAATAAGAAATGATCCTTCAAGAATAAGAAGAGTCTTTACACCAAAGAAGATTTTAGCTCATCAGATGAAAGTGAAGGCAATAATTCAAAATATGATTATGAAGATGATGGTCCTATTGAAGATGAAGCCTTATTCATGGATGAGGAACGAATTTTCTCATATCAAAATGATTCTACTTAGAGTGATTCAGATGATGATGAAGATGAGGTGCACTATGAGACTATTTTGATGAATGCTCTTGAAGAACTGAAGATTGAGAAAAAGATCAATAAGAATATGAAATCTAAGCTCAAGGATGATGAGAATAATTTCAATGTGTATGAGGCAAGATGTAATGAATATGCTAAGGATCATGAAGATATGATCAAGTATCTTAGTTGTCAATTATAAATTCTATATACAAGCCTAAAAGCTACAGAATATGAATGTTCAAGGTATATTTTTGAAAATGAATCTTTGAAATATGAGCTAGAAAAGGTAGTTAGTAAGGTAAAGAAATTTGTGAGATTTGAAAAGAGATCATGTGATCTAGAGAATATTCTGAGTGGTCAAAAGTATGTTAGTGATAGAACTGGTCTTGAACATGAAGAAGAACAAAAGATTGTAACTCAAGACAAGATGAATACTAATGTGAACTAGGATAATCATACTTTGAAAATATATCATCAGACAAGGAATGAAGGTGCTGGTAGAGTAAAGACAAATTAGATTAGATAGCCAAATGACATGAGGTATTCAAGATTCAATGGTTATTGTTATACATATAATCAATTTGGTCGTAGGGCTAGAGAATTTAGAAGACCTGTTAGAAATGAATTTACATGGGAGTATGATAGGGGTCATCAGTCAAAAGGTGTAAATAGAATCAAGTGATTTAACTATATTGATGTGGGATTCTTTGAAAATAATTGTCCACATAAGATTATATAAGGTTATTCCTCTTCAAAAAGGGGAGGTTGTTTTGTTTGTCATGACATAGGACACATTGTAGATTTTTGTCCAAATAAGGTAAGGCAAGATACGTTTCTTATAAAAAGAATGGTGTGCTACATTGATGGGTGTTGACATAAATGACAAAGGGGGAGATTATTGGAGATTTTTCATGGTGGTATCATGTAAATCCTCTGATGAGTGGATGAAGTTCTTTGATAGCCTAAGTGACAATGACAAAGTGTACAATGTGCTTGTTCTTATATGCTTGAAGGTGGATTGGTTGATATTCAGTGTTGACATGGTTAGAGATGTTTAGGGATGAGTATGGTGATTGGAGCATGTGAAATAGGTCCCTAAGATGTTATCTATGCATTGAGAGCTTGTGTGCATAAGTGGAATTCATTTGGTTGTTCATAGTTCTCATCTAGACACTTCAAGTCCAGTGGTAGAAAATTTGAGTAGGTAGTTTGATGACATCACCATTGCCACATGGGAAGGAATCAAGGGGATTAGTTCATATGGTTGTGATCATATTAGTCCCTAATTATTATGCACTAGATCTCAATTCATGCATCAATTATAGTCAAAGTTATGAAGGTGCAAAGTTGGCTTCTAAGACAAAATTCATTGTTTTCCCATACTTAGCCAAATTTGCAATATGGTCAGAAAGAGCTGAGTAAGTAGTTTAATGATGGAATATATCACACATATGGATGGTTCAAGAGAAAGTGATCATATGGGTTTTTCAATTTTTGGACATAGTTTATTTTTTCTATTTTTTAGATCATGCAAGTAGCACATCAAAAGATATGCATATGCAAAGTTGGGCTCCTAGGCAGTTTGATTGTGTTTTCCCATAGTCAATTTTGTTGTGCTAGAAAGACCTAAGTAAGAAATTTGATGATGTTATATCTTACACTTGTGAAAGTGTAAAGAGAAAATAATCATAAGGGTTTATTTAGTTTTGAGCATATATGGTTTACACTAAATTTGAGATCATCCATTGAAGCAAGACAAAACTTATGGATGCTCAAATTTGGCCTCTTAGGTAGGTTTTGACATTGTTGGCTCTGTGATAGAATATTTTGAGAAGACACTTTAATGGAATTATATCTCACACATATGATAATTTTAGGAGAAGTGTGTCACATGGTTGGATTCTCCTATGTGAGGAGATCATCTGGTCTAAATTTGAGAATCGACATTAAAGCATAGAATAAGTTATTAAGGATCAAAAATGGCTACTCAGGCATATTGATAAGGTTCTCATACTTAGTCTTTTTTGAAAGTGTTAAAGCTCGAGCAAGATTGATGGCACACATTGATCCAAGGAGTCAAAAATTAGTGAGATGAGAATAGGTGCATGGTATTTAAAAATTGAGCAAAGGGACAAGATAATGATCCAATGATGAGTGGGTGTTCATATAGTTTAATCAAATGATAAACATTGAACATTAAAGACCTATTTGATCCATAGAGATTGATGGAGCATGTTGAGTCAACATTTTGAGATGGCACGAGATGAGGTCAAAGTGACATAAGTTTAATGTTTGAGCATTGGTGCCTATGTGTTAAAGATTGATCAAGATCAAATGAAGTGTATTTAATCTAAGCCAAGAGTTCATAATATTTGAGCATTGTGTTTTAAGGTTAATTGTGACCATTTGAATTCAAATATTTGAATTTAACATAGGAGAAACTAGAGATTTGTATTTTATCCATATCTTTTGATAGAAGTCAATTTTTTGGGTGCTATAAAAATAAAAGATGAAGAGGACTCCATGGTACATCTAATAAACCTAATTTGAAGATTTGAAAGTGAGTATAATCAAAGATATTGAGCTTAGAAGTTGATTTTATATTCATGTTTATTCTAAAAGTGACCCAATAAGTATATTTGAGCTTGTATTGATGTTTTTTTGATGTATCACGATGAATGAGCTATTGAAATATGTTATAAAATCCATGAGGATGTTTTATGTGGATTTTTGAGGTATGATCAATCTATATTGAGTATGAATAATGCTTAAGAAGTTGATTGTGTGTTTTTTCATGGTGTCTGTCTACACCAAGTTAGTATTTGAGTTATTTGAGTATACACAAAGGTGAGTTAAGTTGACTGTGATCATTTAAGGATGTCAAAGGGGACATAAAGAGTGGACCCATGTATTTGAAAATGGTTATATGTTTTTTTTTTGCTTGAGGGAGTGTTAAAGGAGTGAATGGTTCACATGAGACCTATAAGGGCTATAAGGGCCTTATTAAAAGGTGTAGTTGCTTAAGGGTGACCCATGGATTCTATGGTCAACCTATGAATATTGTATTAAGTCATGTATTCATGTGAAACATGCCTTAAGGGATAAGGCATGCCTAATGGCTGACCAAGGTAGTGATTATCAATGTTACTCTATAAATAGTGGAACTAAAGATAATGGGTTTTAGACTTTGTGTGAAAGACTAAGGAGTGATTAGAGAGAGGATTGTGTGTGTGTTTTGTGGATTAAAGGAGGGGTAGAGTACCCTAAGGATGTGTTTAAGATTTGAATATATTGAGGATTATTTATATGACATGTTGGTCATAATTCTATTGGTAGAATAGTGCTCTTGCAGATTGAGTGTGAGCAAAGGAAAAGAGTGATAAGCAGAGGTCCATCATCAAGTATTGTAGACATCAGTTCAAAGGTGGATTTTTTCATAGGTGTTATTGTGGCATCTTAGCATCTAAGGTGGTTGTATCCTCCTTGTAATGTGACACTTGATAAAAGGTCTAGTTATTATTATAGCTTAGCTAGACAAGTGTGGTAGCACCTTGTGGGATTGGAGTCTCACTAAATAGGGATTATAGTTCATTGATCATTTGTAGATGGTCTAAATTATATATTTTTATTATAGGATAGTAGTCTAATTTTAGGTTCTAATCAGTTTTATTCCCCAAAAGGGTTTCCCATGTATGTCTTGTGTTATGTGAATGATCTTGCATTGTCTCTCTTACTTAATGTTATGAATGATATGTATGCTTCATGAATTCTTGTGGTAACTGGTTAAGTATTTGTAAAGATTAGAATTGAATTTGGATTATTTAGGCCCACTAATTCACCCCTCCCTCTCAATGATTATACCTCTAACATTATAGCATTCTTTTGATGCTTGACTACCATTACCTTACAAAACCTTCTCTAGATCCATAAAATAGATCTAAAATGCAACACAGATGGGTTATGATGTTAAAAAATAATATAACCAACCTATTTAATCATTTGTAAAGGACTACTTGACCTTGACACATGCCATAATACCTATCAAGACATTATAGACTCTTTTCACCTTTTGAAACAACTTGAAACAGGTCAAAAAGTGACTAAACAAGCACAAAGATATGATGAACACAACCTTAAACTTATAAAATCCACCTTAGACTCTGATAATCAAGGTTTTAAGTGACCATTACAAGGGAATTACAAGACCAAAATAATGAACAATAGGGTAAATAAGTATGACAATCAAAGTTTTAAATTATAAGGGTGATAATTTGACATGTGAGGTCATATCTATCAACAAGACCCTAGTATTTTCATGTATCACTTATTTAGAAAGGTAAGTAAGGGTATGTATATGTTAATTTAAATCATTTATTTATCAATAATTATTTTATATTTTTTTTGTTATGCTCTTTTGTGTTGTTATATCTATTCCAAAGCACCATTCCATGTTATTGTGACACGAGATGAGCTTTTGGTGGAGCATATGTATACAATTGATATTTTATCTTTATCACTTTTATGATATTTTCCCTTGAAATATCTTGTTTTAACATGATCTTCATGAGTTCAATCCTTAATGGGATCACTAGGAATGAGGTGGGATAGGATCATGGTACTTTTTGAGAGATGTTTTTATAATATTCAATCATACATTCTTTAATATGAGTCTAACCTCATCAGAGTCTCTTTCTATCTTACCTATCCATCTAATTTCCATTTTGTATAGCTATCATCCCTATATTCCTACTATATTGGCCACGTCGATAGAATCTATTTCATACTTATCTCTCCTTGTAATATATTAACTTGGATGAGATAGTTCTGAGTTTGTCTTTTGTCAATTATATTGTATTGGCCTGGTTGATACAATATTATGTTACCTAAAATATTTTCGATGGTATCATCCTAGCCCATACCATTGGTTTAGCATTTAAGGTTAATTTTGGGTATTTGAGGCATATATATGGGTCATATTTCATTCCTAAACCATATAACACACTCATCTAGTCTTCTTGTGCTCACATTTTTATTTTAAGTAATAAAAGGAGGAATTATATGTTAGAGTCAAATCTTGGAGGTATAGCCTTGCTTATGGGATTTGTATCTCAATAGAAGGAGATGTGCTAAGGAGGTGTCTCAGTATTTGGAGTCCCAAACTAAGGATATCTAGGTCTTCTTCTTGCCATTTGAGGTTTTCAACCCTAAAAAATATCTTGTAAAGTGCCTCTTGATCCAAAGGGGGATATTGATGTGTTGATGAGTCCATAAAAAGGTAAGTATCTCTATCCCTAATATTTTTCATTTATTTAACTTATGAAAACCTCTATATTGGAGTAGACCCAAATCTAAATTTATCTTAATCTATCATCAATAATTATATTCAATGAAGCTTATTAAAAATATATAGGCATATATATTCATATAAATAAGGAGTCTACATAAAAAATACACTCCTCAAATATCTACTAAAATTACTAGCCACCCCTAGTATATCTCCATCCTATTTTCTCTTTCCTATCTATGTGAGTCATTATAACTCACCGCTTTATTTTTATTATGCACTTATAACTAACAAATATATGCTTAAAAATATAGTATGCCTAAATACATGTTCACACTAAATATTTATAACATTCCTCATCCCCACTGCCCCCCTCCTCAATCTGAACAAGAGTAATATAAATCCCCACAAAATGGATGTCGAGTTCACTTGATAATTCTTCCTTATAAAAATGTGTATACATTTACATTGGAGATTGATATACATGATTTATACAACATTTACCTTTTAGACACTATCAAAAATGAAAATTATTGACATGTACATTGAATATAATGAGATGATACCCATTATATTATTTGTATGAACTCAATACCTAAATAATGATACTAAGAAATATATAATATAACTATAAGCTATTTATTAGATGTTTAATTTTTTTTGACACATTGGACAAAAGAAAATTGACAACACAAAATTGACTATAGACTCCAACCTATAAGACTAATTTAATAAAAATAGATACTAAAATTTTAAATAATCTGAACCGCTATATATAACATAAAGCATAATTAATAAAATTATTTTTTTATCTATGACATTAAAAAACTCTTAAAAAAACTTAAAATACCAAAAAAAAATGTTAATATCTAAATGAAATCAATACTAAATTAATAAAAAATAGTGATAAACTTATAATTTAAAGAAACCTAAACTACATCCCACAATAGTATAATGAAACAAAACTAGACCTAAAGTTTAAGACATGGAAGGATAAATAAATAGAACAAACTATATTCTAAATAAATAGTGAAAATCTAACCTAAAAAAACTAGCTATTCAAAAAACTACGGATTGTTACGAATAATAGTTTTGAGGGTGAACTCAATGGGTTAGATTAAGGTTGATGTTGGAGTGTATAACAATGTGTGTAAGTTGAATAGTGATGTTTTCAAAGGAAGAGCTAAGACAAGAGATGCCACCACTACCAATGATAAAGAGCTATGTAGGGATCTAATGTGGATGAAAATTTGACATTGTGGCATAGTGATATTTTATTTATTTAACCTATGATAGTGGGGCTCAAATAGATTCAAGCTTGATCTCAATGAGTTGATTTTGGATAGGACCGAGTTTATTTTTGGAGGAATATTATTGGTATCATGTTTAACTTGGTAGTACTATTGACATGATCAGAGTGGTTTACTAGAGTTAGTGTGCTAAGGTGATCATTGTGTTAAATTCAAATTGTGTTATGAAACTCTATAAGTAGGGCTTCAATGATAAATACAAACCCAATGATGTCGAGTCAATAGAATGCAGAGTCATTCAAATCAACAAAATTGTAGGGGTCAAGGGAGGCTTCCCATGTGTTGAAAGTCTTTGATCTCAATGCCAATATATGAGAAGAGGTTTAAAAAAATGATGTAGGGTATGTTTCTAATGTTGGATATGTTATTTCAAAAAAGATGCAGTTGATTTCAATACTTCTCAAAAAATGTACGTTATCGATGCAAAATGGTGTTGGGGTTTATATGTAAAGTGAAAACAAGGTAGATTTGATGTAGAGTTGAATTTAAAATTAAATATATAATCAAAACCCTCAAACACATATTTGATCATTAAGTGAGTGAAAATGAACCAAAGCTCTGCAATAGACTATATGACTTGATTTTTAATGTCTACACATTTATAAAATAAAAAATTCAATCTAAATATTTTCTATACATTGTATAAATATTACTATTACTATTAGTTTTTTTAAAATTGTCGAATGAAAACTGTGAAAAAAATGGAATGAAGATGGTGATAAAATGAATATAATGGAGAGTGGACATATGGATATAATGTAGATGAATAATGAATGTCAATGATGTTGCATGTGGTTTATACTACTAGACCATTGACATCATTCAATAAGGGTGGAGGGACAAATCAATGGGTTTTTCATGTGTTCTTCACTACATATCCATTGTGCCATGCTAACAAAAAATAATAACAAATGTAGATGAAATTAAAATGAATAGAGAGGCCTCTCAAAAAACCTACTCTGATACTAAATGTAGGAAAACCTCAATATTTGAGTAGAACAAAACTTAATTTATCTTAACCAATCATCAATAATTATAATAAATGAAGTATATTACATATATATAGGCATATATACTCTTATATCTGAGTATGAATCAACAACACAATTCTTGAATTCTCTTGCAACTACTAACCACCCTTAGAATATCTCCATCCTATTTTCTCCCTCCTATCTATTTGAAACATTATAATTCACCACCTTATTTTCTTAAACACTCATAACTAACAAATATATGCTTATAAATATAATATGCCTAAATACATGGTCACACTCAATATTTATAATATTTACTTAGTATATTAGTTATTTCTTTATTCATTTTTATTATGGATGTGTTGTTTATCCTTACAAATATAGGTTTGCTTAGACTTGAAAATTATCACCTTAGGTTTCATAGACTACCCCTAGGTTTACCATTTCACCACTTATCTTATTATTAGTTTATGTTTAACCCTTTTTTCATATAATTATTAACATGAAATAGTATCTTAATATATAAAGGAGAAAGCTACTCTAAAACTCAAGCTAATTAAATAAATTTATATATATTTTGATAAGATATATTAAATTTAAGAATATGATAAATATAAAAAGTAAAATATTCAATTTTATGATAATAAAAATACAAAAGATAATTTATAATTATATTTATATAATGATGTGTAGGTAGGTATAAATAGTGTAGGTGCAAGAATGGACCATCTAAAGATCTAGATCTAGTTTTCAGATTCTGAACATTTACTTTCTATCAATCTAGACATTTGTGTCACCTTGTGGACACTAGCATCAATGTTATTGTCTTGATTCTACCACTAGTTTATTGTACATAATATTGAATTTATTTTGTAAATTCCATGTGTGCTTATTAGGGTTCACTGTCACCTTCTATATTCTCTATTCGTATCATGTGCATAGGTTTTTGATATCAATCTTTTGTTTAAAACCCTAGATCCTCTAATTAAGGCATGCCACTTTAAAAAACATGGATTAGTGGGATCAAGTGAATTTGAGATAAAATTTAACATCCCTCTATTACTGAATGCTTCTCTACATAGCCAATACTCTAAATACGGCCTCAGACATATGTAGTTTTCCCTTATGTGTGGGATTCTATGTGAATAATGTTGTAATATGTTATATGTGAGTGCATGTAGTGATATAGCTTGAAACTTTTAAAATATTGATCATGGCTTTATTTTTGAATGATTTAAGCCTATAATAAGACTACTCCTATGACTAATATTGAACTAGGAAAAAATATAGATATTTTAAAAGATTGAGAGGTAATTTTTATTGGTAATTGTTAGATGTGTGGTTGAAAAGTATGTGATAATTATGAATGGTATTTGAATTATATTTATAGAAAACCTTTTTAAAATAATCTCATTGAGGGTTAATTAACACAAATAGGCCAACCCATAAATATTGGAATATTTACAAATTTGAGTGTTTGTACAGACACTAACATTGCAATTAAGCAACTAACGTCAATGATAATGAAGGATATATATTAGGTTTTAAATATATTATGAGTTTCAAGTGATATATTTAATCATAATATTAGGGTCAAACTATAAGATAAGTGTTTAAGTATAGTGAGATGGTAAACTCAAGACTTATATTAGCGATAAAGTCAAACACTAAAGGGTAGAGCCTAGAGTGATATTTTTCAAGTGTGAAAGACTAATTTATCATGTAATATATAGATTTGAGTATCTACATTCCCCCACATTAAATATATTAATCCATAAGGATGAAATTAATAATTTAAAATAAAGGAATGCATACTATGGTTTTTACAATAGACCTTAATTTGAATTGATCCTATTTGAATTTGTTGTATGTGTATGACCTACAACAAAGATTAGGTTATAGGTGTAATTAGTGCATATAATATGAAAATGAATAATTGAAATTTATTGAAATAAAATAAAACAAGGAGTAAACCTATGTTTCAATGAAACCATGTTTCCCCTTGGTAGCTTGCTTTTGTAATGATGATTCCTAGATTAAGCATTAGAGAGAGGTTCACAATTAAACCTTGGATATGTGAAGAGAAGAATTGGAGGGTGATCATGCCCCCAATTTAGCATAAGGATGAGTTGTAAAACCCACATGTAAACATAATCTATCCAATCTCACCCAAGTCAAATGGTGTAACTATATCAACCCATAATAATAAAAGTAGTGCCAAGTCCATCGAGGGCACACAATATCAATCACACTACTCAAGGGAGCCAATTGTTATAGTAAATAAAATCTTAATCAATGATTCTTGGTAAGGTAGTTAAATGGATATTGGTATGTTTTAAATAAATTATTTGTAATTTAATACATTTTCATAGCATATACACCTTAAATGTGTCTCAAACTAAATTATCTATCAAAATGTAACATGTGGTCTATAAATTATGTATAATATTTGTCACAAATCTAAAAATATTTGTCTTCAATCTATGCCAATTGTATAATATTTTGTCACAAGTGTATATATAAATCATGTAAATTATATCAAAATATCCCAATTATACCAACTATATGTATGTGGACTCATGTCTTCTTTATATGCCCCCCATTTGAGATGAGGGGAATGAAAAATGATAGTCACCTTATCTCAAAAGGATATGATAACTATGTTATATTTATATCAATCGTGTAGTAAAGAAGAATATAGTGGTATTATTTATAAGTATATGTATCAATTAAACTCATAGTAAAAAATTACAACAAGCCTTAAGATGCATGATATGGATCATGGCAATGTCTATAAGTAACACGATCAATAAAAAATAAAAACACACACAAGACCACTCAATGTCACACAAAATGCGGGGGGAATGTTCAAATTCCATATATTCAATGGAAGGACATGTTCAAATGTCAACACACCAAAGAAATAATCAACACTTAGGGCACTAGGGCCAACAAACAAGGAACATGTTTGAATGTCCCACAATAAACATTAGGAATAAAATAAGGAATAAACTCTAATAATCCATGTGATAAGATGAAATATAAATGAAACATAAACAACTATCATAAACATGTCATACTAGTCCCTACATAAATGTGTTAGCAAAATGTCATGTAAAATATCATATCAAGTACACTGTGTAAGATAAAAGAATGAGTATAGGAATGTGCAAGTATTAGTATATAAGATCAAATTGATAATTTAAAATGATATTAAATTAATAGAACATGTATCAATCATGATCAATCGAAGTAATATACCCCCAACATAGTGTGACATCTACATGTTCATGTATCATGGATCTATTGTATGTATATATCACACTCAATACCTATGAAACATGTGTGTATAAAAATGATATTTTATCTACTAAAATAAAATAAAAAACATATGAAAACTCTAGTAAACATGTGAAATACTAAATATTTTTTTTATATTTACTTTTTTTAATGTTTTTGTATTTTCTTAATTATTTGTCTTTTTTGAAATTGATTGGAAAAAGGTGATATGGACAAAGTAAATTATAATTGGAATCCAAATATGTCATAAAATGGATGTCTTTGTGAGGACCCTATATTGTGTATGTAATATTCATATGTTGCATAATCAGTATCATCAAGATCATACCAATATTATGTATTATTAGGATCATAATCATCAATGTAATAATTATCATTGGAGAGAGTTGACTTATTAGGTTTTTATCTAACTTGTGATATACCACTTTGAGCATATGTGTATGAAAAACCAATTGCACCATAGATTGGAGTTTCCTTATTTAAAGTTTATTTATTTTTAGTGTGTTCATCATTTTCAAAATGTTTCATCTCATTATGGTTTAGATAAGATTCATGTATCTTTTCTTGAACACTTCTAAAAGATGTAATCTTTGATTTGAATTCTTGTTCTTGTTGTAACATTGTTTGCTCTAACTTTTATTTTTGAATATTTTCTTTATCTATTATGCCTTTCGAATATTTTTTTCTCTAATTTTTTCATTTGTGATTATTTTTGCTTTAAATTAATTTTTTTGTACCCATACTTGTTATTTTTGCACTTTTGATTTAGGAGATACACTCATAAGGTGAGGGGGTTTCTTGATTGATGTTTAAATTATAAGATCAAAACTATGAATTGTCTTTTATATTTTTGTATTCAAAATAAAAACAATGATCTGTATACTACCCATACATTATATGATATGCACAATAATATTTTGATCTCCTTAGAGGATGTAGAGGGCATAGTTTGATCAACTTGTTTCTAAGCATTTCCATTAAAATCTCACTTGAACTCTTATTATCCTTCTGTATAATTTTTGAATCAGTTATTGTAGATGAATTCTCCTTTAGCTTCTTATTTTGATATGAAACCTTGTGAGGCATAAAATTTATAGATGAATATGTAAACACATTATTAATAGTAGCATATTTTGGATTATTCATGTATGCAATCTAATTTTCCAATGATGTGACCTTTTTACTGAAATGTTTATTTGATTTTTCAACTCTTCTATTATCCTTCCCATAGTGATGATTTTATCTTTAATGGATTGAAAAGTACAAACCATAGGTACTTTGGATTTAATATGCATACACACCCCATATAGGGAATTTTTTGGAGGTGGAAGGTGTTGAGGAATGACATATTTATTACCTTAATTTTAAATTATAGGGTTTATAATCTTATATCTTGGGATAATTATAAAATGGACCTAGATAAAGGGATCATAATTATCACCCTCTAGAGAGTTAAGAGGAGGATTTATATAATTTTGAAGATATGATTGATCTTGTTCCCATGTCCTACTTGGTTTGACAAAATTTTGCATTAAATACGATTGTGTAGAGAGTTAGATAGTTAATACATCATAGTCATCAAAAATATATATATCGTCCATGGCAAGCAAAGTAAGAAAAGGTGCAATGATAGAAACAAAATCATGGAAAGGATCCAAGAGAAAGATAACTAAGGCTAGGGAAATAAGGATAAAAAATATTACCTATAATATGAACAAAAAATAAATCTATAAAATAAATGTAGCAATATGAAATCCTAGAAGGTTGGAAACCTTAGAGCAAGCTATAGTTGTGTAAGAAGACTTAGAGATAAAATTTATAATTTATAGTTGTATATATGTATGTATGTATGTATGTATGTATGTATGTATGTATGTATGTATGTACGTATGTATGTATAATTTTGAGAGTTTGTAAGGAACAAACACTAGCATTGGAATTGGGACACTAGTGTCGATGCTAGTGTCTAGATTTAAACATTAGTGTCCTTGAGAATAGAGAATTGTTAAAGCTATGTAATTGATAATAAAGGATATATATCAGGGTTTTAGCATACTATCGGTTATAGGTGATATGGGTCATTAGAATATTAGGGTCAAACCATAAGATAAGAATTTAAGAATAGGGAGATGGTGAATGTGAGCCTTGTAATAATAGGAAAGTCAAGAACTAAAGGGTAGATCCTAGAGTGATATTTATCAAGTGTGAAAGATTAGTTTATCATGTAAAATCTAGATGTGAGTAGCTATTATTTATTACTTTTAACTAACTTGGATTTAGGTTACCTTTATTTGTTATTTCTTTCATTTATTATCCTCATAATATCCTTGATACACACTTTAAAATAATTGTTACACTAAGTCATATATATTGAGTGCTAGTGATATTTATACCCCATGTCATAGGATTAGGATTTAAAACCCTTTATTCTTAACATTTGAGTGTAAATTATCCTTTTTTAGGTCTAGTGTCATTCTAAGTCCTTATCCACTCTTCCCAAGATGTCCATGATTTATATTTATGACCTTGTTTATGTCCTAGTCTATTGAGATAGAGTGGATTATTACAAGTCATCCTAGCCTATCCATACACTCACTTCATTATCAATGTTAGTGACATTGTCTCTTATTTTAAAATTGAAAAAATCAAATAAGCACCTAATGATCCTATTAGTGAATATGTGATTTTATATAATACTAGGCTTTCAAAAATAATAAATCTTATGGATGACAATAAATTGTAAGACACATTCAAAAAAATCATAACTATGTGCATTCATGAGTCTATTGTGTTCAAACAATTTCAATATTTGGATGACATGTAGTATATGGTTAATGACTATTAATTAATCTAATTTCCTTAAACAAGCTAAATTATGGAACCAACGCTCCCAAATATTCTAATGTCAATTTTAAAACCAAACCACATTTAAAATCTAAGGCTAATGATACTAAGAATACATGTAAAACAATGGTTAATGCAATTTCAAAATGTACTAATAGGATTATCCTTTCTGGTCCTAAATAGAGACAATTTAAATGATTATAAGAACCTTCTCATAAGGTGTTAAAAATATTACTTGAGTGCAACCTCATATGTCTCACTTTATAAATAGAGGTTAGTATGAAAAACTCATAACTGAAGGGGTTTGATATAAAATAATATTATGATTGGCATAGAAGCAAAAGACATTCAACTAATAGATGCTTCTGATTGAGACATATGATACAATAATTAATCAATAAAAATATTATTGAGCTCAATGATGTTAGTACACCTAATATATAAACTACACAACCTAATGTAAAATCTTGAAATATTTTTGGATCTATTTTTAAAGCATGTGGTATAAAAAACTAAGACTAATCCTAAGATACATATGACTTATAATGCACATGCTCCTTCAACTTATTATGATATTATAATTAAGGAGGATTATCCTATAGATAGTCTTATTGGCAAAATTTCAAGCACACATCTATAGTGACCTATAATCACATTCGATGAGCATGAAACTATTGACAATAATTCTACCATTATTATTTTTTTTGTACATGATTTCATTGACTCACATAGTATACACATTATTATTGTTACATCCTGATTCTCACACCTAGAATGATTTAAATATTTATCTATGGATTAATATTAAATATAATTTATTTTGTTACTTTTTAACTAAATCTTAAGTCATATATTGTTATGGGACAAATGTGTGTTACTTCGATTCCATGAGTTCATTATTATGAGGTGGCTAATTATGAATTATGTACGTAATGATTATGTTACTTGTTATATTATTGTTTTATGATTTATATCATGATTTAATTGACTAACTACCTTATTGTCATGAGTGTGATGTAGGAGAGTTCATCTCTTAAAATGTGATGGAAGGAGAGCATCATCAGAGAGGGTGGCATAGATGGAGATAGTGAAGGATGATAGAGGAAATTGATAAGACCCATGCACATGCCACATTAGGTCTTAAATCATAATATGCATTTTATGTTTGGTTTGATAGTAATAGTAAGTTTTGTAAGTAAATTGTAGTATATATTATAAATTGCACATTTTAAATATTAACATATTTATATGAGATAAATCTTGTAGGAGTTTGTATTTTGTATTTTATATTTATATGTAGACATAGTGATTTAATTATAGTATTTTTATATAAGATTACTCTATTCATGTTTTTGTATGAATAAGAAAATGTAAATATTTTGAATAACATCTTATTTTTATTTTATATAGACTAGCTAATGTCTTAAATAACATTTTATAACATTAAGTTTGTAAAGATTGATATTTGAGAATATCAATATTTGACAAGCTATTATGAAGACATATGAAAGTAAACAATTAGCAGAGATAATTAAAAGTAATACTTTTTTGCTTTATTATCAAGGGATAATTATCTTATTTTATATGATGGGAGTTTGAATATCCTAAAAATCTATCGTACAATCTAAAATCTAGTTTTGAATTATATGCATGGACTACATAGAGATTTGTAGGACTGAATTATCATGACAATATTGGATCTTTTTAATGTTATATTTGGGTTTCAAAAATTATTTGGCATGAAAATTTGGAATTGGATAAACAAATAGTGCTTAGGGAATTTTGAGAAATCTCAATACAATGATTAGGAATTTTTATGGTTATTAACTGGGAGTTAAGTGACTTGAGTGAAAAATAGTGGATTAAGCATGAGCAACTAGCTGGGAGCTAGAAAATACATGTAAATTCCAGTCGATCTAGGATTGACATGAAAATATGAATAAAAATCAAGCCATTGAAAAGAGGAGACACAGCCTAGGAGAAGAGGAAATGAGCTGAGCAAGAGGAGGAAAGGGTTTTTTGGTTTCAAATTGGTAGCATTGAAAAAGGTTGGTGATGTGATTTTATTTATATCAACTCAAGAAATTTCTATATGGATGAATTTATCACTTAGGTTTTGAATGATATAAATTTAAATGAAAAGGTATAGGGTTAACCCTATAGATGGCTCAAGCATCCACAATGCTAACCTTATATTCAATAAAATCCTTAGGAATGTAAACAACAATTGTGTCCATTCTCTAGGGTTTAGAGTATTTACATTGCTATTTTGAAAATACAAAAACCTAGGTAGATGATTCATAAAATTATGGACTATGTATATTTTATAATCCCTATATACTTAGAAAATTAAAGCTCAGTACTCTTAGCATATGGACATAATAAAAAGTTCTGGTACCCATTTAGATTTGTATGAAGTCTATGTCAATTTAAAATAGGAAGGCTCGAATTATAATTATATTTGTTACTCAACCATACACAACACTAACCCTATACTCTAAAAATCCTTAAGAATGTGAACAACAATTGTGTTCATTCACTAGGGTTTAAAGTATTTAACTTGTTATGTTGAAAATACAAAAACCTAGGCATATGGTTGATAAACCTATTGATTGTGTATATTTTAGAATCTTTATATACTCAGAAAATTGAAGGTCGATCTCTGAGTATATGGACATAATAAAAATTTTTAGTACCCATTTAGATTTGTATGAAGTCTATGTCGATTTAAAATGGGAAGGATTGAATTATAATTTTTGTTTACTTTTGGATTTGGTATATCTGATGACTGTGAACTTTATTCATTTAAACTTATAATGATAATAATATTTGTATAAGACTATTTATAAAAATAATATAGTGAATCTTTTGGACTATGTATTATATGTTGGGAAGCCATGTAAATATAGGAAATGAAAGTATGTTATAGTACACAAAACATAGGGAAAATTATATTCAAAACTGAGTTCATGTATGTTATAAAATAGTGAGAATTTTATAAAAAAAGTATTCAAAATAGGGTATATCTATATTCATAAATTATGGACTATGTATGTGTTTCAAAATAGTGTATAAAAATAAGAATGTAATATGATTGTGCATATTAAAATTACTCATCAAACCATGACTATATGTAGGTATACATTGGTGTTATTGTTTTAGTACACTTGGAATACACTTAGCATTTCAATCAAGGTGGATATATATATATATATATATATATATATATATATATATATATGAGCTTAGATTTTGATGAATTATTATAAGTTAGAGACTTAGGTCTATGTTTTAAGTCGACTAAGTAAGATTTCATACAATAGTATATCTAAGGACTTTCATTTATCCAAATATTTGACTGTATTTGATTTGGGGTTAAAGAATAAAATTGAATTATTTATATATAAAACCATTATTATAATAATGGTATTCAGCAAATCAATAGGATCAAATTATGGCATTATGTTATATAGTTAAAATTGTTATCTATTGAGTTGTTCAATTTACAAAGGAAATTGTGTATATTACACTTAGGCAATTTAAGCGAACTTTACATGTTTGTAAAAATAATAGAGTAATAGCATTTATAAGGTATGACTGTCAATAAACATTAGCCTTGATACTTATACACTTGAATATTTTACTAGAGATTAAAAGTTTATAAAATTACATTTTAGTTTTGTATATACTTGGAAATGAATTATGTAAATTGATATAAAATTGTGTATATCAAAATAGTTATATGTTTAAATTATATATATATATATATATATTATGGGATATAGATAATATAAATGTATCTAAATATATGAGATATACGTATAAGATAATATAGGTCTTCCTATACATGTATAGCCTATATTTATAAATTAGTTGGTGTAGACATTAGAAATATACACACTACAGTTCTAAATGTTGAAACACCCCTAGATCAGACCATTACCCAACCCTTAACCATGACCCTAAGTTAGGTTAACTAATTAGATAACCAACTCACTAACTTACCCCTTTTTACCCCACTTAACCTTTAAAACTTAGCCATCAACGGTCAGCTTAACTGTTGATGGTCACCCTGACCATCGATGGTCATTTCCCTTCCTTGCCATCTAAACAAACACCTGACTAGCTATGTACAAGCTAACACAACACAATTTAATATTTTCACCTTACTTGGTGCTAATACATCATGATGCATTAAAATAAATAACCTAACCTCCTATAGAACCTTCTACCTCCATCTTTCTTTGCCTATAAAAAGAAGGGAGTAGGAGGTGAATAAAGATCCATAATAAAGCATTTATTGCACATATGTCATCAAGATTATAGCCACAAAGTCTTCCTTCCATCAATTCAAAAACTACAATAAAAACTTGAACCTCTAACAAAATTTATCTTGAGGTAAACTATCTTTACTCTACCAAAATTACCCCAAGATCAGCCATCAACCTTGAAGCAACAAAATAGGTACACTTTGTATTTCTAGTTTTATTATTTTGGTTTCTAACCTCCCTATCCCAATCAAACCTTTATACATCTTAATTTCTAACCCCTGAACCTTAACCAGATCCCAAAGTACTTACTGACCCCTTTCTACAGTCTAAACCAAACACCTTTCCTGAACATCTTCAAAATCTATAGAAACTATTAATGGTCACTTTAATTGTCAATGGTCACCCTCAACTATCGATGGATACCCAACCATCGATGGTTAGCTTAACTATCGATGGTTAACCCAACCACTAGTGGTCACTATAATAGGAAATGATGTCAAGTTATTTTCAACCCCTTAACCCCAACCAAATCTAGCTTTTTATATCCCTACCTGTTCATAGACCCTTTCCTGATTTTCTAAACCTAACCTGATCTCTTTTAGCACTAGTATTGACCTACTATTGATATATTTAGTTTATTTTCTCTATCAAGCATCTACTTTTTCTCATATTCATTTTTGTTCTTTTTTTATTTTATGCAAGTGTTTCATATCTCTTTCAACTTAATTATTATCAAAGAGTGTATTGATAGCCTCCTAACAAGCTCACACTTCTTAGATCTAGCTCATGCTAGGAAATCCACCTTACTATATTTATAACAAGCCCTTTTGTTGGTGTTTTTATCTACAAGTCATTTTTCCTAAGATAAAGAGGAGTTCTTCATGGTTGTTTGGATTACATGCACATAAACAACCAGGTTCTTCTACCATACCCTTATTACTAGTTTCTTATTCCCTCTTTAATTAATAAATTATCAAAAATTGAGAGAAACATTCTGGCATTCTCGATGGGACCTAGTAACATCTAGGTGCCCTTTTCCTCCTTTATTCTATGCTCATATAAAAAAATTCAAAGTTTTTTTGAGGTATAAAATAAACCTTGCATACATTGATTGCTTGCATGTTTTTAGCTCATCTAGTTGACGTAAAAGCAAAGTAATTAATCATAATTTCACTCTTTTTATCACACACTATACCAAACCATATAATCAATCAACACATAAAAATAATTGACATAAGGCCTAACTAGGATTTCATCACCTAGCAGTAAACCTTACCCTTTGGATATCCTACTTAGAGGTCATTACTAAGAAAAGAAACCAAAACTCATCTCTCTGGTTGAGTCTAAACTCTAAAATTTAGTATATTTTGGTTAAGCACCCAACACCCTTATCATTGTGGTGTGTGAAGTGAGGGGGTATACCCAAATATAAATCCATATACTGACTTTCAATATAGATTTTTGAGAGCCTTTAACACCTGAAACCAATCTTAGACTTTCTTTTTAGTACCTAATCTACAAACCAAAATTCTTCTTCACACTTTCTAAGGCATAAGCCAAAATCAATCTAAAAATAATCCTAAGTTTTTAAATGTACTCTAGTGTATGTTTGATTGCCTTGAGATCTTTTTCTTGTGTTTGATTTGTGAGCTTTTCATCATTTTTTTATATTCCTCACATGGTCTTTAATAGACAACAGTTGAGGAATTAAACCAACTAAGAACCACCTTCATCTTCTTCTTCCTCCATGGAGTCTACTTTGGATGTTGAGAGTTCTCCTCATCTTTCTCCCCTCCTATCATGCCTTGTATAGCTATCGAAGGTGATGTAGATTTCACCACCTTTATTGATAATAACTCCATGGCCCTCTAACACTACTTCAACACCCTATCTTACTGCACCCCTGCTTAGGTCCCTCTTAGTGATCTACCTTATGGTATGCCTCCCCATCTTATGATTGGCACTACCTCCACCCAAACTATGATCATCCAAGCATCTTTTTCCACTAATATCCCATCCACTCCCTCCACCCAAACTCAATCAAACATCCCAACCAATAACCAAACACCCCCTACACTAACCAACACCTCCAATATAGGGGCAACCTCACCTCTTTTTACCCATACTTTAGCCACTATAAGGATATCTTCTACCCCTATTTCCACTATTACCCTTTTTACTACAAACCTACCAATTTCTATCCCACTTCAAAATTTGGTTCCTTCTATACCTCTACACTTCCACCTATCAGTACTAGAGTTAACACTCAACCCAAACCAATTAATCCATCCATACCTCCAAATCAACACACATCAATACCTAAATAAATACCCATGACATCCTACCAATATGTTCCTAATCCAAAAGGATACATATCACCTTCTACCTAACCTTTTCTATTTATTAACCCTTATGTGGCATCATCCCAACCTTCAATGACCACATACCAATATGTGGCATCTTCTCAACCTTCTATCACTTATCCATATATTGCATCCACCTAACCCCAAAAAAACCTAACACACAATTATGGAGCTTCCCAACCTCAAATAAATTTGGTCAAAATGTTAATGGACAAAATGACCAACCTAGAATCATCTATCTCTGGGGCTCACAACCTCTTATCTTATGACTGAATATGTAATGAACCTATTCACCCATTCATCCCTCTTTAACCTTACCCTCCTCAATGGGAACTACCCAAATTTTATAAATTCCAAATCAAGGAGGACCCCCAACAACACTTAAGAGCATTTTATCATTCTTTCTACTTGGTTGCCTATGATGATGCTCTTTTCCTTCGCACCTTTCCTATGTCTTTATCTAGATTGGCATTGGATTGGTATAGTTATCTCACCAAGCACTCCATATTTTCTTTTTTTCAACTTACCCAAACCATTTTAGATCACTTCTCCATCAATATATCTATGAAGATCTCCATCACCGACCTCTACTCTATCAAGTAATTTGATGACAAAGCAATACTGATTTCATAGCATGATGGAGAGGCCTTATCAACCAGCTCTCTTTTTATTTGCTCCAACCTAAGTTGATTGAAATTTTCTCTCAATATTGTGCCAAAAATATTTTCCCTACTCTACAATTTCAAACCTTCAGAACCTTTGATGAGGCTTGCACCATGGCATGAAAATTAGAACTCAAAGTCATTGACAAGGGGAAGTTGAAACTAAGAAATAAGAAATATAGCTTCAAATCCAATTACTCTTCCTCATCTAAAACCACCAACCAATACAACTACCCTAACACCAAACCAAAGGTAGTTACAAACATGGTTATCCTCAAAACTACTCCACCTTTGGTCATCAACCAACCCAACCAAACCAATTCCTCTAACTCCTCCAATTAACAAACCCAAAATAAAAATTGAGATACCCCAAAATAATATTCACTAGGGGAGTCTTATGCTTCAATTTTGGATAAATTTATCAAATGTAACATCATACAACTTCCCCCTATTAAACCTCCCTAACAATTTGATGCTTCTCTCCCTACACCTGGTTGGTACAATGAGAATGATCTATGTGATTTCTATCATGTCATTGGGCATGATGTAGGTAGGTATAACACCTTCAAAACCATTGTCCAAAACTTTATTGATAAGGTAAAACTTGTATTTGTTAATCCCAATACACCCTCGAATTAGTCCCTTAACATCTTTTGAAAACCTTTTCCTAATCATGCCCTTCTACTAACCATGATAGCAACAAACCAAAATCATTTCACTCTTGTGAGATCCATATAGTCAATGTTATTATTAGTGAACCTATCATTGAGGCAACCATTACCTTAACTAAATCTTCCTCCATTCCACTTATTAAAGTGGTGGAATCACCCTCCATTACTTTGGATACCCAAATAGAGGAAGCAAACACATCTCTTTCTTTACTTGATGAGACCATGGACTTACCCACCTCTCCTTTGATAGAAATACCAAAGGAGTCAACCATTATCTCAACTACCTTTTCCCTCACTCCACTTATTGAAGTGGTAAAATCACCCTCCATTCTTTTGGACACCCAAATAAAGGAAGAAAACACCTTCATTTCTTCACTTGATTCCATCACACTTTCTTCCACCATCATGGAGTCACCTACTCTCTCTTTTGAAACCATTCCAAAAGAAGAGATAGCCTTATCTACTCCTTCTATGGAAGAAACATCCCCTCAAATCTTGGAACCTTCCATCAAGGACAAATGTGAAGAAACCATTCCCTCACCTCAAACTATGGGCCTAATCTTTGAAACCAATGACCAAAGAATCAAAAAAATTTACAAACATTTCTCCATATTGGTCCAAAGCCTAGAATTCTCCTCCTAACCCAATCTTGATAGAACCACCTTTTGGCATTATCTTGGGCTCCCCTATCAAAATAAACATAAACATTCAACCTCACTTTCATCCACCATCAAACCTATCATCACCTCAAACCCTTCATCAAATACTTCTCCCTCCAAAAACATGGGATAACCATCCAAACCACCTCCATCCAAAATTATCAAATCACCTTACACCTCTTTAATCAAACCTATCAAGAGCCTAGGGGTACTTACTACTCCTAGCCTTACCCACCCATCTTTGAAGTTGAATTTAACCCCATATAGTCCATCAAATAAAACTTTAACCAAACTAACCAATAAGGTGGAACCACCCAAACTCCCACCTAGAACTAGAACCATACCACCCCCTTCTCTCTTACCTTCCATCTTGAGACCTCATCCTTCTTCCATCCTAAGAACTCATCCTTCTAACAAGAAGGTTAACCCTCCAGAAACTACCCAAACTAAACCTCCCCATTTTATTCTACCTTTACCTACCCCTTCCAAAGCATCAACCTCCCCATCATTTGTAACCAAGCTATCTATCTCCACCTTCCCACCTATCTCCAAACCTTCATCATCTCAATCATCCACCTCCAAATCATCCATCCCTAAATCATACACCTCAAAACCAACCAACACCAATCAATACCAACCAAAACCACTTACCAAAACCATTCCACCACCTACAATTTTTGCATTGAAGCCTACTTCTAAGAAGGCTCCCACCCTTAAAACCAAAAACCCATCACCTACAACACCTTTTCTTAAATCTTATTCAACCATTTTACAAAGGTTTTTGAAAAAATCTTCCTTAATACTACCACCTATCAAACCCTTTAACCCTTCAATTCCAAAACCATCTTGGTTCAATGATAATTTGATCTTTTCATACCATAAAACACTTAGGCATGAGATGGAGAACTGCAAAGCTCTCCAAACACTCATACATAACTTATGGGATGAGGATGATCTATTATCAAATGAACCTCCCTTGATCCCATTACCAACCCAACTACCAAATGAACCCATCCAACATCCACCTACTCCTCTAATCTCACCCAAGAGTGAGGAGGAACCAAAATAGCCATCTATCCCAACACTTCCCCTCATCCACACTATCCATATGGTTACCCAATCTCAAGCCTGACAAAAGGATAAGGGAAAGGCAAAAGTGTCCATTCCATGGACATGCCCTTCCACCCCTCACCTTCCAACTAAACCCAAGCACATTCACCTTTACCAAAACCCAAAACCCAAAATATCCATTTTGGGTTCTTCTCCTTCTAACCCTTATAAATCTATTCAATGTGTAGTATTGAAACAACTTCACCAAAAACTAGTGAAGATGAGCTTACACAAATTAATTAACATCTCACCCCCTTACTGTTAAACATTGATAGAGATATTTCAATCTATAGAGGTTCAAACTGAATACCCTCAACCTCTTACAACCTTTGTCAAAACTCTTCAACTTTTCACCCTTGTCACATTTAAGGATTCGGAAATACCTTCTATCCATCCTAAAGATCATGATCCTCCCCTCTTCATCATTGTATACATCAATCAAACATACATCAAAAATGTGATTATTGATGGGGGAGTTAGTATTAACATTACCTCTTATCATTATTATGACCAACTTTAATTACCAAAGAATAACATGTCAAAAACCTCAATGGTCCTCTATTTCTTTAATGATACCATGGCTACAACCTTGGGAACTATAATATTACACATTTTCCTAGGACCTCACATGATTTTAGAGATCTTCTATGTTGTATAAGGTGAGCTATAATACAACATCTTACTTAGATTACCTTGGATTAATTCCATGAGTTTTGTCCCTTTCACCTTGCATCAATGTGTCAAGTTCAAAAATGAGGGTCAGGTGGTCACCATACAAGCTGACCCTAGTCCTTTTGTATATTGTAACATGATATATCAACCCAATGATGTTCCTATTCATATCTCATCCACCTCACCACAAACCAACAACAACACTGCCTCATCATCAACCAATAACAAATATACCCCTACCACTGATGAATCTTTAACTAGCTCATCTATCCCTTCTTATCATATCCCCATAAAGGACCATTTAGAACCCACATTCCAATGTCTCTTACTAAGGGAGTATCATATTTTGGCCTTAGATACCCTCCCTACTCCTCAAGAGTATGGGAACCTTAACCATGATCCTACCTATGATCCCAATATCGAAACCATCATTCCTTTTGGGCCTCCCAACCATCAAACCATTTTAATAAATGGGGGACTTGATCGTCCACTTCTTGCTTCCACCATTGCCTTTTCCACTTGACCATTTACCTCTAACTTCTCCTATCTCGACAAACCATCATTTACCAAATTTTACCTTTATAGGTGTGCATAGAAAGGATTTAGCCTCGACCATTATGAACATGGACCCCATAAGTTACCTTCCATCAAAACATAGAAACCTTGTGAGCAATTTGGATTTGGGTTTACCACTAGAACAACCAACCAATTCACCCGAACCCATCACCACCATTGAGGAAGACATCCCATCCTCACCAACCCCACCTCATTCGAAAATTAAGGATTTCAAAATCATTCCTCCTAACTTTTTTTTAATCAATACCATTAGTTTAGGCCCCTTGACCTATCAAAAGGATGGCCAATCTAAAACCTTTCCTTTGATTCATCCCAAAATGGTATAAAATGATTCTCCTACCAGCAACACCATCCAACACAAGATGATGATTCATTTTCACTTATCTTAGTGCAAGGGATTCTTTTATCCACAAATCCCTTCTTCTTGAGAACCAAACCATGTTGAATAAATCTACTACATGTGTCAACTTAGGTACTTAGGGTAACCCTTACATTATAAATATTGGTCAAACCTTAGATTCTATAGAACAATAGGATTACCCTTCCTTCCTTCATGACCAAAGCATAGCATTAGCTTGGTCCTATCAGGATATGCCTAGAATATACCCTTCCATTGTTCTCTAAAACATTATAATTTATCTTGATGCTAAACTTGTTAGGTAAAAGCTTTGAAGAATACACCCTCGTATCACCCTTTTAGTCAAATAAGAGCTTCAATGCCTCTTATCTATCAATTTCTTCCAACCCATTGACTATCCCCAATGGGTTTCCAACATTATTCCCATCACCAAACCCATAAGGGGACTCCACCTTTCTATTGACTTTCGTGACCTCAACCTTGCTTGTCTAAAGGATGACTTCCCTTTGCCTAGCATTGAATAACTTTTTGATCTTACAGTTGGCCACAAGATACTATCTCTCATGGATGCTTTCTCAAGATATAATTAGATATTTATTGCCCCTAAAAATTATCATAAGACTTCTTTCATCACCCCTTGGGAAACCTTTTGCTACAAGGTCATGCTATTTGGTCTGAAGAACACTGGAGAAACCTACTAGTGTCTGATGACCTATATCTTACATGATCTCATCCATAAAATCATAGAGGACTATGTAAATGATTTATTTGGTAAATCTAAATATCACAAGGATCATCTAAATATGCTTAAAATTATCTTTGAGTGCCTAATCCATTTCATGTCTGACTCAACCCCAAGAAGTGTATTTTTGAGGTTCTATCTAGAAAACTTCTTGGTTTTATCATCTCTATTTAAAGAATTGAAGTGGACCCTTTTAAAGTTAGAGCAATCCTTGAGATACCACCACTAACTAATGTTAATCAACTTTTTATCTTGCAAGGTAAGCTCCAATCCATCTATCGCTTCATATCTCAGTTATAAGATAGATTCCAACCCTTTCACCATCTTATTAATAAAGATACATCTTTTAAGTAGACTAAGGAATATCAACAATCCTTTGATTCACTCAAAGAGTGCCTTCTTTCTCTACTCATTCTTACCCTTCCTAAAGAGGACCAACCCTTCTATATTGATATATCTGACACTAACCATTCTTTAGGGGAAATGCTTGCTCACCATGATGAACAAAATAAAGAACAAGTTGTCTAATATATAAGTCAAACACTTAAAGAGTATGAGACTCGGTACACCCATACCAAGAAACTTTACCTCACCTTAGTATTTATGGCTATCAAACTTCATCATTACCTCCTCAATTACAAAACTTACATCATCACTAACACTAACCCGCTTAATTACATACACTCTAAACCATACCAAAACCAATGTATGTCTAAGTGGCTCATGCTCCTATCTAAGTTTGACCTTAAGTTCCTCCAACAAAATTCAATTAAAGGGAAAGTTATTATTGATCAATTGGCTAAAGATCCTTTGCTAGACAATCAACCACTTCCTCGTATGTTTCTTAATGAGTCCATCATGACTCTTTCTCAAGCGGACATCACCTACCAAATGACCATTTTTTTTTATGGCTCAAAATGTCAGTGCGGTGGAGGTGCTAAAGTTATTCTCATTCCCCTTGATGGCAAACCTCTTTATCTTTCTTTCAAACTTGATTTTATGTGTACCAATAATATGGTTGGGTATGAAGCCCTAATAATAGATCTCCAAACCACTCTAGCCTTGGGAGTTAAGATGATTTGTGTCTTTGGTGATTCCCAACTTGTGGTTAACTAGGTCAATGGATCATACCAATTTAATAATGATGTCTTGTAAAAGTAAAAATAATTGGTAGATGTACTCTTAACATCATATGATCACTACCTTATCTAATTTTTTCCATGATCAACCAATAAGTTTGTGGATACAATGGCTTCCCTTGCTTCCCAAATCCCATCTGCACCTATCAACTCTAAGCTCTTTGTCACTGTCCATAATTTTATCACACCCTCTTATATTTAATCTGACCTCCCTACCATTTATAGTGTAGAGGCATATCTATCAAACACTTGGTATGATCAAACCTTTAACTATCTCAACCTTGGAATCATTCCTCCCAACCTCTCTAGGAATGCCCAAAGAGCCTTTGTTCAGAGTACCTCTCATTATACCATACTAAGGGGAATCTTTTACAAATGTAGTTTTGATGGTATACTTATCCATTGTCTATGTATCCATGAAGTTTCTCATGTTATCAAGGAAATTCATGATAGAATATATGGAGGACACTTTAGTGGTCTAGTGGTGGCTAAACGTATCATTCACCTTGGTTACTATTGGCCCACCCTTAACCAAGACTACTGTGATTATATAAAGAAGTGTGTTAAATGATAGTAACATGCTAATTTACATCATGCATCTGCCCATGGCCTTCAAGTTGACAAAACAAGAAATACAATTTCATAAAAACACTAGATTTAGATGTGAGATCAATAGCAAAGACATTCACCATAAAACAATGAGAGTAAAAATGAACACACCATAACATAGATATACATGGGAAAACATCTAAGAGGTAAAAAAATCTACAAATATTATTCATATTATGAGAAACTAACAAGTACCCAATACAGTCTTCTTCCTCTCACTTCTTTTTTCATTATATCTTACAATATAAACTCTTTAATAAGTAGGTAAGGTAATATGCCTATTATAAATGACATTTTATAACCACTACATTAATAGGTCCAACCTCTCCAAAGGTCATTTAATATATTTTATTGTTTATTTACATGAGGATAAACTTATGATAAATAATAAAATATATTATTATTTAATCAATATAATTTAATGTATTAAGGGTACATAAATAACACCACGTAACCATTAATTATTCCAATCCTCCTCCTTAATGTTAAGTTGGGATACATGGTGATTTTTAGGAGATAAAAATATAATGAACTTACACTCCATGAACCATCCACATGATGAGTTTTAGAAGGAAATAATTTGAAGGAAACATCCTTCATCATGCCAAAGTCACCTTTAAAGAAATTGTGATGTGTAAACATAGTCATCCAAAGGTATTACACTATGTGACTGCAATCACATAGTCACCTTTAAAGGAATTACACTATACAACTATAGATACCCAAAGGTATTACACTATGTAACTATAATCACATAGTCACCTTTAAAATAATTACACTATACACTCATAAATACCTAAAGGTTTTGCACTATGTCCCTATAGGTACCTTTAAAGTAATTACATTGTGTTACCCTAAACCACTTAGAGTGAGTTTTGGCTAGCATGATTGTGAGACTACATCCTATAGTGAGAATGCATCCCACAATTTCTTATGAATAATCAACTAAACATGTTAGAGTTTTTTATAACATAAAGACCTCCATGGTACAATGTGTTGGGTACAATGTAGACTTCCATATGAAGTTTAAAATAATCACATAAAGTGATTTATCAAAATGTTTTACAATGAGAATAAGTATAGAGAGATATAAGGAAACACACAACCCACACGACTTTTAAGAAGTGACATTGTCATGCACACTCCCTCTCAATGGAAACTTAGATAAGCCCAACATTCAATGAACTTAAATAGACTTTAGTTTGTTGGTGCTGTATTGAATTTTTCACCAAATCTATACAACTTTAACTATTACTAAGAAGGTTGGTATAATGAGAAACTTTCACATGATATTCTTCTAGCATCCTTCATAGCCACAAGGCTTCTTTAGCAACTTCCACATAAAGTGATCCAAGTGATAGCACCTATACCAAACATAAACACATATCTAGAATTAGACTCATCATAATATGATTATCATCACAATAACCAAATAAATTAACATAATCATAGAAAAAAAAAACCAAAATTTATAGTTCCTTTTATATAGCGAAGTATTCACTTTGCTAATTTCTAATTATCCAAGTATGGATCTTGCATGAATATGAAAGAAACACCCACATCTTATGAAATATATATCCTAATAACTATTAGATAAATAAAAATACCAACAAGATATTTATAAATATGGGTTAGCTTTATTGCACATAATTTTTGGATCAAGATTTAACACAACCTTCAATGTAAGCTTGTAATCAAGCATGTTAAATTTAACAAGCAGATTATATGATACACATACAACAAATTCACTAATAATTAGATACTAAATTAACCAAACATTACATATCTTATTATGAATAATTCATATTATAATTTGAGTCATTAATTTTTTCTTCCTTTTAAAGTCGACACTACAAGTTTGCATTTTATACTAAACTGAAATAAAAGGTTTAGAAAGCAAAAATTTTAACATGTTTTATACTTGATTTTATAATAAAAACACATATTCTAGTGAGTAAAAAACACTATCCACTTTAGTTGATTTCAAAACAATTCAAAAACACAAATAATTACAACAAGGATGAAAGTTGCAAGTGTCATAAATAGTGTCACAAATTACACTATTTGAATAAATTATTATAAAATCAATAGTACGAGGTTTTAAATCAAATAATATACTATTCCATTGTGTCTAGAAGGTTCAAAAACTTCAAAATTGATTGGTCACATGGAATACGATAAGTCAAGGGTATCAAAAGTGTTTCAAACTTCACACGTGAGATTTTGCATGGCTAATAACCAAAAATTTTAACAAACTGTTTTAAAATAAATTAATTAAATCTGATCAAAAAAAATATTGAGATTGAGATTTGATTTAAGGACCTTGGATCTATAAATATTTTCCAAAAAATACTAGTAAACTTCCCTTTATGCAATACAAAACTTCACATGCAAGCTACGTGATTTAATTAATTTTTTTTTAAATCAAAATATTAATTAAATGTAAAATAAATATCTCATGATTATATAAATAAAAAAATTAAATATATATATTTTTAATCTTTTTATAAAATATAAGTCAACACACATGGGCCTACCATGCGATTGCATGGAAAATTGGCTAATTACAACTCACCCACTAAGCATGACAATAAATGCACTAATTTATGTTTAACCATTTTTTAGTCTATTTTTTATTTTTAAAAAAATAAATAAATCATAATTAAATACTTTCATTAAAATAATAAAATGAAAGCATTTATTTAAAATTTGAAAAAAAAGGATTTTAAAAAGCTTAAGTGGGGTCCATTGCTTGGGTAGAATAAAGCCAATTAAATAAATGTTTTATTTTTAAAATACTTACATTAAAACTTTAACATACTCATTAATTCTTTGCTATAGCACATTTTATACATAAGTGTGGTGCATGTGGAGAACAGGGGAGGATTGCAGGAGATCTAGACATCTATTTTTAGTGATCCAAAGCTTGAAAACGCTTGTAAATTACCATCCAAGGCTACTAGTAGACCCATCTCTGTGATTTTTTACCTAAAAAATGATATTTTTATTCTCCTACTATTTTCATGGTATACTATGGCACCCAAGTAGAAGTAAGAAAATTTTAGATTTCTTTTTTATGCTCCTTAGGGTCTGAAAATGGCTCCAACAAAGTTAAATATTGTAGAAAACATGAAATCAACCTTTAAATCTCATAAAATTACTAAGAATACATTATTTATAAAAAAATTATTCTTCCATGGCCATACAACCTGAAGCATGACATTTGAAAGGAGAGAGAAAAAATAAAAAGAGTTGTAGGAGACCAAATCAAGGAAAGTAAAGATCAAACTGCTTGGAAATGGCCAAACTAAGCAAATAGAATAATCAAAATTGAGATTTACTACCCAAAATCTGATTTTTCACTAATTTTTAGCTCACACATGCTAAAAAATAGCATTTAAAAGGAGAAAATATTTGAAACGAGTTATAAGAGTCCAAATTAGATGAAATAAAGGTCAAAAATTCTTAGAAATGGTCAAACTAAGCCAATAGAGTGACTAGAATAGAGATTTATTACACAAAATATTTTTTTGTTTAAATAAGGCCATACAAGAATTTCCAAACACTGATTCACTCACTTTTTGGCTCTCTTAATGTTTTCAACTACCTATAAGTGCTAGATATGCAACTATAGAGCTTCAATCATCTTCATACAGATTATTAGTTCAAAAAGCAAGAAAATATTAAAAAATTTAATGCTAAAATAAATATTTTTATCTCATTTTAAGATTATCAATTAGATATATGGCATGAAAATAGACTTAAAATATAAAAAATTGCACAGATTTGAGATCTCTAAGCTTCTAAGAGAGGAAAAAATAGAATAAATTACTTCCTATAGAAGGAGAAGCTTGAAACTTTCCATGAACATACCATGGCTTGAAAAATAGATGAATCTAGGATTGAACACAAGCCAAAAACTCTAATCTATGATCTTACCATTTGATCATGCATCAACTAGCTTTGATACCATGATAGAACAAGTAATATGATTACATACGAACACCAGATTTAGATGTGAGATCAATAGCAAAGACATTCACCATGAAATAATGAAAGCAAAGTTAAACACACCATAAAAAAATGAGAAACTAATAAGTAACCAATACAATCTTTCTTCCTCTCACTTTTTTTTTCATTACGTCTCACAATATAAACTCTTTATTATATAGGCAAGGTAATCTGCATATTATAAATGACCTTTTCTAACCATCACATTAATATATATATATAACCTCTCCAAAGGTCATTTAATATTTTTTATTTACATGAGTAAAAAAATCATGATAAATAATAAAATATATTATTATTTAACCAATGTAATTTAATGGATTAAGGGTACATAAATAACACCACTTAACCATTAATTATTCCAATACAAGTATCCAAAGCATTTTGACCCTTCTCACAATGGGGACTAGATCTCATTAGAGAAATAAATCCTCATTCTTCATAATGACACCACTCCATCATCACCACCACCAAGTATTTCACCAAGTGGGTGGAGGATATTCTTCTCACCTTGACCAAAGTTGATAAGATAGTAAACTTCATCATATCATCTGTCATTTTTGTGTTCCCCATAATATCATCATCGATAATGGAAAATATTTAAAAAACAAACAATTCCAAGGTTTTTGTAATGTATTTAGCCTCAGGTTAAACTTTTCCTTGCCTTATCATCCACAAGCAAATGGATAGGCAAAAGCCTCTAACAAAACCCTCAACAAGATGTTAACCAAGGTGGTCAATGATTCTGGTAGGGATTGGCACTTGCATATCCCTTTCACTTTATGGGCCTATCACACTATCATTCGAACCTCTATGGGTGCTACCCCTTTCTCGTTGGTCTTTGGAGTAGAGGCAGTCCTACCTCTCAAAGTCCAAATTCCCTCTCTTCACATATCCTTATAAGACATCATTTTTGAGAGTGACTATCATTAAGAGTGTTTACTATGACTTGAGATACTTGATTAATGTAGCATAGTTGTGCTTAGCCATATTTATGTCTATCTAGAGTGAGCCAAGCATGCTTATAATAAACACCTAAAAGAATGAGAATTCAACATTGGAGACCTAGTCCTGAAGGAAAATCAAAATGTGACCAACATGGAGAAGAGTAAGTGAAGAAAGTTTGATTTTAATTGGCTTATACCCTATATCATAACCCACAAGTATGGATCAAGATCTTATCATTTATCATTTCTTGAAAGAAAACTAGAACCTGAGCCTCTCAATGCTTCACATCTATGTCTTTCTTTTGTTAAACAAGGATCAAACTCACCTTTTGTCTAACTTAAGCTTATCCCTTGATTTACAAGATTCTTACCTTCCTCACACCTTTATCCCATCCCCTTTAAGTAAAATTTATTACAACACAAAACCATGCGATTAACTATCACAGTCATAGCCTAATCTTAAATATGTGTACCATAGCTCTACCCGTGACATGGTTCTCATGGATACTTTTCATCCCTAATCGGATAGAATCCCATGGTCATTGTTTCTCAAAACATCCCTTTCACCTACCATTAACCTCTTGTGCTCCAAGATTTTCCCTCACAAAGGCAAACCTCTAAGCTTAAATAGACTTGTTTATGGCTAAACCTAGTATCAAAATAATTTGAGATACCTAAATATCACTTGGGTCAAATATGTCTAGCATACAGACTGTTCCTTTGAATTATAGCTACCCAAAATCTACATTGCTTAAAAGGATAGAATATTCCCTTGAAGGACAACTACAAAGATGAACAAATCCAAACTTATACCACTCCCTTAAAGGATGGCTAAGTTAAATTTGTCAACAGAAATCATTTGAAGCTTTCCACATCGATCAGCTTCACAACCCTATAGAGCAAAGCAATAAATGACCCTATATCAAAATTAAAACAAGTTATCCCAAGAAATCTTCAATCAAATTTCACATATAGCATTAGTATACTTCCTACATCGATTAGTCTACACCTTGAATTATGACATGGACTTGTCTATTATGTCTCTTAGGTCACCTATAAAAGGATAAAACTAACCCACATAAGGTTACCTTACCTATCACCCATTTACCCTTCATATCATCCACCACCCATCTCTCATTTGTATGATCTATAAATTAAGGGACTTTGAGCTTACTTGACACAATGTGATCAGGACATCTTTTTATCAACCAATGTATGCTAATGCGAAGCATTCGAAGGGCTTATGTTCATTAGGCCAATTTAACTTTGGTTTTGTTTAGTCCTTACCAATGAAGGAGCATCATGATTTTTTTTCTTATCTTCTCATAATTGGTTCATTTATTTGCTTGGACATATGTCTCATTTTTTCTCTCTCCCCACATCTAGTTTGTTATCTAGCTTAATTTATGTGCTATCATGAAACAAAATAAACCACATCACATATCTATAACAATGAGTATCATCCTATCCCTACTCACAAATCACATCATATCATAACCATATATAGCCATAATCATATCATCATATCCATGATCATAACTACCATTATTAACATCATACCATCACATAATTATAACATCATAAACCACATCAATAACCATAATCAAACCATCTATAATCATCAACCATGATTTTATCACAACCATAATCATAAAACCACATCGCATATCAATAATCATAACCATATTCAACACATCACAACTATGTATAAAACATCATAACCATGAACACAACATTGCATTTATCCTAAACATCATATCCATATGCACAACAAAGCATAATCATCATCATGTATAACATCAACCATAAACATTATCCATAATCATAACATGCCTAAACTAATGAGTCCGCATTTCATAAAACATCGAAACATTTGAATCATGAACCATGAACCATAAATCACATCTATATATACATCATGTCATCAAAATAAATATTATATATAATCACATGCATCTTTCTCTCTCAAAAATATACATCTTGTTACATTGGCATGCATGTCAATATCAAAATCATGTACATCTATATCTATACATAGCATATCATATCATATAAACTATGCCCTTAGGGCACCACTACCACTAGCTCCTCCTGTGGCATTGCTACCATCTGGTGCCTACCCTTGAAGTGCCTACTAGTCCACTCACCAAATCAACCCACTAACCTGGAGTCACTAAACCTACACCACCTGCCAAGCTAGATCTATACTCACCCCATCAAGGCTCATATAGATACTATGTTAGAATTATGGCCTCATAATATCATAACTCCTTAACTATGGCCAAGTACCATGCCATAGGGACTACCTAGTGGTCTTATCAATCCTTGTAGCTACTCCTCTCTATCTCAAGGTGTCCCTCTCCTAGGTCACTAAGCCTATCAAAGTCCTATCTTGGTCCCTCTCCCCTATCATAGTCATAACTTGACCCTATAATGTCACAATCAAGCCCTGCAATGTGGCCACCTATCCCTATAATGATGTGATCTATGCTTGTGTAGTGGCCAATGCTGCTCATGCCTATCCATCAGGGCCACCTCACTATACTTGGACCTCCACCATCTAGGTCCACATCCATGGGATATTGGACCCCATCATCCTACCCAAAATCTATAACTATATTAATAGCATGATACCATGCTACATACCCATCAATAAAACTAACATCATCAATCTCTATTGTGAGTGGAAGCTCTTCATGATCAGAAACCACCTCCTTTAGTTGTGTCTCAAGAAGCAAAAACTTATCATCTTCCCTCCTATACCTTAGGAATGGACCTAGGTTCCCTTTTACTAGGCTAAACTACCTATAAACTCTATCAAATGGGATGAGCTCAGTCTCACCCTCTCTCCTCCCATAAATCCACCTCTAACTATGTAATGACAAAATATGCTAAGTGTAGTGGGCCCACCTCAAAATCCCACATATGGCCTCTATACCACATCCCCAACCACCAAGGTCTCTAGTGCCTCCCTAAATGAATCTACATTTCATACACCTCCTCTAACTCCTATGAGTGCATAGTCACCCCTCCACCACATGAATCCCACCTTGAAATCCATATGGTTGTATACCTCCCATGGTAGACCCATCAACCTCAAAACCTTGATATGCTCATAAACCCAGTAATGAATCATAAAGCCCACACTAATCCCATATCTCTGATACACTTAGAACCCCCATAACTCTCTATCTATTTAAATCAGTAAAATTGGTGCCCACACAAAAACTATCCACCCAAGCAATATCTCCACCAAAACACTTAGTAGTAAGTATGAAAACTACCCATTCCTCAAATATAGTAATGTAAAACATGACACTACCATAATCATTATTGTCATCAATTGCCTCTCATCTTTGCCCCTCTTATATAATGGCCTATAGCTAAAGCCTCTGGCATGCCACCTGGTGAACATATGATTATCACCATAGAGGAGCTCCATATGATCATCTCTCTCCTCACTCTCAATATTATATATCAACTCCTCCCAAATGGGGAACAATGTAATCATATGTACATCCTCTAGTAGGATGGTCATCTCACCCATCAGTAATAGAAATGTGTCCATGGATGTATCCCATCTCTCAATGAGGTCCATGATCATCACTGCATCTTATGACACGTGTTAAAAGTGCCTAATTACATCAAGGTTGACCTCTTCCATATGCATCCAATAATCATCAACCATCCCCTAATGGATCTCCATTAAGATCTAAAGAACCCAATCCCATATCTGGATCAAATCTTGTGCCTAAAAAGTCCAATTTAACATACATACTTAGTTTTCTATAACTACTTTCCCCATGGACTTCACCTTTTCTACCTCATTCATCCTACCTAATCACATTTATTCTTTCCCATTTTAACCTAAATCAACCTCTTTTTCAAACCTAAATCAACCTCTTTTTTAAACCTAAATCAACCTCTTTTTTAAGCCTAACTCAACTTAAATCATCTATTTATACAACTTACCTTAGCCTCCTATCAAACCACTTAACAATTTTAAATTGCCTTAGCCCTCTTTTTCAAAATCATTTGACCAATTAGCCAACTATCGATGGTCACTACGATCATCAACGGTCAGCATGAACACTTTTTCCTCAATCATCAATCATTAATGGTTAGGTATGACCACTGATGGTCACTGTGTGTAACTGACAGTAGAAGATACCTAACCCTTATCCTGAAACCACCCAAAAACCCATTTTAACTATAAAACCAATAGCTTAATACCTCCTTGACCCCCTATAAATCTAAACTACTCACCCAATTTTAAATTTTACAAGAAAATTTAACCAAAAAATCAAGCCTAACATCAGACCCAGGGCACAACTAGAAACCTTCCCCAACCAATAACACACTAACACAATTCTATCATTAAAACTACCAAAACAACTAATCTAACAAATCAATACAACCCCTACCTCATTCCTCAACCATCATTGAGGAGGAATCCTAGCTCTCACTACTTAGTTGCATCCTCATCTACCCTATATCCTCTGGTCCACCTTACTAGCAATCAACCAATCACCCAGTCAGTAATCAAATCCACCTTGTCAGCTCTCTTGCATGACATGCCAAATGACTAGGAGTCACAGAAGTTAAAAGAGCTTAAGTGAAAATGACTTGTTATTTTTACTTTTTATTTTACATGGTTTTAGGGTTTCCCCCTAACCATTGATGGTCAAACTGATCATTGATGGTCAAGTTTAAGACCCCTGACCATCAACGGTCAAGGATCCCACTTTTCTATTTTGGCACTCACACCTTAGTGCCACTCTTGAAGATTATCCTTCTCTTCCAAACTAGAAGCAATATTCTAAGAACAACCTCTCTAACCAAACAACCATTAGACCATGTCCACCTTGACATTGGCCATTTTCAACCCAAATTTTCACATATTTTGCAATGACCTTACCTTGGTCATTTTGATTGCACCAACTAACCTTGCCATATTGAACATTTGAAATTATAGCATCTAGTGCACACCATACCATTTGTGTTTTTCATGGGAGCACTTCCTACCTCAGATACCCATGAAAACATTAACCCCACTTAGGAGACTTAAGTTTACGAGTGTTCCCAACCGCCATGCCTAAATGCAGTCATGCAGTCCACTTGTCACTTATCCTTCTAAAACAAACCTTTTTTTATCAACTATGGAAGCTTAATCTATGTGTAATCTTGGATATCACAACTTAGTCATATTTTGTGTAGATGTTTATGCTTCAAATGCCCAACCCTCTTTTTTTCACCAACTTTGTGACTCACCATAACCGCTTATCAAACCTTGACTCGATTTTAGTTTCACCTCATCGACTCCCAATTTGAGGGGGAACACATCCTCCCATACTCATGACAACCAAACCCTTCAAACCTTAATCCATTTTTTTTACATTTTATTGACATAAACTATACAACAAAAAGGGGTAAAATATAGACATCAATATTCTACACAATATAGTTTTGAATGTCAAAACACCCCTGATCAGACCATTACCTAACCCTTGACCATGACCCTGAGTTAGGTTAGATAATTATCAAACCAAATCACTAACTTACTCCTTTTAACCTACTTAACCTTCAACACTCGACCATTGATGGTCACCCTAACCATCCACGGTGAGGTCCCTTCTTTATCATCTAAACAAACACCTGACCAGTTGTGTACAAACTAACATGGCATAATTTAATATGTTTGCCTTGGTGTTAACACATCATGATGCATTGAAATCAGTAGCCTAACCTATTATGGAACCTTCTACATCCATCTCTCTTTGCTTATAAAAATATGGGAGTAAGAGGTGAATAAGGATCCATAATCAAGAATTTCTTACACATAGGTGATCAAGCTTTCAGCCAGCAAGTCTTCCCTCTAGCAATTCAATAATTGTAACACAGACCTGAACCTCTACCAAAATTGTTTTAGAAATAAAGTATGGTTACTCTAAAAAAATTACACCAAGATCAGCCACCAACCTTTAAGTAATAAAATAGGTACACTTTGTATCTCCAATTTTGTTATGTTGGTTTTTAACCTCCCTATCCCAATTATACCTTTCTACATCTTAATTTCTAACTCCCAAACCCTTAACCAAATTTTAGACCATTCACTAACCCATTATACAACTCCGTTTTTGAACACATCCAAAACCCACAACAACCATTTATAGTCAATATGACCACTGATGATCAACCTCAACTGTTGATGGTCATCCTGACTATTGATGGTCACCCTCAACTGTTGATGGTCACCCAACTGTCGATGGTCAGCATAACCATCAAAGATCACCCTAACCACCGATGGTCACTATGATAAGAAATAATATAAAGTTATTTCCAACCCCTTACCCCTAATTAAATTTGACTTTTTGTGTCCCTACCTATTCACAGACCCCTGCCTAATTTTTTTAACCTAACCTGGCCTACTTTAACACTAGTATTGACCCACTATTGCTATATTTAGTTTATTTTTCTTTATCAATAATTTATTTCTTCTTGTATTTCATTTTAGTTTTTTCTATTATTTGATGCAATTACTTCCTTTTTATCTCTTTCAACTTAATTTTTATCAAAGAGTAGATTGGCAGCCTCCTAGCAAGCTCACACTTCTTAGATCTAGCTCACACTAAGAAATCCACCTTACTATCTTTCTAACAACCCCTTTTGTTAGTGCTTTCTTATCTATAGGTCAATCTTTCTAAGAAAAATAATATCTCTTCACAGTCATCTAAATCACATACATATAAACAACTAGGTTCTTCTACCACATGCTTATTACTAGTTTTTTACTCCCTATTTAAATAAGAAATAAGTAGAAATTGAGAGAAACATGTTGGCATGCGAGAAAGTATTCATGTCTAGATCCCATCTCTCGATGAGGGCCACAATCATTATCGTATCTCATAACATGTGTTGGAAGTGTATTATCACATTGATAATAACCTCCTCCATGTGTGTCTAATAATCATCAATCATCCCCTGATGGATCTTAATAAAGATCCAAGGGACTCGATCTTGTATCTAGATATGATCTTGTGTCAGAATGTTTCCCTTAATTTTTTCTTATTTATTATTTAAAGAGGGTGTAAGAAACTAGTAATAAGGGTGTGGTAGAAGAACATGATTGTTTATACATGCATGATCTAGATGATCATGAAGATCTCTTCTTTGTCTTGGGAAGAATGACCATAGATAAGAAAACACTAATAAAAGGGGTTATTAGAAAGATAATAAGGTGGATTGCCTAGCATAAGCTAGATCCAAGAAGTGTGAGCTTGTTAAGAGGCTATCAATCCACTCTTTGATAAAAATTATATTGAAAGAGATAAAAAGGAAGTACTTGCATCAAATAACAAAAAGAAATGAAATGAAATAAAAGAAGAAATAGATGTTTGATAAAGAAAAATAAACTAATTATAGCAATAGTACGTCAATACTTGTGCTAAAGTAGGTCAGGTCAGGTTTAGAAAATCAGTCAGGGGTCTGTGAACAAGTAGAGATATAGAAAGTCAAATTTGGTTGGGTGTAAGGGGTTGAAAATAACTTGTTATTATTTCTTGCCAAAGTGACCGTCAATGGTTAGGGAGACTATCAGTGGTTAAGATGACCATCAATAGTTGAGTGATCATCAGCAATTGAGGATGACCATCGATGATCAAAGTGACCATCAATAGTTCTTGAGAATTTTGAAGATGTTCATAAAAAGAGTTGAAAAATGGGTTAGTGAATGGTCTAAGATTTGGTTAAGGGTTTGAGAGTTATAAATTAAGATGTAGAAAGGTTTGATTGGGATAGGGAGGTCAGAAACCAAAATACCAAAACTAAAAATACAAAGTGTGCCCATTTTGATTCTTAAAGGTTGATGGCTGATATTGAGGTAAATTCAATAGAGTAATGGTACTTTACCTTAAGAGTAATTTTGGTAGAGGTTTGGGTCTCTGTTTTAGTTACTAAATTAATAGAAGGAAGACCTACTAGCTAGAAGCTTGATCACCTATGTGAAAAAATCTTGATTATGGATCACCATTCACCTCTTACTCCCCTCCTTTTATAGGCAAAGAGAGATGGAAGTAGAAGGTTCTATAAGAGGTTAGGCTATTAAATCTGATGCATCATAATTCATTAGAAATTGGGTAAGGTGAACTTATTAAATTATGTTGTGTTAGCTTGTACATAGTTGGTTAGGTGTTTGTTCAGGTGGTGGGAAAGAGACATGATGGTTGATGGTCAGGGTGACCATCGATGGTCAAGCTGAATATTGATGGTCAAGTATCAAAGGTTACATGGGGTAAAAAATTGTAAGTTAGTGAGTTGGTTAGCTAACTAGCTAACCTTACTTAGGGTCATGGTCAAGGGTTGGGTAATAGTCTAATCTAGGGATGTTTTGACATTTGTAACTATAGTGTGCAAAATTCTAGTGTCTACAATTTCATCATATCCTAATGGGGATGAATGTTTTTCTCAATTTTTACTCATTTATTATTTAAATAATTAAGAAATTAGTAATAAGGGTTTAGTCGAAGAACCAAAAATTTTATGCATGTGTGATCTAGATGATCATGAAGAGATATTCTTTATTTTAGGGAGAATTAACTATAGATAATAAAGCACTAACAAAAGGGGTTATTAGAAATATAGTAAGGTGGAATACCTAGCGTGAGCTAGATCTAAGAAGCATGAGCTTGCTAGGAGGCTGTCAATCCACTCCTTGATAGAAATTAAGTTGAAAGAGATAAAAAGGAAGTACTTGTATCAAATTAAAAAAATAACTAAAAATAAATAAAAGAATAAATAGATTCTTGATAAATAAAAATAAACTAAATATAGCAATAGCAGGTCAATACTAGTGTTAAATTAGGTTAGGTTAGGTTCAAACAATTAGTCAGAGGTTTGTGAGCAAGTAGGGACATAAAAATTAAGATTTGGTTGGGGGTAAGGGGTTGAAAATAACTTGTTATTTCTTGCCATAGTGACTATCAATTTTTAGGGTGACTGTCAATGGTTAAGCTAATTATCATCAGTTGGGTGACTATCAATAGTTGAGGATGACTATCAATGGTCGAAATGACTATCAATAGTTCCTATGGATTTTGAAGATGTTTAGAAAAGGATTTGAAAAATGGGTCAGTGAATGGTTAAGGATTTGGTTAAGGGTTTAGCAGTTAGAAAGTAAGATTTAGAAAGGTTTGATTGGGATACGGAGGTCAAAAACTAAAATAACAAAACTAGAAATACAAAGTGTACCTATTTTGTTGCTTAATGGTTGATGGTTGATGCTAGGGAAATTTTGGCAGAGTAATGATACTTTACCTTAAGAGAAGTTTTGGTAGAGGTTCAAATCTCTAGTGTAGTTACTAAATTTATGGAAAGAAGACCTATTGGCTAGAATCTTGATCACCTATGTGTAAGAATCTTGATTATGGATCCCCATTCACCTCCTACTCCCCTCCTTTTATAGGCAAAGAGAGATGGAGGTAGAAGGTTCCATAGGAGGTTAAGCTACTAATTTTGATGCATCATGATGTGTTAGTAATGAGTAAGATGAACATATTAAATTATGCCATCTTAGCTTATATATAGCTGGTGTTGTGTTCATTTAGATGGGAACTAGACTTGACCATTGATGGTTAGGGTGACCATCAGTGGTCAAGGTGACTGTCAATGGTAGAGGTGACCATCAATAGTTGATTGTTGAAGTCTAAGTTAGGTAAAAAAGGGTAAGTTAGTGAGTTGGTTAGCTAATTAGCTAATCTAACGCAGGGTCATGGTAAGAGTTTGGGTAATGGTCTACTCTAGGGGTGTTTTGACATTCAAAATTTTAGTGTATAAAATTTTAGTGTCTAAATTGTACCCCTTTTTATTATATAGTTTGTGTTAGCAAGTTGTAAAATAAAAATGGATTGTGGGTCAAAGTTCAGTTGCCTTGAGTATGGAAGGAGGTGTTCCCTCTCAAACTAGGAGTCAATGAGGTGAAGTTGAAATCAATTCAAGGTTTGATAAGGGGTTATGGTGAGTCATGAGGTTAGTGAAAAAAGGGGGTTAGGTATTTGAAGTTTATAAAATGTGACTAAGTTTTGATAGCTAAGATCACACATAGACTAAGTTACCATAGTTGGTAAAAATAAGGTTGGTTCTAGAAAGATAAGTGACAAGTGGATGGTTGGGAACACTCATAAGCATAAGTATTTTAAGTAGGGTCAATGTTTTCATGGATATCCAAGGTAGGAAGTGCTTTCATAAAAAACACAAATGGTCTGGTGTGCACTAGGTGGTGTAAATTCAAATGTTTAACATGGTAAGGTTGATCAGTTAAAAAGGACCAAGGCAAGGTTGTCATAAAATATGAAAAAAATTGGGTTAAAAATGGCCAATATTGAGGTGAATGTGGTTTAATGGTTGTTTATTCAGAAAAGGTGTTCTCCAAAGGTTGTTTTTGGTTTGGTGGAGAAGGATAATTCTAAAAGTGGCACTAAGGTGTGAGTGCCAAAATGGAAAAGTGGGTTCCTTGATCATTGATGGTCAGGGGTCCCAAATGCAACCATCTATGGTCACCCTAAACATTAACGATCAGGGGGAAACCCTAAAACTATGGAAAATAAAAAGTAAAATTGACAAGTCATTTTCACTTTAGCTCTTTTGACTCCTATGACTCTTAGTGATTTGGCATGTCGTGCAAGAGATCTAATGAGGTGGGGTTGATTATTGACTAGGTAATTCGTTGATTGGTTGATTTTTGGTGAGGTGGACTAAAGGATGTAGGGAAAACAAAGATGTGGTTGAGTGGTAGGAGCCAAGCTTCTTCGTTGATGATAGTCAAGGAATGAGGTAGGGGTTACATTGATTTGTTACATTAGTTTATTTGGTAGTTTTAATGGTAGAATTGTGTTAGTGTGTTGTTGGTTGGGGAGGGTTTTTAGTTGTGCCCTAGGTATGATGTTAGGTTTGATTTTTTTATTGAATTTTCCTATGAAAGTTAAAATTGGCTAGATATTTTAGGTTTAGAGGGGGTCAAGGAGGTATTAAGTTATTAGTTTTATAGTTAAAATGGATTTTTGGGTAGTTTTAAGGTAGGTTAGGGTTAGGTATGTTCCACCACCGATCACACATAGTGACTATCAATGATCATACCTAACCATTGATGATTGATGATTGAGGAAAAGTGTTCATGCTGACCACCAATAGTCATAGTGATCATCTGTAATTGATTAATTGCTTAAATTCTTTTGAAAAAGAGGGCTAAGGAAATTTGAAATTGTTAAGTGGTTTAATAAAAGGCTAATATAAGTTATATAGGTAGATTATTTAGGTTGAGTTAGGCATGAAAAAGAGGTTGATTTAGGTTTGAAAAAGAGGTTGATTTAGGTTGAAATGGGAAAGAATAGATGTGATTAGGTAAGATGAATGAGGTAAAAAAGGTGAAGTCCATAGGGAAAGTAGTTATAGAAAACTAAGGGTGCATGCTAACTTGGATTTTATAGGCATGATATCTAATCCAAATACATGATCAAGTTCCTTAGATCTTTGTGGAGATCTATCATGGGATAACTGATGATGATTAGATGCATATGGAGGAGGTTGGCCTTAGTGCGATGAGGCACTTTCATCATATACCATGAGATGCAGTGATGATCATGGCCCTCATCAAGAGATGGGGTCTGGCCCATGAACACATTTTTATTATTAATGGGTGAGATGACCATCCTACCAAAGGATGTACATAGGATTACATGGCTTCTAATTTGGGGGGAGCCAATATTTCATATTGAGAGTGAGGAGAGAGATGATCATATGGAGCTTCTATATGGTGAGGATCAAGCCATCACCAAGTGGTATATATGAGGTTTCAACTACAAGCCATTGTATTAGAGGGCTAGAGATGGCAGCTGGTTGATGATAATGATAATGATGGTAGTATCATATTTTACATTACCAGATTCAAGTAGTGGGTAGTTTCCTTATCTCTTGCTAGGTATTTTGGTATAAATGTTGCTTAGGTAGATAGTTTTTAGGTGGGCACCAGTTTTACTGGTTTAGATATATAGAGAGTTATGGGGGCTCTAAGTGAATTAGAGATATGGGATCAGTGTGGGGTTTATGCTTCATTTTTGGGCCTATAAGCATATCAAGGTCCTAAGGCTGATGGGTCTACCATGAGAGGGATATGCCCACATGGACTTCAAGGTGGGCTTTATACAGTGGAGGGGTGACTATACACTAATAGGATCTAGAGGAGGTGTGAGGGATATTGATTGGTTTAGGGAGGCATTGGATGCCCTAGTGGTTGGAAATGTAGTCTGAAGGCCATATGTGGGTTTTTTGAGGTGGGCCACTACACTTGACATATTTTATTGATACAAAGTTAGAGGTGGATTTTTGGGAGATGAGAGGGTGAGACTGAGCTCATCCCTTTTGATGGGGTTCATAGGCAATTTGGGTTAGTGTAGGGGATTATGGGTCTATTCCCAAGGTAAAAGTAGGAGGATGTAAAGTTTTTGCCTCTAATGCCATAGTCAGTGGAAGTGGTTCTTGATCACAAGGAGCTACCCATTAGAACATAGATAGATGATGTTAGTTTTGTTGATGGTTATGTAGCATAGTATCAAGCCATCTATGCAACCATGGATTTTGGATGGGATGATGGGGGTAGGTAACCCATAGATATGGACCCAACTAGTAGGGGTCCATAGGTATAGGAAGTTGGCCTTGATGGAAAGGTAGGAGTGGAACTAATCACTACACAGGCATAGATCATAGCATTACAGGGAATGGTGGTCATATTGTAGGGCCATATTATGATACACTATGATAGGGGATAGGGACTAGGTTAGGACTTCACTAAGCTTGGTGACCCAAGAGAGGGACACCCTAAGACAGAGAGGAGGAGTAATTGTAATACCAGTAGGACCACAAAGTAGTATCCCTATGGCATGGTACTTGGCCACAATTGAGGAGTTGTGATATTATAAGGCCATAGTTTTGACATAGTATACATAGAATCCCTAATGGGGTGAGTATAGAGAAAGCTTGGTAGGTGGTGTAGGGTTAGTGACTATAGGTTAGTGGGTTTCTTTAGTGAGTGGGCAAGAAGGCACCTCAAAAGGGTAGGCACTAGATGGTGGTGGTGCCATAGGAGGGGTCGGTGGTAGTGGTGCCCTGGGGGCATAGTTTATAAGATATGATATGTTATTTATATATATCTGTGTGTGTGTGTGTGTGTGTGTGTGTGTGTGTGTGTGTGTGTGTGTGTGTGTGTGTGTGTGTGTGTGTGTGTGTGTGTGCATGATGTTGATACCAACCTATATGTTGATGTATTGAGATGTATATTTTTAAGAGAGAGAGATGCACGTGATTATGTGTACTATTTATTTTGATGACATGATGTATATGATGTTTATGATGATATATAGACGTGATTTATGGCTCATGGGTCATGGTTCAAATGTTTTGATGTTTTATGAGATGTGGACTCATTAGTTTAGGCATGTGATGATTATAGATAATGTTTATGGTTGATGTTATACATGATGGTGAATATTATGCTTTATTGTGCATATGGATATGATGTTTAGGATAAATGCAATGCTTTGTTCATGGTTATGATGTTTTATACATATTTTTGATGTGTTGATTATGGTTATGATCATTGATATGTGATGTGGTTTTATGATTATGGCTGTGATAGATCATAGTTTATTATTATAGATGGTTTGATTATGGTTATTGGTGTGGTTTACGATGTTATTATTATGTGATGGTATGATGTTAATTATAGTAGTTATGATCATGGATATGATGATATGATTATGGTTATGATATGATGTTATATGATGTGATTTATGAGCAGGGATATGATGATACACATGGTTATAGATATGTGATGTGGTTTATTATATTTTATGATAGCACATAAATTAAGTTAGATAACAAACTATATAAGGGTAAAGAGAAAAAATGAAACATATGTCCAAGTGAATACATTAACCAATTATGAGAAGATAAGAAAAAAGGCATAATGCTCCTTCATTGGTAAGGACTAAACAAAATTGAAGTTAGATTGGCTTAATGAACATAATCCCTTTGAATGATTTGCATTAGCATGCATTGGTTTATAAAAAGGTGTCTTGATCACATTGTGTCAAGTAAGCTCAAAGTCCCTTGATTTGTAGATGGTACAAAGGGAAGATGGGTGATAGATAGTGTGAAGGTAAATGGGTGATATGTAGGAAAACCTTATATGGGTTAGTTTTCCTTTTATATAGGTGACCTAAGAACCATAATAGATAAGTCCATGTCGTAATGTAAGTTGTAGATTGATTGATTCAAGAAGTCTACTAATGTTATATGTGAAAGCTAAGTGCAACTTTCTTGGGATAGCTTGTTTTGATTTTGATATAGGGTCATTTGTTGTTTTATTCTAATAAGTTTGTGAATTTAATCAATGCATGAAGCTTTAAATGATTGATTTGACAAATTTTATTTATCCATCCTTCAAGGGAGTGGTCCAATTTTGGGTTTGTTCATTTTGGTAGCTATCCTTCAAGGAAGCAATCTATCTTTGTAAGCAATTTTAAATTTTGGGCAGCTATCCTTCAAGGGAGTAGTCTGTATGCTAGAGATATGTAAACCAAGTGACATTTTGGTATCCCAAATTTTTTTGATGCTAGGTTAGACATGGACAAGTCTATATAGGCTCAAAGGTTTACCCTTTATAAGGGCAAAACCTAGAGCACAAGAGGTTAATGATAGGTGAAAAGGGTGGTTTTAAGAAACAATGACCATGGGATTCTATCTGATTATGGATGAAAAGTATCCATGAGAACCATGCCATGATTAGAGCCATGGAACCCATATTTAGTATTAGGCTATGACTATGATGGTTAACCACATGGTTATATGTTATAATCAATTGTCCTCAAAGGTGATGATATGAAGGTGTGAGGAAGCTGAAAATCTATAAAATCAAGGGATGAGCTTAAGTTAGATAAAAAGGTGAGTTTGATCCTTTTTTAACAAAATAAAGGATAAAAATATGAAGCATTGAGAGGCTCAGGTTCTAGTTTGCCTTCAAGAGAGGAAAAATGATAAGCTCCTAATCCATACTTATGGGTTATGATATAGGGTCCAATCCAATTGAAATCAAACTTGCCTCACTTTTTGTTCTCCATGTTGGTCACATGTTGATTTTCCTTTAGGATGAGATCTTTGATGTTGAATTCTCATTCTTTTAAATACTTGTTATAATCATGCTTTATTTTTTATTCATAGACATGAAGGTGGTTAAATGTTATGAGGCATCACTCCTCAAGTAGCTCAAGTCATGCTAGATGCTCTTGATGATAGTCACTCTAAAAAATGATGTCTTACAAGGATATTCAAATAGAGGGAATATAAACTTTGAGAGGTAGGACTACCTCTACTCCAAAGACCAGAGAGAAAGGGGTAGCAACCATAGAGGTTTAAATCCTAGTGTGATAGGCCCATAAAGTAAAAAAGATGTGCAAGTGCTAATCTTGACTAGAAGCATTGACCACTTTGGTTAACATCTTGTTGAGGGTTTTGATAGAGGATTCCACCTATCCATTTGTTTGTGGATGGTAAGGCAAGGAAAATCTTAACTTGATTCAAAATGTGTCACAAAGACCTTGGACTTATTTGTTTTTGAAATATTTTCCATTATTGATGATGATCTTATAGGGAATACTAAAATGATAGATGATATGATGATTGATGAAGTTGACTATCTAGTCATCTTTGGTCGAGATGAGAGGAATGGTCTCCATCTACTTGGTGAAATACTCAATGGTGATGATGATGGAGTGGTGTCATTGTGAAGAATGAGCATTGATTTCCCCAATGAGATCTAGTCCCCAATATGAGAAAGGCCAAAAGTCCTTAGACACTTGAAATCCATGGGCTAATACGTGATGTAAATTGGTATGTTATTGACATTTAACACACTTCTTCACATAATCACAATAGTCTTAGTTAAGGGTGGGATAATAGTAGCCAAGGTGAAGGATACATTTAACAAAAGCGAAACCACTAAAGTGTCCCCCAAAAATCCTATCATGTGTTTCCTTGATAGTATGGGAAGCTTCATGATTATGAAGGAAATGAATAAGGAGACTATCAAACCCAAATTTGTAAGGATTCCCCCTAGTATGATGTCACGAGAGGTACTCTAAATAAAGGCTCTTTGAGCATTTCTATATAGGTTGGGAGGAATGATGTCGAGGTTGGGGTAGTTAAAGGTTTGTACATACCAAATGTCCAATGTAGATTCCTCCCTACTACAATTGGTAAGGAGGTTAGATTGGATATAAGAGGGTGTGATAAAGTGATGGATGGTGACAAAGAGCTTGGAATTGGAAGGTTGAGATAGGATTTAGGAAGCAAGGGAAGCCATTATATTTACAAACTTGTTGGTAGATCATGAAATAGATTGGATAAGGTAATGATCAAATGATGCTAAGAGTCCATCTACTTATTGTTTATACTTTTTCAAGACATCATTATTAAATTGGTAGGATCCATTGAACTGGTTCACCACAAGTTGGTAGTTTCTAAAGACATTGATCATCGTAACTCCCAAGGTTAGAATGGTTTGGAGACCTATTACTAGGGCTTCATACTTAGCCATATTATTGGTACACTCAAAATTAAGTTTGAAATAAATAATAAGAGTTTCACCATTGAGGGGAATGAGAATAACTCTAACACCCCCATTGCACTAGCATTTTGAGCCATTAAAAAAAATGGTCATTTGGTAGGTGATATCCTCTTGAGAAAGAGTCATGGCAGACTCATTTAAAAACATAAGAAGAAGTGGTTGATTGTCTAGCAAAAGAGCTTCAGCAAATTGATCAATAATAACTTGCCCTTTAATCGACTTCTAGTAAAAGAACTCAAGGTCAAACTCAGCTTGGAGCATCAATCACTTAGACATACATTGGTTTTGGCATGGCTTAGAGTGCATGTATTTGAGTGGATCAGTGTTAGTGATGATGTAGGTTTTGTTATTTCAGATATAACGACAAAATTTGGTAGACATGAAGACTAAAGCAAGGCAAAGTTTCTTAGTATGGGTTTACTAAGTTTCATACTCTATAAGTGTTTGACTTATATAGTAATCTATAAAGGTAGAAGGGTTGATCCTCTTTAGGTGGGATAAGAATGGGTGGAGAAAGAAGGTACTCTTTGAGTGAATCAAATGCTTGTTGGTACTCCTTAGTCTACTTAAAATATGTATCTTTATTGAGAAAATGGTGAAAAGGTTGACATCTATCTGATAACTGAGAGATGGAGTGACAGATGGATTGGAGCTTCCCTTATAGGCTACAGAGGTGCTTAAGGTCAGTTGGAGGTGGCATGTCAAGGATCACTCTAACTTTTGTAGGGTCTAATTTTATTCTTGAAGAAAGATGATAAATCCAAGAAGCTTTCCTGACAAGACCTCAAAAATACATTTTTGGGGGTTATGTCAGACAAGGAAATGGATTAGGTGCTCAAAGATAATTTTGAGAATGTCTAGATGATCCTTGTGATATTTGGATTTCCCAAGGAGATCATCTACATAGTCCTCAATTATTTTATGGATGAGATTATGGAAGATGTAGGTCATCACACGTTGGTAGGTTGCCCCAGCATTTTTCAGACCAAATGAGATGACCCTATAGTAAAAGTTTCCCCAAGGGGTGATGAAAGAAGTCTTATGTTGATCCTTAAGGATAATAAATATTTGATTATATCCCAAGAAACCATCCATGAGAGATAACATCTCATGGCTCACTATAAGATCAACAAGTTGGTTAATGCTAGGCAAAGAGAAGTCATCCTTTGGACAGACAAGGTTGAGGTCATGAAATTCAATATAAAGGCAAATTTTCCATGTGGGTTTGGTAATCAGGATGATATAGACTTATTACTTATTTAAAACATCATCAATTTCTCATGGATGGGCATATCTTGACTGTCAACAAGATTCAACGATTAAGTATGACCATCGATAGTCACTATGTGTGACTGGTGATGGAACATACCTAACCCTACCTACCCTAAAACCACCCAAAAACCCATTTTAACTACAAAAACAAAAATTTAATACCTCCCTGACCCCCTCTAAACCTAAAATACCTACCTAATTTTAAATTTCACAAGCAAATTTAACTAAAAAATCAAATCTAACATTAGACCTAGGGCACAACCAGAAACCCTCTCCAACCAACAACACACTAACACAATTATACCAATAAAACTACCAAATCAACTAATCTAAAAAATCAATGTAGCCCCTACCTCATTCTTTGACCATCATTAAGGAGGAAGCTTTGATCCCACCACTCAACTACATCCTCATTCACCTTACATCCTCTAGTCTACCTCACTAGCATTCAACCAGTCAACCAATCACCTATTCAGTAATCGACCCCACCTCATTAGCTCTCTGACACAACATGCCAAATCACCCAGAGTCATGGGAGTCAAAAGAGCTAAAGTGAAAATGACTAGTTATTATTACTTTTCTATGTGTGGTTTTAGGGTTTCCCCCTAACTATTGATAGTCAAGGTGACCATTGATGGTCAAGTTTGGGACCTCTAATTGTCAATGGTTTGGGAACACACTTTTCCATTTTGGCACTCATAATTTAGTGCCACTTTTGGAGATTATCCTTCTCCACTAAACTAGAACCAACCTTCAGAGAACACCCTCTCTGACCAAACAACCATTAGACCATGTCTACCTCGATGGTGGCCATTGTTTACCCAAACTATCACATATTTTATGACAACCTTGCCTTAGTCCTTTTGACCACACTGACCAACCTTGTTAAGTTAAACATTTGAATTTTCACCACCTAGTGCACACACCAAACCATTTGTGTTTTTCACATGAGCACTTCCTACCTTAGATACATATGAAAACACCAATTCTATTTAAGATAATTATATTTACAAGCGTTTCTAGCTACCATGCTTAAATGTGGTCATATGGTCTACTTGTCACTTATTCTTCTATAACTAACCTTATTTTTACCAACTATGGTAACTTAGTCTATACATGATCTTGACTATCGTACTTAGTCACATTTTGTGCACATGTTTGCGTTTCAAATGCCCAACACCCTTTTTTTTCACCAACCTCATGACTCACCATAATCACTTATCAAACCCTGACTTGATTTTGTTTTCACCTCATAAACTCTTGATTTGAGGGGAAAAACCTCCTCCCATACTCAGGGTAACCAAACCTTTTGACCCTCAATCCATTTTTGTTTTATATCTTATTGAAACAAACTACATAATAAAAAGGGGGAAAATATAGACACCAAAATTATTCACACTATAGTTCTAAATGTCTAAATACCCCTAAATCAAACCATTACCCAACCCTTGACCATGACCTTGAGTCAAGTTAGCTAATTAGCTAACCAACTCACTAACTTATCCCTTTTTACCCCACTTAACCTTCAACACTCAACCATTGATGGTTAGCTTGATCTTCAATGATCACCCTGACTATCGATGATCAGGGCCCTTCCTCACCACCTAAACAAACACTTGACTAGTTGTGTATAAGCTAACATGACATAATTTAATATGTTTACCTTAACTGTTGTTAACACATCATGATGCATCAAAATTAGTAGCCTAACCTCTTATGGAACCTTCTACCTCCATCTCTTTTTACCTATAAAAGGAGGGGAATAGGAGGTAAATAACATCCATAATAAAGCATTTCTTGCACATAGGTGATCAAGCTTCTAGCCACCAAGCCTTCCTTCCAATAATTTAGTAACTATAACAGAGACCCTAACCTCTACCAAAATTTCCCCAAGATCAGCCATCAACCTTCAAGCAATAAAATAGGTAAACTTGTATTTCCAATTTTATTATTTTGGTTTCTAACCTCCCTATCCCAATTAGACCTTTCTACATCTGACTTTCTAACCCTCAAACCTTAACCAGATCCCAAACTACTTACTAAACCCTTTTTTCAACCTAAACCAAACTCTTTTCTTGAACATCTTCAAAATCCATAATAACCATCGATGGTCACCTTGACCATTGATAATTACCCTCAACTATCAATGGTTGCCCAACTACTGATGATCAGCTTAACTGCTGATAGTCACCCCAACCATTGATGGCTTCTGTGGTAGGAAATAATATCAATTTATTTCCAGCCCCTTACCCCCAACCAAATCTAACTTTTTGTATACCTCCCTATTCATAGACCCCTACTTGATTATTTAAACTTGACCTGATCTCTTTTAGCACTAGTATTGACCCACTATTGTTATATTTAATTTATTTTCTCTATCAAGCATCTATTTTTTTGTGTATTTCATTTTAGTTCTTTCTATTATTTGATGCAAGTATTTCATGTCTCTTTCAACTTAATTATTATCAAAGAGTGGATTGACAGCCTCCTAGAAAGCTCACGCTTCTTGGATCTAGCTCATGTTAGGCAATCGGCCTTACTATCTTTCTAATAACCCCTTTTGTTAGTGATTTCTTATCTACAAGTCATTCTTCCAAAGACAAAGAAAAGCTCTTCATGGTCATCTAGATCATGCATGCATAAACAACTAGGTTCTTCTACCATGGCCCTTTTACTAATTTCTTACTCCCTCTTTAAATAAGAAATGATCAAAAATTAAGAGAAACAGTTGGCATGAATATACTTAATAGTATGTGAATGATCACATGAGTCATGAAATCCTAATGGATTGGGAACTATAACTATATACACATAACCTAACTTTTGAGATGAATAAATTAAGTTTTTTTTAGCAAATCATTATGTAATTTGTGTTATAATGAATGGTTTGAACTTTAGGCTATGAAATTGTTAAAATTTTATACATAACTTTTATTTAAGAAAATTAGATTCTTGGAATGACTTGTATTATACCTGTATGGTATATAAACTTAATTATTATAATATTTTGTATGAGATGTATATTATAAAAAAAATCATTCATATGTTTGATGGACTAAATGTATATAGAGTAATTATTTCCATTACTAGTATATGGATTGTACTTGGTTCTAGAAATAATTACATGAACCTGTTGGTTATTATTAAATGGTAACCAAATCTATCATTGATGTCTTTAACTAATAAGTGAGATGGACTTCACTGGTTTAGTGAGCATCACCAATGTGAGATGAAGGTAATCCGATCAAGTGGTGTGTATGAAATTAACTAGTCTTAGAGATCAATATCTATTTGAAAACTTTGGCCAAAGTAATGTCAGATAGACATTGTCATTTCATATATATGATTTATGTATTTGTGTGATATCATATTAGATTATATTTTCTTTATGATACACATCATGTAGTAGAAATATTATAGCACACGAGTAATAACATATCTCTCTAGATTTTTGCACCATCACTATCTACCAATCTATGAAGGGAGGGCCATTCCTTATTTAGGGGATTTTTTGGGGGATCTATTGTCTATGGTTTATGTGGAAAAGTACTCGGATGATGCTCTCCCTCCCCACTATTATACTTACTTGGAGACTACACTTGAGATTATCAAAAATATATTTGAGTTAGAGTAACTCGAACTTCATGGATCATAGTATTTATAATTTTACTTTTAATGAGGCTATATGCCTATTATAAATGTAATTAAATAATTGTAATATATTTATAGTGGTGATTAAACTATTATACTATCCATGGATGGATTATATATTATGATTACTTTCTTTATGTAATTGTGATTAATTGCTAGTTATCAGTAAATGTTGTTATTACATGTTTGCTTATGTTAAATATGTTTAATGGTCACTAATTAGATTCTTGTGGTGTAATATAATGAAATAATAAGTGTTGAATAAGTAATTTATAAAAAAAAAAAAAAACTGTTTTATTCTAGTAAATCCTTGTGGGGATGTTACATTGTGGTATCAGAGCTGAGGCTCAAACTCTAGGACTTAATGAGTCTGCTAACATTTTCCTATTATTCTATTAACAAAATAAGAATGGTGAGATAAAGAGCATTGGGTAAGGTTCCTTATGATGTGAATGATAATAACCCTCCATTTGATCCTAACCAATTTACCACTAAATAAGTAACAAACTTAGATTATATTCTTGTGACCATGAATGGGACTAGGGATAGAATTGTAGCACTAAAATAAGAAATTCATGGACATGAGGAAAAGGCCCAATAGTATGAGCCTAAATAGAATCCTTCTGAGTAACAAATTCCTCAAGAGTAGAGACACAAGAAAGTGCCTCAAGATGCAAGAGTGCTTGTAGTTTCAAAGTTGGCTATGGATATGAAAAAGGTGAATCCACCTAAGTTTGATCAAACCATTATGGGAGACAAAGTTGAAGCATGGTTGATTGAAATGGAAAAGTATTTTGAGATTTTAAACTACTTCGAGGACCTCATGGTTATTTGGGGAGGTTATCAATTGGATGTAGAAGCAGTTATGTGGTGGGCTAACAATAAATTAGAAATGAACCTGAATTCAACCACCACTATTTAGGAACATTTTGTGACACTATTTACATCACAGTGGCTTATATAACTTTATTTTTATTAAAATCTTACATATTTTTAGAATCTAAATCAAGTAGACTTATCAGTGAATGAGTACTAGGAATAGTTCACCAAACTTCTAAAATATGTACCTCAGTATCAAACTGATGAGAGGTTCAAGATTAAAAAGTGTATCATGGGATTAAAACCCTAGATTGGTGGACAAGTGGGTGTTCATGAACCATCTACCATGGACTAAGTCTTCGAGAAAGTAATCAAACAAGAGAAAAAGTTGAAATCTCTTGATCATGAAAGAGACAAGTTTAATAAAAAATTGGAAGTTCAAAATTAACTTTCAAGAAAAATAATTGGAAGGATAAGAATGGAGACTCCAAGAATCAGTTCAAGAATTAAAATAACAAATAAAAAAGTGGTATAAGTAGAAATAAATTATGTAATGGTTCCAAGGGTGGTTTTAAGAGAAACCAACAATATGATAGGAAAGGACCACTAGGAAGTTACTTCATCTATGGAGGTGACCATTTTATAAGTGAATATACCCAAGATAAGTTAAGAAACAAAGTAGTTTCCCCTTAGCAAGTAATTTTTCAAAAAACATATTCATGTGGTAGTTGATAATTGATAAAAAAAATTCCAATCACCCATAGAATTGTTAGGTATTTTATTTGAACATCCAATTTCCATTTTGATAGATATAGGGGCTACTGAATGTTTTATAACTCCTATAATTCTAAATAAATTGTCTATAAAAGCTAGTGTAATGGAAAATACATGGTTGGTACAACATGGTAATGAATCTAAATTCTAGGTGGATAAGTGTTTGGTTGAAGCAGAAATTAGGTTACCAAAATTCATCATGGTTGTGGATATTTATGTAGCACCTCTAAGATCATATGATGTGATCTTATGTGTCAACTAGCTTGTGAATCATAAATCTAAGGTTGACTATTATTTGAAAAGGGTTGAGTATCTTGATGATTCTAGAAATTAGATACTAATTCAAGGTGAGTAAAGGGAGTTAAGGCTTAGGCAGATTTTTATAATGTAACTCATAAAAGCCCAAGGTAAAGGATGTCAATAATTTATCGTTAAGATAAATGAAATGGATGGAACTAAGGAACCATTAATTGAAGATTATCCTTCCCTTAGAAATTTTCATGACATCTTTCTAAAAGAATTTCCAAGAATGCCTCCTAAATAGGAATTTGATTTCTTAATTGATATTAAACAAGTATCAAAACCTCAGTCTAAGGCTCTATCTATAATGAGAACCACTAAACTAGTTAAATTAAAGGCATAACTTTAGGAATTGTTGTCCAAAGGGATAGTTTCAAATGTTATAGGTTCAATGTATAAACAAGAAGATCACTTATAAAAGGGGTAGTTTTAAATGTTGTACAAACTGATGTGACTCATCTAGCACATGTGAAGGCTTATGTTAAGTGTCTTGAGATCCCCACAAGTTAGTTTTAGGATTAAGTAGCTTTAGCAGATCCAAAATGGATAAAAACTAGTCTCTCTTTCCTGTTGCTCCCTTGGATAAATCAAAATAGGTCAACAGTTTTCATTTGGCATGGACAGGAGAAGAAGAGTTGGAGTAAGTGCACTTGGGGGATTTTATTAGTCCTTATGAGCTTCCAATTCATTGTCATGGTTTCAAGATTAGTGGATTTTGTTGTATAAGCAATCACTAAGATTATTAGCATTTCCAAACTACCTATGCATTCCCAATGGCTCAGTTTTCTCATCTATTTGCATTATTCTATGTGAACCAAGTGATGCATATAGTCTTTTAGATCATGTTAATCCTTTTCATGTTGGCTTTAACTCATTTGGCATGTGTGGTCATGAAAGGCTAGGCAAGATCACTCTCTTTTGCTTGAAGTGAGCACCATTGAGAACTAAGAACAATGTTTTATTAGTCATAGAGTCCTTTCTCCTATAAGTAGCTTAATATCAAAGGTAACACACTTGTTTTCCACCCTGAGAGAATGGTTAATCATATTCTCCATTGAATATTATATTGGACATATCTCCAAGGAACCTTAAATACAAAGAAGTGAAAATAAGCTAACATATTTGATGGAGACCTAAAGGACTATATGGGAGTGTTCAGATAGGGATGTTGATGAGTTTGGAACTTCAAACACTCATAAGATCTCAAGGCATCATCAACGACATTATAGAACCATTGAGAGACTCAATGCTAGTAAAGGAAATCCTAGAATATAGTCAGACTACATACACAGTCAGACTTTCTTATGACTATCACCTATAATAAGTTGGAAATAAGCTTTGAACACTCATATTGATGGATAAAGGAGTTTTAAAGTGGTGAAAAGATACTCAAGGTAAAAATAGTGAGACTGAGTCACTAAAAGAGATTGGAGATTGGTTTTGAGAGTTAATGTAACACCTACAACTACAGGGTTCAAGAAAGTTTCTTAATGCAAAGTTTTACCTTAACTTCTCCAAAAGGGATTCTACTCATATACAGTGTCATCTTGTGGTGAAGATTTATGAGGTCTATGTAAGCCTAGTGGCTTCATTATTGTAGCCTAGGCCTAGTAGTAACATGCCAATTCAAGAAGGATATTTTTTGGTTGAGAGAGATGATGGTAGAGTGGTTTTTAATTTAGTCAATTTTTTGATGGAAACACTCAAAAAGCATAGTGCCATCAAGCCAAGATGAACCTGTAACCTTACAAGTGACACCTAGTGAATTATTGATAGTAAAGGGATGATGGTATGGTTTCAAAGCATAAATGTTTCTATCCAAGTATGAGCTACCCATAGTGACCTGAGGAGAAAATAAAAACATGAAACACTTTATTCAAACCTATATCATCAACTATATGATTCCTTTTACTTCCCTAATTTCCACTTACAGTCTAACTCAGGAAACACACTAGCTTAGGCTAATGAAGGATGTAGTTTGGTTGATAGACAGAGCTATAGGGAGGATAATCACATAATAAATCACTCTTATAATGATGATATCACACTTCATGTGATTTTCATATGCAAAGGAAATAAGGTGAATAAGGTTGAGAAAAATGATTTCTAACCTCATACTAAGTTAACCCTGCACAAAGTCATAGACCTAGAAGCCAAATTTTTTAAAAATTTGATGTTGAGGGATATAGAGGTATGATCTAAATTTTATACTTGGTATATAATGTCATCATAACCTAAAATAGACCTCCATGGTCTCATTTAGGTTAAACTAATAAGGGAAGTGTCCTCTATTTTGTCTCAGACTAAAGGCACTCCACAGTCAAGGTAGTCTGTAGACCTAGTGAAAGTCATGGATGGTAAAAAAATTAGTGGGAGAGTCTTGAAGCACTAAAGTATGATGTATAGGGTTGAATTTTATGTAAGAAACTTTATATGAGCACCTACAGTTGTCACATGCTCAAAAACATAATATGTGCTTACTAGGACTAGAACTAGGCATGAGCCATCAGGTGCCTAATGTCATTCAGATGACCAAATGATCATCCCAAGTAACTTGAGATCATTCATGGGAGATAGGAGGATTTATAAGACCCATTAGTTTGTATAAAATAACTCAAATTGGCCATTTTTGGCCTAAATCTTTCTTAGGGGTGTCTAAAATGTAAACAACTAATCGAGAAGCAAATTTATTTCACTCATATCTATATGGACAACATGCATGGTTTCTCAAGCACTTAGGGATATTTGAGGGAGGTCTTGAACTCAAACTCAGTGGAATTGGTTTGAGGGTTAAGGGATTAACCTTTATGACTCATCACTAATAACCTAAATGACCTGAACCCCTCTCAAGAACCCATTAATAAAGATATGGTGATAAATGCATCCAAAAGGGGTCAATTGACTTGGAATATGATTTGGACATACTTGAAACTTTCTTAGGATAATTTACATTAAGTTATTTTGTATTGTCACTTATATAGATGAGGTAAATCATGTGTTTTCTTCAAGTTTTGAAGAGATTTGAGGGTGTAGAAAGGACTGGACAAGTAAATATCATTGTGTAAGGTGTATGGAGATGTATTTCAACTCCTTATACCTCATTCTCACCTCAATGATGCATATAAACCCCTCTTCTAAACTTTTCATTACAAGTAGTCTTGAATAGGATAGTGAGAAAGCAATGTGACTATCAAAATTGGAAGTGAGAAGTGTGATACTAGGTTTCTTGAATTCTAAATGGTATACTAGAGGACAAAGAAGGTCTGAATATGTGTCCCACATCTCTATAAAAAATCTCCTTGAGTGTATACAGGTCATCCTAGTGACATAGGAACAGCTTCAAGGAAGTGAATAACAAGTTTCAAAGATAAGGGTATCAGTTATAGAGTGTATAATAAAATTCACACTCATGTTTCAACCTTCCCAAGTTAGAGTATTTGTGTCAATGACTGCTACAATAGTTCTAGACAGTTAGTGAACTCATTAAGAAGGGAAATTTTAAGAAAGATAATGAAGTGTCTCTATGCCAACTTGAGGAAGATGTCATGTTTTAGATTGACACTTGTCCAACACAACGTCATGGCCTATTGTTTAACTCTTTCTCTTGCAGTGTAACTAGTTCTCAAATTTTGACACTTGGCATTGTGACTATTCAACATCACTCTTTCTCTCTCCTCTCATATGCTATATATATTGAATCCATTTGGGCATTGTAATCAATCTATAATTAGTATGGTGAAGCCCTATTGGTTTGACATTTTGTTTTGCCTTTGAATAAAGTTTTGAAGCTGATTTAGTCTCTATAATTCTTGCCTAAGTATGTCAAGTATTCTAATTGTATGACAAGTGATGAATGTTTTCTCCTCACTTCTATTTTACTCTTGTATACAATATGTGATTAATACTTATTCTAATAGGTCTCATGAAGTGTAACTATTTGTTAGGTTATTTTAAAGTGTGAAGAGAGATCAGTAGTGTCTGAGATTAAACCTCTTATTCACTGACCTTTGGATATGAATAGTAATTTGCCTCCATGTAGAAACACTTATGTTATAATAACTTTGAGTTGAGATCAGTTTTAACAGTCTGCCTTCTTAGTGAAAATACAAGTATGTTTATAGAGATATGTCAGGTGTATCATCTCCATTAATAAAGGTTACTTGTATGTTTCCTTCTTCCCTTTTCACCCCCAATAGTGATTATAATAGTGTAGTATGTGAGCCTAGAAGATAAATAAAGGGAGCTAACCCTTCAACATAGATGTATATCCCTATTATAGACAACCCAAAGGTATAAGGGTAATCTCATGTTTAACCAAATTTAGATAGGACTGAACCACCTCCTTCAAGGGTGAAAAAATTGGTTATAATAGTTTTGGAAACCCTTGTAGGACTTAAGGTCCAAAAGAGTGGAAGAAATTTTGTTGTATTCTTCTACCTATCAACTTTTGGAAGCATTCAAGCAAACACCAATGGAGACTATGAATGCAATCAGCTAGTTATATGTAGCCTAAGTAATTATTATAGATTTTTTTGATCAAGTCTTGTGTTTTAAGTGACTAATGAATTTTATATGGCTTTATATAATGAGAGTTACTACTATACAACTCCCTATAAACCTTGTCATGACCCATATTATTTTCCTCAACATCCCTATCAAGATTTTTATGTCATATGAGCCATGACAACCCTATGGTTAACCTACTCCTCCATATGATCATGATGTTATGGAGAAGCCTTATGAAGAAGGATATCAATAAGACATGATTAAGACTCTTGAAGAAGAATTCCAATCTCTTAAGAGGTAGCTTCTTGGAGGCAATCTTACTCAAGCTATACTTGTCCCTCCTCAAGAAATAAAGATATCTTCATTTTGGAGGCCTTCTTGGATTATGATTCATAGCTATACCATGCCAAATCTTGTGGAAGAAATTGAACCTCTACAAGTATCTCCCTCCCTTCTCCAATAACCCTTTTGTATTCCACATCAATTTTCTTATGCCCCTTATCCTTATGAAACCATTCATTATCATCAAGAGGAGCCTCCAAGAGAGACATTTCAATCTTCAAAAGAGCCTAATAGCTTCAAAGTTCCAACTTGGAACCAAGTAGTGAAGTCTTGGGGAAAGAAAGATGAAGAAAGTGAGGACCAAGAAGTTGATTCCAAGAAATAAAACCTTGTGTTTGTTCAAACCCCATTTCCTTCTCTTCAAAAACCTATAGCTTAACCATCTTGGAAGTTTATCTAAGAAGATTTTCAACTTGAAAAAGAGGCCTTAGTTGAGAAGGTGGACGATAAATTTTCAATTATTAAAGAGCCTCGATAAGGATATGAGAAAGGTGAGGTAATTTTTGAATAAAATGAAATGTCTATAACCCAATTGAATATGCTTTCCCTTCAAGAATTCATTCATAAATCTCCCATTTCCAAATCTCCAAATTGAAAAAGTTTTCCTTCCATCCCCATGACCATTCCTGAAGAATACATCACACCTCATACTCCCTCACCAACCCATCAAATTATTAACCCTCCCACCTCATCCCTTATTGAAAGAGAACCCATCCTATGAAAGATTAGTGAAGAAGATCAAGCCAAAGTTGCATTTGATCAAGAAGATGAACCAAGTGTCTATGATGAAGAGTTCACTATAAGGACTCACCTTTGTGAAGACAAGTATAAATCCATCTTCTTAAGTGAAAAAAATATGATCAAGATCATGTTGTATCTATTCATAAAGAGCTTGATCAAGACATGAGAGAATAAGTGCTTGAGAAGAACACCACATCAACTGAGTTGGTTGATATTCATGATAAAAATCAAGAGCTTGATCAAGGCATAGAAGAGAAAGTTTTTGAGAGGGATATCATATTGACTGAGTTTGTTGAAACTCATGAATAGGTTCAAAGAGATGTGAGAGACATGTCACAAACCTATTTGCACATGTTCAAATAATATGAAGGTCTTGAGAATATTGTACTTCTAAGAGAGAAAAATGAGATGTTTGAGGAGGAATATAAGGTTATTATTCAACAAACATTTCTTGAATAACATCACCAAGAGTTTCAAATACATGATGGAGAAATCTATGATGATTATGAAAATCATGAGTATGATCGAGAGATTGACTTCAAAAAATCAAAAGACAAAGTTATTGCTACTTACATGAAAAAAGATGACTTGTGGCAAGGATTCAATGAGGTATGTGGTGAATTTGAGGCCTTTCAAAGGCCTATACCTCTTATTGTCCAAGTTGAATACATTATTGAAGATGCATTGATTTTTGAAGTACAACATGATAATATTCAAAGTACCAAGCTAGAGGTTTCCCCTATAAGTCAATAAGTGATCATGATTGAGACAAACACAAAAATCAAGAAAATCCATGCGAAGGTTGTTGAAGTACAAAAAGATTTAACCTTCATAGGTGATATGTTTGTATATATTGTAATTGCACTTGAGACCATGCTAAAGAGAGTGGAAAGCATGTAGGAATTGAAGACATCAAGAACAAGGTTCAAAGGACAATTTGCTTCATGTCCTTATTCATCTCATGAAATAAAGGAAGGGACAAGCTTCCCCTTTGATCCAAGAGGAAGGATTTATCTTCAAGTTAATTGTATATAGTCTATTTTGCTTATGCTATTGTTGTTTGTGTGTTTTCCCTAAGTGCATAGAGAGCACAAGTGTGTGTCTTCATGTCTTATTTTGTGTTTTTATTTCCTATTATGTTGTTGTGAGTTTTAGGTATTTTTAGAGGCATATCAGTGTCAATTAAAATATATAGGTGACTCCATTTCCAAAGGATGTGATAAGGCAATTGGTCCTTAGCATAGCAAGCATGCTACCCCTAGAAATCACCAAAAATGTTGACCAGATTTTACCCTAGGTCAAATTTGGTGAAACCCATTAAAAATTCAAACTGTTGATAGGGTCCTTCTAGGTTTTAAATATTCAAAAATCTCCTAAATGAGTTTCAGTCATATTTTGAGGGTCATATAATATGTTTTCACCTTGGTTACCTTGGTCACATTTGTCTTATGTCATTTTATGTCACTTTTTGGGTCATTTTAATGAATTATATGGTTTCTTGTAAAAGGAAAAATGTGTCAAGAGGTATGATAACATGTCTCATGTCAAATAATGTTAGAGGACAATTTTGGAACTAAAAATTTATAGGTTCAACATATAAACAATAACATCACTTGAAAAATGGGTAATTTTAGATGTTGTACAGACTGATGTGACTCATTTAGCACATGTGAAGGATTTTGGGAAGTGTCTTGAGATCCCCATAGGTTAGTTTCAGGTTCATGTATCTTCAATAGATCCAAAATGGATAAAGATTGGTCTCTTTTTGTTATTGCTCCCTTGGATAAGTCAAAAGAAGTTAGCTATTTTCATTTGGCATGGACAAGAGAAGAAGAGTTGAAGTGAGTGCACTTGGAGAATGTTATTAGTCCTTATGAGATTCTAATTCATGGTCATGGTTTCAATATTGGTGGCTTGTTTTTTATGAATAATCACTAATATTTTTATCAGCTCTAAACTACCTATACATTCCTAATGGCTCAATTTTCTCATTTGTTTACATCAGTCTATGTGAACCAAGTAATGCATATAGTCTTATAGAGCATGTTCTTCATTTTCATGTTGGATTTAACTTCTTTGTCATGTGTGGTCATGAAAGGATACATAGGATCACTCTCTTATGCTTTAAGTGAGCACCATTGAGAGCTAATAATAGTGTTTTATCAATTGTAAAGTCCTTTCTCTTATGAGTAGCTTCAAATCAAAGGTAAAACACTTATTTTCCACCTTCAGATAATGGCTGGTCATATTCTCCATTAAATATTGTATTGGAGAGATCTCTAAGGCAACTCAAATACAAATAAGTGAAAATAAGCTAACATATCTAATGGAGACCTATAGGACTATGTGAGAGTGTTTATACATGGATGTTGATGAGTTTGGAACTTCAAACACTCATAAGATCTCAAGACATCATCAAAAACATTATATAACCATTGAGAGACTCAATGTTAGTAAAGGAAATCCTAGAATGCAATCACACTACATACACAATTAGGCCTTCTTATGATTGTCACCTACATCCAGTTGGAAATAAGCTTTGAATAGTTATATTGATGGAGCAAGGAGTTTAAAAGTGGTGAAAATATCCTCAAGGTAATAACAGTGAGACTGAGCCACTAAAATATATTGGATATTCGTTTTGAGATTCAATACAACACCTATAGCTACATGTTTAAATAAAGTTGCTTAATGGGAAGTTTTACCTTAACTTCTCTGAAAGGGATTTTACTCATATACAGTGTCATCTTGTGGTGAAGATTTATGAGGTCTATGTAAGCCTATTGTCTTTATTATTGTAGCCTAGGTCTAGTAGTAACATGTCAATTCAAGAAGGATATTATCTGGTTGAGAGAGATGATGGTAGAGTGGTTTTCAATTTAGTCAAGATTCTGATGGAAACACTCAAAAAACATAGTGCCATCAAGCCAAGATGAACATTTACAGGTGACACCTAGTGCATTGTTGATAGTAAAGGGATGATAACATGTTTTCAAAGCATGTGTCTCTTTTTTTATTTATTCATTGATTAAGGTATGTGATTAAGCACCAATACATGATAAGTATATTACTACATGACACAACCCATGAGAACCAATTTTTTTTTGCATGCTTTCGATGAGTGTGCAAGAGCTCAATATTGCATGAAATGCCTGTGTATTAGCTTTTTGGGAACTAGTTGCTTCAACATCCCTAGGAAAAGGTCTAGATAGAAATTAAAAGCCAATAGTAAGACTCAAATGTAAACTAATCACACTTAAGGTTATACCTGGAGAGAGAATTTTGACCTTAGTTATAAGTAATAAAAGAGGTGTAAGGTATAAAAAGAAAATCACTTTTGGAATATATACACAAAATATCTTTAAAACAAGTAAGGAATTAGTCCAAGTTTCACAATCTAAAAGTGATAGGTGTTGTCACTTGAACTTGCACCCCTTGAGGAGATGACAAGTCTGTCCTCAATCAAGTGATATAATGGAACCACCTTTGGGTCGTGGGTGACCCAAATTTGATGTGGATCTCTAGATTTGGGGCTAGTTCCCCTTCATGCACCACTATGAATCAATCCTACTACTAACTCTTGGGGGGATCAAAAGGGATAAGAATAACTGAAATTAAATCTACTCTAGGGGAGGTGATACACCAAAGATTTGGGGCTAGTTCCCCTTGATACACCACTATGAATCAATCCTACTAATAACTCTTGGGGGAATAAAATGGATAATAATAACTAAAATTAAATCTACTCTATGGGAGGTGATACACTAAATATTTTGTCTACTCACACCATTTAACATGCACTTAGAACCAAGAATAAGTTTGCACATAGACTTCATATAATGATAATCTTCTCTTTCACATCAATATTTCAATTATGGGGTCTTGAAGAGAGCCTAGGTTATGAGGAATTATACAATAAGCATTCTTAGAAACACTATTTAATAGACTACTCTCTATACCTACACTCTAATTAGACACTTCTTACTGACCTACAAAAGAGAGATTCCAAAACACACAAGGCATTAGGAAGAGTAACATGTGAAGATAATCCAAAATACACTTGTACAAGACAAAAAACCATTGTGTACATTGTTGACGCAGTGGATTGCACCTTGGGTAGGAGGCCAAGCTCCTGCCTTCCACACGTCAAAATGGAAACTCCCCTCTCGCCTGTGGGACCGGCAAAGCTGGAGGGGAGAGTATCTAGATAAGGGCTAGCTCCCTCTGATGTATCTTTTAGGCCATGGTTTCTCCTACTAATAACAAATAAATGTAAAAAGGGGGGGATGAAAAGGGAGAAAGAGATGCTGAAATAGAACCTAAAACTAAAAATAAAAAGGGTGATACACCAGAAAAGTTTGATCCACTCATGTCCGAACATTCACTTTTTACCAAGAAATAGCACCCATACACTTTACTTGATATGAGAAACTCTTCTGTGTCAATGATTCAGGGGTCTTTAGAGATACAAGGAGGTGGCAAACCTGCAAAAGAGAAACTCACAATGCACTAGACATGCTCAAATCACCCTGCAAAAGCATAAGGAAAATGACTTCACACAAAATAAAGGCATAGACACATCCAAAAGTTCAAGCTCAAATAGAGGTAAAAATGCTAAGTCCTGATTCAAGGTAAAATCTAGTAGAGTTTTGCCTTACAAGCCCGAGAGATTTTTGGGCAGAGTTTTACCTTAAGGCTGAGAGATTTGGATCCTTTCAAAATGAGAAATTTTACAATATATAGAAAAAGGAGAAGAGAACTTGATGCTTCTTTTGAAAAGACTTTGGCACTCTTGACAAGTTGGCCCATGTGCACTGAGAGCATTGAGAAGAGGAAGTCACTGTTGCTGATGTCATTCTTTTAGAAAAGTCCTGCTGGAACCATGCTATGTAATCGCCGATCTTGACTTTGGCATTCAAGAATTAATGTGAACACATGGCCACACCTCTTTTCTACAAACAAAATACTCTTTTCTAGATATTCACACAGTTTGTCCCCTTATAAATGCAAAATGGGGAAGACAGGCCGCACCATTTACTATTTACACCATTTGGTGACCATCTAGCAATAACTCACCTCTCCTTGCCACTTGGACTGCTTTGTCTTTTCCTACACTTTGTCTTCTTCCTTGATTTGTCTCTTTATATCTCCTTTAGCCCCTAGGGCTATCTATTTGGTGGGTCACTGTGTTCCTTGGGCTCTTTTCTAGTTGGCACTCAAGCAATTTAAAAACAAACAGCTATTTCACCGCCTTGAATTTGGCATCTGTGTGCCCGTCACCCCTTGGACTTCTTCATCTTTCTTGTGAAAAGTCCTTTTCCTCGGTGAGAGCCCTATATAAGGGCACATTCCCTTCGAGCGGGTTTCTTACTTCACGTTGGTTACTCCTTCGGGCTTTTTCCTGCGGGCCTTTTCCATGGACAATTTTCTCGAGGATAAAAAGTCTACGAGAAATGCCTCTACCACTTTGCTTTCCGAATTTTCCCCAGGCCTTTTTGAGCTCACGGCTTCCCAAAATTTCTTCAAACTTTTTGTCCAAAGGGATTCCTTCAGACAAAAAGTCTGAAAGAATTCGTTTGATGCCTTAAGACTTTTGCGAGATTTTTATTTGCAGTCTTTTCGAATTCCTTCAGACTTTTTGTCTAAAGGAAGTCCTTCAGACAAAAAGTCTGAAAGAATTTTGCCTTTGCCTTTCGATTGCCTTAAACAAAATTTTGAAGAACTTACCTTTGCGGCTTTATTTATGGGCTCTTTGAAGTGTTCTCTGCCCTCCACAAGGGCACTTGTCCCTTTGGGAGATTCTCTTTAACTTTTTCTTGAACCACTCCTTTAAACCAACCATTGAACCAAGCTTTGAACCAAAGTGTTGAACCCTTTGATTGAACCAAAAGCTAACGAACCACTTGATTGAACTAAAGTGATGAACTTTGCTGATTGAAATTTGCAGTTGAACCAAGCTGTTGAATCGACTGAGTGAACCAAGTGATTAAACCATCTAATTTGAACCGAAGCATTGAACCACAGCGTTGAATTGGTTCAATGGTTCAACGGTTCAAAGATGCTAACTCTTGGAAAGATGATGTCATTGAACCACTTTTAGCTCTCTTTCCTTGTGAATTTATTCAGACAAGAGTCTAAAGAATCTTTGTAAAACCTTGCACTCTCTGAAGTGGTTCTTCATCTATCGAAAGACTACACCTGTAGAGTTCGTAGAAAACCACTGCTGAGTCTATAGAAATCCAAGCTCTGCAGAGTCCATAGAAATGGACCTGCAGAGTCCATAGAAAACTTGTAGAGTCTATATAAATTTGCAAGAATCATGCAAAATCAAAAGTACTGGCTCAGAATAGCATGAAAAAAGGGGGGACCGATTTTTGGCCTATTGGGCCAAAAATGGTCAACAAATTGGCGACTCCCAGGGGAAGCATGCATGTTATGCTTAGAGACCAGTTGCCTTCAAGTCCATTGGGCACAGAGTTAGATGCAGCTTGAACAAAGTTAGAAATAGCTCCAAAATATCCAAGAATCAATCATGAGCCTTTACCCCACACAAAAAGGAAAACACACACAAGGCTAAAAACACTACTTGTGCAAACTGCACTTAGGGAAATTAGGAAAAGAAACTGAAATAAAACTACTATGTATAGCTAACCAAGAATATTTTCCTCCCTCATGGATTGAAGGGAAAACTTCTTAAGTCCCCTTCCTGGCAAGGAAACTTATGGTGCCAGACAAGTGGCTGAATGAAATGGAGAGTTGGTGACCTACTCCTCTTGCATGTCACCTGGATTGGCCTGCATCCAAGTGGATCAGAATCAAACATGCTTCCAACATATACGTACTCTACTTATTCTTGGAAGCTTGTTGAATGCTAGTCCTTCATGCTGGTGCATTTCACCAAGAAATCCATGGCTATTGGCTCATCACCATAAGCCTTTTGATCTACACAGTCCCTCTATAATGCATTATGGTTTGACCCATTTCCTTCTGCTTCATTGGAGATCTTTTCAAACTCATCCTCTGCTCCCTCCTGGCCTTCTTGAAGAAGGGTGACTATTTTGATGTCTAAAATGGAATCACAAATGAATTGCTCATCCCATAGAACATCACCTCTTTGTTCAAAACTCTCTTCTTCAAGGCTTTCCTCTAGGGAGACCAGCCTCTCCTTTTCCTGCTCAAGGATTAGAGTCTCTAGTTGTTCAAAGACATCTGTCTGATCCTCCTCCAATTTAGGCTCCTCAGCAGAGTAGTCTTCCTCATTGAAACAAGTAGGAAGTTCATCAAACAAAGGGGGAGAGAGCTCACCATGCTTATGTTCCTCCTCGTATTGCTAGAACATCTGCATGTATGCATGCCATGTGTCTTCTCCATTGCTGATGAGATATTCACAAGGATCATCGATGATGATTTCTTCTTCTTTGTCGCTCATGATAGCCTCCTGAAGAGATACAAATTGGATCTTTTCTTCCTCACTCACCTCCTATAGAACAGGTTCCTCCTTGAGAAGGGATGAAGTGAAAAAACCATGTGGAAGAGGAGGCAGTCCTTGAGCTAGAATCGAATGATTATCCTCCTTCCATCTAGCTAGAACTTCATCAATATCAAGTGTGGCTCGATAACTCTCTTAGAGGTGTGTAGATGGGGTGTGTTTAGACATGGAATGTGTCGTTGGGTCTGAATCATCCATCACACATTGGCTGAGGAATCTCTCTCTGGATTCCAACTCTATAATTCTCCTGGCTATGTCTTCTTGGAAGAGCCTTTCTTGGAGATCATAGGAATCATGGGTAGGAGCAGCTTTATCTTCTTCAAGGTTTTGAACAAAAAATTTATTCTCCTCTTTCCTACCCCATGATTCCACTATTTCATTCCAGGTCAAGAGCGTGCCATCAAGGTGAAAGACCTCAAAATTGGGATTTTCCCTTTTTGTTGAAGGGCAACTAGGAGGGCTACTTGAGGTGATTCCATAAAAACCCTAAGCTTGATTAAATTCATATGAAGGAATACAAGGCCCATGATTTTGTGCAAAGGAATTATACATACAAAAAAAATAAGATTTTCTTAATGGTACCAGGCTACTTAACCACCTGATTCAACTCAGAGTCACCATTGGTGTTGGTAGAAAAGCCTCCAAAGGTTGGTCAGTTGAAGAACACACCAAAAATTCTTCAACTCTTTGGACACAACTTGTCCTAGTTGGTCCCACCAAGCATGCCAAAAACTATTGACACAATGGATTGCACCATGGGCAGGAGGCTGAGCTCTTGCCTTCCACACGTCAAAATGGAAACTCCCCTCTCACCTATGGGACCGGTGAAGTTGGAAGGGAGAGTCTCTAGATAAGGGCTAGCTCCCTCTAATGTATCTTTTAGGCCCTAGTTTCTCCTACTGCTAACAAATAAATGTAAAAAGGGGGGGATGAAAAGGGAGAAAGAGATGTTAAAATAGAACCTAACCTAAAAATAAAAAGGGTGATACACCAGAAAAGTTTGATCCACTCAGGCTCGAACATACACTTTTCACCAAGAAGCAGTGCCCATACACTTTATTTGATAAGAGAAACTCTTCTGTGCCAATGAGTTAGGTTTCTGTAGAGATACAAGGAGGAATAAACTGTCAAAGGTGTCCTCAGACATGCTTATGGTAGCCTATTCACAGGTACCTACACTCCTCTAGAGACACTTTTGGCAAACCTCTAAAAGAGAAACTCACAATGCACTAGACATGCTAAAATCACCCTACGAAAGCATAAGGAAAATGAATTCACATAGAAAAAAGGCATAGACACATCCAAAATTGCAAGCTCAAATAGAGGTAAAAATGCTAAGTCCTGATTCAAGGTAAAATCTGGCAGAGTTCTACCTTACAAGCCCAATAGATTTTTGGGTAGAGTTTTGCCTTAAGGCTGAGAGATTTGGATCCTTTCAAAATTAGAAATTCTACAATATATAGAAAAAGGAGAAGAGAACTTGGCACTTCTTTTGAAAATACTTTGGCGCTCTTGACAAGTTGGCCCATGTGTGCTGAGCGCATCGAGAAGAGGAAGTCATTATTGCTGATGTCATTCTTTTGGAAAAGGCCTGTTGGAACCATGTTGTGTAATCACCAATCTTGACTTTGGTGTTTAAGCATTAATGTGAACACATGGCCATGCCTCTTTTCTACAAACAGACTACTCTTTTCTAGATATTCACATAGTTTGTCCCCTTATAAATGTAAAATGGGCAAGATAGGCCTGCCATTTACTGTTTGCACCATTCGGTGACCATCTAGCAATAACTTGCCTCTCCTCACCACTTAGACTGCTTTGTCTTTTCCCACACTTTGTTTTCTTCCTTGCTTTGTCTCTTTCTAGCTCCTTTAGCCCCCGAGGCTATCTCTTTGGCGGGTCACTGCATTCCTTGGGCTCTTTTCTGGTTGGCACTCAAGCAATATAAAAATAAACAGCTATTTCACCACCTTAAATTTGACATCCGCACACCCATCACCCCTTAGACTTCTTCATCTTTCTTGTGAAAAGTCCTTTTCCTCGGTGAGAGCCCTTCGCAAGGGCACATACCCTTCGGGTGGGTTTCTTTCTTTGAGTTGGTTGCTCCTTCAGGATTTTTCTTGTGGGCCTTTTCCACGAACAATTTTCCTGTGGACAAAAAGTCTGTGAGAAATGCCTCTGCCACTTTGCTTTCCAAATTATCCCTAGGCCTTTTTGAGCTCGCGACTTCCCAAAATTTCTTCAAACTTTTTGTTTGAAGGGATTCCTTCAGACAAAAAGTATGAAAGAATTCATTCGATGCCTTAAGACTTTTACGAGATTTTTGTTTGTAGTCTCTCCAAATTCCTTCGAACAAAAAGTCTGAAAGAATTATGCCTTTGCCTTTCGACTGCCTTAAACAAAATTCTAAAGAACTTACCTTTGCAACTTTCTTTGTGGCCTCTTTGAAGTGTTCTCTGCCCTTTGCAAGGGCACTTGTCCCTTTGGGAGATTCTCTTTAACTTTTGCTTGAACCGCTCCTTTGAACCAACCATTAAACCAAGCTTTAAACAAAAGCGTTGAACCCTTTGATTAAACCAAAAGCCGACGAACCATTTGATTGAACCAAAGTGATGAACTTTGATGATTGAACTTTGTTGATTGAACTTTACAGTTGAACCAAGCCATTGAACTGACTGAGTGAACCGAGTGATTGAACCATCTGATTTGAATTGAAGCATTGAAATAAAGCGTTGAACCGATTTAATGGTTCAATGGTTCAAAGATGCTAACTCTTGGAAAGATCATATTGTTGAACCACTTTCAGCTCTCTTTCCTTGTGAATTTCTTCAGACAAGAGTTCAAAGAAGCTTTGTAAAACCTTGCACTCTCTGAACTGGTTCTTCATCTGTCGAAAGACTACACTTGCAGAGTCCGTAGAAAACCACTATTGAGTTTGTAAAAATCCAAGATCTGTATAGTCCATAGAAATGGACCTGTAGAGTCTATAGAAAACTTGCAGAGTCCATAGAAATTTGCAAGACTCGTGTAAAATCAAAAGTACTGGCTCAGAATAGCATGAAAAAAGGGGGGACCGATTTTTGGCCTGTTGGGCCAAAAATGGTCAACATACACTTATTGAGATCTTTAATGAGGTAATAAAAACTATCTTTATTAGCTCAAGGCATAAATTTGGTAGGGCTTCACCATACCAAGGTGGAGAGATTCCTACAATAGCCAAAAAGGCTAGAATTTAAAGAAATTGTGAGAGGAGAGAGAGAAAGAGAAGCTTAAGAGTCATAGAGATAATTGTCAAGAAATTAAAATGAGTTACAATAGTCTTATAATCATGTGTGAGATAGTTTCTAAAGGGAAACAATGACAAATGCCCCTCAAACTTGTTCAACTCCTCCACATGTGGTGTAGATTCCCTTGTGCTTACATAAGAATCTACCTTCATCATTGTATAGGGTCAGGTCTAATGATGGATCTAAGTGTTAGGGTTATTAACAATCCCTCACATGCATTAGATTAGTCCTTGATCATTCATATTCTTCTAGCCATGCACAATCATCTCAAACAGTCCCAAAATGGCTCCTTCTCATGCACCTCTCACATTTGGTACCCAAAACCTTTCCAATTCTATAATATAATCCATAAACAAGGAGGTATGACACGTTTCAATGGTGTCCATATCATCATTTTCATCAAATAATCCTTAAAAGGCTTCCCAAATGGAGTTTCACCCTTTTTCACTAAGTGATCATTATTTGCCCACTAGACTAGCTAAAATGAAAGAGGTATAAAATAGACTTAGGAGTTTAGATAATTCATCAAATGGACATGGAGACTTATAAAAATTATCAACATACCTCCCAAAAGTGATTTCACCTTTTGAAACCTTCTCACACCAGCAAAACACACAAAAATGTCAAAGAAAGCCTTGTTCTAACCCCATCCATATAGTTACATACAAAAAATTATCATTGGAGGGATCCTGAGAGAGTCTTCTACAAGTTTCAAAAGTTTCATGTCCTTTCCACCCCATCTAGATACTCCATCTGCTTCACTACTCCAATCATGTCCGTATAGAGGGTTTTGTGAGGGTTTTGTGCCATTTATGGTCCTAGCATTATTTCATAGAGTTATCACATTGTAAATCTCTCTCAATTCCACTGAGAATTTATGGGATCCTCTCTAACATCTCCAATCACCTTATCTTCCCATGAAAAGCATCATGTGAGATACAAGCATCTAAAGTTGACCATTAGAACTCTTTTCCTATATTTTGTATGGTATGGGAGCTTTCAAGCCAAAATATGTCTTCCTAATGGATTTATTTGAAATATTAAGGCTTATATACACCTTATTCCTCCCCAATAACATATCCCAATTGGTTTCAATAGTCATCTAGCTATAAAATGATGATGCATTGCTTCTAGGTACTAGTCTTAGACTAGATCTAATAGGCCTTACCTATAAATATTATTTAATATGACTCTCTAATGAATTACCCTACATTTTTAAGGTTAAAAAACCTTAATACACTCCCATGTACATGAATCAAATCACTATAATTCTTCACTAAATCCAAAACTGAAAGTAGTTCCTCCTTTGAGGCTAGGTTTGCACCTTGCCTAGCTACCCTGCATGTAAACCTTCTTGTGTAGGCCACCCTGTCTATATTCCAACCCTATATAAAAATTTTCCATGTTTTTTTAGGTGTTCTCCAACTTAAAAAATCATATGGGAAGGTATTTTATGGTTTTGGTCCACCATTTCATCCTTTTCCCTCAAAACTACCCTTTTATACAAGGCAAAAATGCCTTACCTTTAAGACAAAATAGAGGCATGTTTCCCTCTTTTTTTATTAAAAACAAGTATTTTATGGATTCTCTAAACTCCCAAGGGTGTTTTTTACCAAATTTGGACTCCGTAATGCATGATTTAGACCTTCAAAAGACATAAAACCTAAGACTGAGTTTGCATAGGTAGACTGTATATGTAGGCAGGGTATGAAGATTGTGCTTGTTGAAATTGGAGGCCCTCATTTGATTATTTATCCATAATTAAGGTTTTAATAATTTTTTAAATCTTGCGTTAAGGTGTTCAACTTTCATTCACAATCTAATCTCTTACAAGCTCTTTACACACCTTGACTTGTTTAACCCTGAACATACCCTGTATGAGATTAAGACAACCTTGTAGACATGCCTATAGGTGTTTATGTATGTTTTAGGCTTGAAAATTAATTTTTCAAAAATAAATACAACCTCCATGATTTAATTTACACTTATTTATCATCATTTCATGCTTTTCTAGTTCCTCTTTGTCTCAACCTTGTCATGACTAGACTTGCTTTTTGGGGAACCCTATTGTAGGTGGACTGAGACTTTATCCACTTGGTCATGGTGTTGATAAAATAATTGAAAACTATTTTTATTAAAATATTCATGATTAATCCTATATCAATACTTTAAGGATCATATAGCAATAAAAGACATCAAAATTTGATTCACACCTCTAACCCTGTTGGACTGAGACATTTTCCTTTACCCTTGCCTATAGGTGATTTAGCATTATAAAACTTTGTGTTAGGTGAATTTGGGTTTTCCATGAGCTCTCTAATATTACCAAATGCATTTCCATACCTTTATCCATCTTTGAATTCTTCTAAAACCTCACTCAATCCTCCAAATTAGCTCACTATTTGTTGAAAGTCCCCAAGGTGGTTATAGGTGGTTATTTGCCCATGAAACCTATTTGTATGAGTCTTGAGGACCCTCTGAGGTGATAATAAAAAATTAATATAACATTCAAACCATTATTCCATTATAACTTTATTCCTAATCCTATATCATGGACTGTCCACACCTACAGTCAACTATGTGCTAAATGTTTTCAAGAGATAGGACACCTGTAGGTGTCATTGGATTTATATACCTTGTCACAATGTCTATGAACTCCTTGTTATACCCTATTATGTCATATCACATGCCTCCACACTTGTATTCACCTTGATTTTCCTAAAACTCTACTTAGACACTTTATTTTCAAACTTGTTTTTATGCTCAGTTGTAGGTCACCTTGTCTTAGCGTACAGACAGAATATGAGTATGAGGGGGTCACAAAATCTCTATTATTTCTTCTGATAATCACTTGAGATTTCAAGAGTTCTTAATCCACCATCAAAACTACCCCAACATGAAGGCATGTTTTTAATTTGAGACATTTGGTGAAAAAGGTCTCTTTGAGTCTCAGTCCTATAGATAACACTAAGTGGATCCAGTGTTTTTCATGGCACCTTTGGACCCTTAGGAAACCTCTCTCTTTTTTTCAACTATTCCTCTTAATTTTAAAAATCATTATCTAATGATATGGCTATAAGGTCAAGTCACCACCATGCATCATAGGCTCTTTCACCTTCATCATGAAAACTCCCAAAAACCCTGAAGAGCACTATTTTGTCACTTTAAGGAAAAGGGTCCTTGAATACAGTATTGAGAACCTTTAGTATGGTTTATGCCTTTGTTTGCATACCTTATCCCTCCAAACATGCATTTTATGATCTCTTTGATATCTTATGACTCTAATAAAACTTCAATCCCTATTTTGAACTCATATGGGTGCTTCAATTCCTTTTTTAGGCCACCTATAGGTGGAGGTCTGGTACACCACAATGAGTTATAGTATAACCAACATGGATACCTCTCATAAACATGAAATTTGATGTTTTCATCCAACATATTAATGTATTTATAATAAAAATAAGAGTTTTAAAAGCACATTCATCTTCCATACACCATTATGACATCAACAAGGGTCTTGTATAGGCCAATTCTAGGTTATAAGATAGTGAGAGTAATCAACAAATAAGGATAAGCCTAGGAGAAGATTTCTTAGGCATTTTATCATTTCAAAATCCAAGAGAACAATAAGTAAACCTATAGAGGGGCCTTTAGGAACACCTAAAACAATAAAAACATCAAACCAAAGCAAAGAAATCTAAAACTAGCTCAAAAGGAGACCCCTCATGGATGTGAGTGCATTTAAAGTTGCTTGGGGTCTAAGTGATGGTTCATAAAGGAAAATTCATGGAATCCAAATTTATTTCCATGGATTTGAAATAGACTTAGATTAATTTCAAACCCTAAAAGCATTTCTCTTAACTCCAACTATATGGCCCACACCAACCATTTGAAATTGAACTTTCTTGGATTTCAAGGACAAGAAGGAAGAAACATAACTGTCAGATGAAAATTTTGACCTTTATTCTAAAAAAATCATGGTAAATACTTTAGGGAGGTAAAGAGGCACGTAACTCACATTTTTTTTGAAGATGAGCTCACCAAGTCCGTACAAGTGCCAATAAAGGCTTAAAATCAATGAAAACTCCCCATTTTCTGCATATAATTACTTCTTGGACTAATATCTAACTGATCACAGACATATCTTGACCTCCTCCACATCGAAATGTCTCTTGGTTACAAATTTGCTCTTTAAAAAGTTTGTACAAGTCATTTATTGTGTTAAAAATGTGGCCAAAAGGCATATTTGACATATGAAACATGGTAAAGGATAAATTAATGACTTATAAATACCTTAGAACACCTAAATACCATATTAGGACATATCAAACACAATTTGAACCTTTTAATAAGTTTGACTAGAGCTAACCAGGGTTGACTTTATTTGACTAGGCAAGTATAAGAGAGAAGGACTAGGACAAGGCTAGATAAGATGATAGACAAATTTGACACACCCATGAGACATATGGAAACTTTTAAATAGTTTAAAAATGTAGGGGTTGACCCAATTTTACTAAAATTCAAATTTTTTCAACACTTTTGGTAATTCCTAGGGGTAACATGCTTGCCTATGTTAAGGACTAGTAGCCTTATCCCCTCCATTGGGCAAAGCGAGTCAGATGCACTTTGAAATAATAGAATTAGACCTTGATTTGACCAACAAGATAGCTTATTGACCTCAAAAAACACCAAGGAAAGACAACATAATAAATACCAAAGCAAACATACAAAATAAAGGCACACTTGTGCTACTAAGCACTTAGGGAACACAAGACACAACTAAAAGCAAACTAATCATGTACATTAAACTTAAACATACATGGAACACAAGACACAACTCAAAACAAAATAATCATGTACATTCAACTTAAACATGCATCCCTTCCTGGATCAAAAGGGAAGTACCTTGAATCTCCTTCCTCACTACATGAATGGAGATGCCAAGCATGTTTCCTTTTGGATGTGGTGCTAGATGACTCATGTTTCCTTTTTTCTCTTTGGCTTGGCATATCATCTAATGGATTCATCTCCCAAAAATATCCAAGGTACATGAAGTCCTATTGAACTTGGAAACATGCCTCATATTGTTGTGCTTTTATCTCCTCATGATAAATTTGCATATCTATGAATGAGACAGCTTGTTGCAAACCTATGTCTTCTTGAAGGATCTGATTGTACTTCTCATTTTTTACAACCTCTTCAAAGTCTTCAAGAAGTTTTGTGTTATAGCTTTGCAGTAGTGTTTATTTCTCAAACTCTTCTTTGTGGTTCATAGGTGTTTTTAGGATTAACTTTTGAACCATCCTCAAAAAGCCCAAGATCATCATAGATTTTTCCATCATAATCTAGACTCTCTTGATGATGATGCTCCTCAATATATGTCAACTTTCCAACATCTTAGGCTTGTCTCATTAGGATTTTTGTCTTTTCACATTCTTCATACTCTTTGAACATTTACATATAGATTTGCCACATGTCATCATTTTGAGACACAACATCTTGTTTGCCATGGCTTGTAGTCATCTCCAAAGGACTTATAAGCCCCTTGAGGCCTTTAAATTCATTTCATATGTCCTTAAATATCTACCACAAGTCATCATCCTTTCACTGGTCAACATCATGAAGAGAAACAACAAGAAAGGTTCGTTCATTTTCTCCTTTGGGTTCTATAAGAACCTCTTCTAAGACCTCTTTTTCAACACAAGGAGGATCTTTTTCCTCACCATCACAATCTGATGTCTCCTCACTAGCAGTTAGCTCCTCTTCATTTTCAATCCAATCTAAAATCTCAAACTCATTCTCCCTCTTAGTAGTGCCAATATTAGGCGTCTTAAAACTAGGAATATTGGCCCAAGAAGGCTCCCAAGGAGAAATGCAATCCTCAACATTAGGAGGGCAAAGTGGATCAGCTAGAGGAGGTGGAAAGATGGGTTCAATAGCTTCTTGAGGAGGGGTGGGAGGGAGTTGAGTAGTTTCAAGTTTCTCTCCACTTAAACATCTTTTGTTCTTCTTCTCACAAGCTGCCACTGCCTCTTTCCATATTGGGAATCTATGCTTAGAGGATTCTTCATGAGGTTGAGATACCAATGAAGGAGTGAATGATAGGTTTAGGAAACTTGGGGTTTCCTTCAACTTGGCATCTTGATTCCAACTTGGAAAATTAGACTTAGAGAGTTCATTTTATGATGCCATGATGGATTGCCTTAAAATATGATTAGTTAATTCAATCTCCTTGTCAAGATGAGTCTCAAAATTCAATCTTTCTTTCTTAAAATCTTCTCCAAATAAGTCAACCTGCTCAATAGTGGTATCCTCCTTACTTTGGCTACTCTCTTGTATGGACTTCCAAGAAGGGAAACTTTGGAAAATGCATGAAGGACTTGGGGTATTTTGAAACATGGTTGGATTAGTATCTTGGAAAGGCATAGTTGACACACATGAAGGTTGATGTGGGATTTATTGGGGCTACCAAGATTGAGCTGGTTCATGAGCTCTCAACCTTTCTTCTAGGTGGAAAATTAGGCCACAAACATCAAGCATCTCATTAGAAATACCTTGCCAATTAACTCTCTCTATAGGAATCCATTCTTTCTTGACTTGCTCTAAAGAATTTCTCACACTGTTGATACAATTACTAGGGATGATTTGACCACAACCATTTCTAGCATCAAGGTCTAACATGTAGTCTTTGTAGCCAATGATATTCTTCTTGAAACTTGCAATGGAATGACTTGGAGAGGAACTAGGTGGGCTAGGTGAAGCACAAGCTTGATAGGGTTGGTCATATGCAACATATGATTGATTAGTATCATGACAAGATTGGCCAAGGACTTGTTCATATTGAGGAGGAATAGACAAAGAAGGATATGTCTCCCCAACTTGTGTTATGACAAACTCAACATCAAAATTATCCATGAATCACTCATGAGAAGACCATAGAATAATAAAACAACTTCAATTATAGTACCTAGACTACTTATCCAGTATATTTATGCTTGAAGTCACCATTGGTGCCTAGTGAAATTGCCTTTATAGGCTATTTTCTTGAGGAGAACACCAAAACTCCTCAAGCTCTTAGAACAAGAGTCCCATCGGGCATGCCAAAAATTGTTGTCACTTAAACTTGCACCCCTTGAGGAGATGACAAGTCTCTCCTCGTTCAAGTGGCACAATCTAGAGATCCATCTCAAAGTTGGGTCATCCACAACCCTGAGGTGGTTCCATTGTGCCACTTGAATGAGGAGATACTTGTCATCTTCTCAAGGGGTGCAAGTTCAAGTGACAAAAAGAGGTAAACATCTAAGCCAAAATTAAGTGAGGCATAGGCATAAACCAATCAATGTTTAAATCTAAATTTCACAAGACCAATTTCATACTTGTTTTATAAGACTTAACTTTCTCAAATGGATAAAAATTCTAAACCAAAATGAATGGCATTATGATACTAGACATATACCAAAAAGGCATACGCGGTTTTAAACTTCATTTAAATACAAGGAAAAAAATTGAAATAAAATGAGCATCATAATGATGTTATCTCGCTCAAAAGGTATGACAAATGTTTTATTTTAAAAACTCTAAATCAAAGACTTGGAATGAAATGGGTAGCATAACAATGCCCCTTTCAAATAAGTGATACACACATAAAAAGTTTGCAAAATGACTAAGGCAATACATGATGTCAAATGGATGACATAAAACTCTTTAGGCTAGAAAGGCATGTTTAAATATGACTTGATTTGGATGTGATTTACAAACAAAGATAGTTTTGACTCAAAACAATGCAAGTAAAAAGGAAAAGACATAAAAACACCTAAGTGTATCATCTTATTCCTAAAAACTGATAAAGTGGCTTCATATCATCAAATTTTATCTATATACTCCTTGAGAGGAATAATTTGTTAATCCACAAATTTAGATGTGCATGAAAAGTAGGGTTTTTATGCCCCCTTTTCTCTCATGAGTTCATACAGAGACATGGAACTTCATGTTACTCGACCTACATTAATAATATTTTTGCAACAAGTGGGGTTTGTCTTAAACTATAAGTTTTACACATTTCTAGATGGTCCCAAGTGTGGTTAACACTAGAGATCCAATCACATAAATTGAGTTCATATGACTAACTTACTATGTAAGGGTCTATTCTTTTGCATAGAGACTCCATCCATGTACTTCTTAGTAGAGTCCCCTATTATCCAGACTTGACATAGGTTTTCATTATGATTAGAGAGGCTAGTCGTTCAGCCCCCTAGGAATCATAGTATTTATGCCTTGATTTATATACCCCACCATGGAATGGGGTTGAGACAATGTTGGGAGATGAATTCCCATGTAAAATCTTCCCTAAATAAATTATGGGGAGGTGATGAAATCCTGACCATAGGCCAAAATGCAAGAAAGTAAATATAGAAGGACTTTAAGGTCATTTTAGGGTCACCTAAGTCATTCAGATCATGGGGAGTGCCTTAGCGACCTTCCTTCTATGCTTGGAATAAGTGATAAATGGAAAAGGACAATTATTTTGGTCACCCAATTTACCTAAAGGGGATGGGGAGAGAGCATACATGCTAAGTCAATTTTGCAAAAAAAAACACACAACAAATAAATAAAATGAAAAAACAAACAAACTCTTAAGATCATTTAGTCTAGGTTTGAGTTCATTTTTAGAGCACCAAGAAAAATATAATGTCAAATTTACTCCCCTTGGATTTTTTTATTTATTTGTGAACTTTTAAAAACAAAAATAAAATGACTAAATGATTTTTTTAAACACCAAATATAAATGTGATTTGAAAACTTAAAGTGCTAAAAACTCCTTTCCTTGGCCTTTGGGTCCTAAAAAAAGTGTTAGGGGGTTATTTTGATTATAAGATAAAAATAAAATGAGTAAATAACAATTTAATTTGATCTCTTAGATGTTATAAAAAAATAAAAACAAAGAGAATTGATGCTGATCTATAGGGATCATGATCGATTCCTGAGATCGACATTGATTTAGTGTAATCATCATTGATTCTTATAACCACAACAAACAAAAACATGTTTTTGACATAAAATGATTAAAAATAATGGTTTAAGACTTAACACCTTTCCCTATCTTGCAATAAAAATGCTAAACAGACAATACACAACTTGATAAGTACCAAAAAAGGCAAGGGGAATAAATAAAACTTAAATTTTTACACTGTTTTTGGATTTTGATTCAAATGTGTTTTTAACACATAAATTATGGTTGATGCCTATTGATCAATGTTGATTATGATAATCAACACTAATTTTATTTGATCATTATTGATCCTTGTGGCTCAATCGAGAGTTAAACTTCATGCTTTTTTGGCAATTAAATCATAAATTTTGACATGAAAATAGTTAGTAAAACATCCTAAAAAGTATCTAGAAGAGCTTTGTGGGATGTGTGTCCCACCAGAGTGCCATTGTGTGATCAAATAATTTGACATAGAGTGGAAATTAGTATCGTGTTAGTTAAGAAAATCAAATCAAAACAAACACACTAAAACTAACACCTCTAGCCTTGACACTCAAGAAACTAGAGAACTACACAATTAACTAACAAAATGAAAGTAAAACAAGTGATCTTACCTTCCATGAGAGCAATTATTGTGAGGTTTCCATGGATTTATGTGCTTGGCTATGTGCTCAATAAATATTTCAATGAATCTCCATTGCTCCACTTATCCTTGCCACCTTGGTAATGTTGGTTGGGTTGATTTAGCTTGGTAAATGGGTATGGTAACACTACAATAATGAAGTTTTTTGGAGGTATTTTGACATAATAACATTAAACTAGAAAGCCTAAAGATTAATGGGTGAGGCCTTGTATTTATAGCCTCTCAAACTAACTCTAACCCAAGTGTAGCTAGGTTAGAGTTAACCATGGCTAGGTTTGAGAGGGAATAAGCCATTAATATTTTCAATTAACTGGCATGGCTCATAAATTCAGATATTTGTTTGATATTTTGTGAGTGTTTGACAACTTACTAAAGATGATTTCATGATGATGTCATCATTTCATATATTTTTGTGATGTCATGATGATGTCATCAATATAGATTTATGAAATTTCAAAAATAGAAATTCACCAATTAATTAGCCATGGGATTTTCACCTATGCATTTAATTGGGTTTAACCAATTAAGCAATCTTGATCAAGTTAATTACCATTCCTGAATTTTGACAAGTTATCCCTCACACATGGTCGAAAAGGTCAATTTTATAGGTCACAACTTGACCAAAGATGAATTAGGGGAAGATGATGATTGCATACAATGCATTACCCCACTTAGGGATACATTGACGTGGTTTAGAAGATGCACATGATGTGCACTAATTAATCAGAGCATTCTCATGATTTTTAGGCTTATCTTACATTATTTGAAAGAAGTTTCTCTGATATCCATTTAGACACGAAAGTGGCCAAAAAGGAGTGTTTACACCTACATACTAATACTCTGAAGAGGGATCAAACTCCATGTAATTCTCTCATGCTATGGTGGTGTGTGTGAAACTAGTGCAAAATGTTAGATGTTGGTGTTATCCTAGTGTGATTAAGTGTTTCATTCATGACTTGTAACCTTAGAGGTGTATTAAAAATTTAGCTTAGGGATATTAGGGTTGTAGGTATTGAGATTTGGGAGAAATAGGGAATTTTCTCTCAAGGTGAAATTAGAATTTTGGTGTTTTTTAGTGTGGAAGTATCCTATGTACAAAAATGTTTGAAGTGTGATTTTATAGTGGTATTTTTGGAATTCCCTTGGATGGGGCTTGTCAAACGTGCATACCAACCCTTATACAAATTTGAATTTTGTAAAATAGTTGTTAGTTAGTGGGAGCACATTGCTGGCAGAGGTGGACAATAGTAGGGTACACTATTGTCTAAATGGGGTGCTATTGTCCTAATGTCAAGAGTTACAAAGTTACAGGTATGGTCCAGTCTGATAGTGAGCTTAATCTATTGAGTGGTGTGGATAAAGACATTCGGGGTCATATATTTGCTTATAAGAATGGGTTATCACACAAAAGGTGAAGGAAAGCGATCAAAAGTCCTTAGGATAGGTCATGAGCTATGTGTGTCAAAAGAGTGGTCACAAGTGTATTGTTCTAGCTTAAATGTTAATTTACATGTCTACAATATTGTCTTTGATATATTTTTTCTTGTATTGGACTTATGAGGAATTTTGTATTGTACATGTTCTTGAGTATTGTATTGTATTTTGATAAATAAGTTCATGTGATGATATGAGTATTGAAAATGTTGATATATTTGATTATGCTCTTATAAATGAAACATGTTAATGATTTTGCATTTTTATATTTGTGGCATATTTTTATTGTAATTTAATTGTATAAAAAAAATCGAATAGGCTGACCATCCTAATGGGAACAAGAATTGTGCACCATGTTGAGTGTGATGTATAATTACCTTATTATAATGAATATGTGACTTTGTATTCATAGATATATTTTCACTTGTATTAGTTACTAGTGGCACATGGATTTTATATTACTCTTTTGATATTACTTGTGCATAACTTTGATCTTCATTTTGATGCTTTTGCTTTGGTATCCATGCTTGTGTAATTTGAGATGTAAGATTATCATGTACTGGTGTGACCTTCTTGTTTTCTTTATTGCTTTTGAATGTTAACAAACCACCTTTGAAAGTAAAAGATAAACTAGTATTATCCTTTTTTACTAATGAATTCATTTTTTAAAACCAAAGTTGTCCAAAGACTGCATTGCTATATGGAATAATATGTTGAACAACCAATAGTGTACTCACTATTTTTTCTCCCAAAGTAATTAGTAAAAGAATATGTCATACATTAGATCCATGTGTACAATGTAAATCTTGCTCATTGTATCCCATACTATGAAGACATTATATTGTGCATGTATTATGTTGTTGTGTGTTATCAACAACCATATCTGCGCTATGTGTGCCATTGAAAAGTGTCTGAATGATCAGAGGTTCTTTTAGAGATACCATTGCATTTGTAGGAGATGATGAATGAACTAATTTTACTACTATGTTGTCCACTTTTACAAATGTGATGATTCCTTTATCTGTTAGTTATGATATATTTTCATGAAATGTATAACAATCATTATCCTTATGTCCATTTACACAATAATAGGTGCAAAATGGTTGGATCTTGATATACCCCTGATGAGGAGGAGAATGATAGTAATTTGGAGGAAGAGTGATTTATTTTTTTGTCCAACAAGACATGTAGAATGTTATGTGGTCAATCTTTGAATATGTCAAACTGAAGTGGTTACTTCTTACTGTAAGTAGGTTTACTTACTATAGTTAGCGATTTGTAAACTGATTCCTTCCCTTTATTGAGTGCCTAACTTGTTCTTCTTTAATAGAAACTGCATTGAGTACCTCATCTATCTTATGAATGACTCGAACTAGATTCTTGATTTTAGATAGTGAATTTGGATTTGTCTATTTATTGATAATTGTTTGCTTGTGTGAAGATGCTTCTGACTTGTTAACCTTTTGTGTTGCATATTTGAACACATCCATGTATAATTTCTCAAAAGAGGTGTAAATTTTATACATGGATTCATTTTTTAGTGGACATAAGATACCCCTACTAAAGATCAATTAATTTTCCATGTCCAAGGGTTGATAAGTTAGAGAGTGCAATTTTTTTTTGAACCATGAGATGTAATCTTCAATAAGCTCATCATAATCTTGTTGCAAATCATGTAAATGTTCCAATGTGAGTTTAGGTACCATGTTCTTATAATAATAATATAAGAATACATTTTCTAACTTTTTGAAGTTAGATAAAGAGCCACTAGGTTAACTGTAAAACCAATTTGTAGCATCTCTTGTGAGACTTCTATGGTAAGCGTTTAATAGCATTTATACCCATCATTGCCCCATTCTCTAAAAGAAATGGTATATTGAGTTAAATGAGCACGAAGATCTCCACATCCATCAAACAATAGTAGAGTAAGCATAATGAAATTATTTTGATATGGATGCTCAGATATAGCTTGTGTAAGGGGTTTCCCTAAGATAATGTTATCTTTGATAGTCATGCAATATGATCTAGTTTGTAAAGTGAGATCAAGAACTTATTTTTGGAGGTCATCAGTGGTGTGCATCATGGATACAATACAACTAGTGGGAATAATAGTGGTTTGAAAAGACTCGCTCATGTTGTAATTGACCATATATTGTAAACATGGTATGAAAGGATCATGATGAATGTTATTACATGGCTTAAGATTGCATACTAAAATAAAGTCAATACAAATTTGGAGATCATTACCTAGATTAGAATTTTGACTTTGTATAGAAGTAGAAACGTTATATTGCATTTTATTGGATTCCGTTGACTTAGGAGAGGGAAAAGGGTCACCATAATGAGTATTATCATTAGATTTGCATTCAATGGGTAGAGGATGACTATTTTGAAAATCATTGCATAATATTTCATATCATCACTTTGCAAATCTAAAACAATAATGTCACTTTGTCTTTTTGATTCACCTTAATTTGCATCTAGTTGCTTCTACTTTAGCAATCAACGCCTTCCTCCACCAAAATAGTAGGTATTCTTCTACTAGTTCCTTGTATACAAGCTACTTTGAAACACTTCTGACAACCTAGATGTATATGAAACAAGGATCTATCAGTTGGTAGAGCTTGATGAAAAATGAAGAAAAGGCTCATAATAAGTTTATGATCAATCAAGAGAAGGTAAAAACATTTGACCAACATCCCAGAAGGAGGATTTTAAGCATAGGTGACCTTGTCCTTTTCTAGGACAAGATGCATGAGAACAAGGGCAAGCATGGTAAATTTCATAGCTTATGGTTGGGACCTTTCAAAATATTTACGGTCGCTAGCCCTGACACTTATTATCTTATTGATTATGGAGTTCAATTGAAATCGCTCGTCAGTGGGCAACACTTGAATAAATTATTCAACTAGGAAGCTTTGCATCACCTTGTAATTCAATGTTGTATATAATACATGGTTGTTATCTTATGAGGCTTGTACAATACATAACATCTTACTACCGTTAGTCCAGTAATACACAACCTCTCGTTGTTGTATCTTATATGCCTTGTCCTAGGTATGCTCTTGTAGTTAGTTCTAGGATAGTCAACATTTTGTAGATCATGATGTCTCCATGTAGAACCATTGTTGGCACAATAAAGTACTTTTATACCGTACTTCTATCATCTTGTATTTTTTGGGTAGGTAGGGTGGTTAATTGATCTCTTGCCATCATAAAGTGCACCTCACACATCATGATGCAATTTCCAAGACAAAGTCCTAATATATGTGTTTCTAAGAGAGCTTGTTAATAGTTTTGAGATGAAAAATAATTATTCTCATCCACTTTGTAGTGACCTTTCATTTTCTCATCCATCCTCATTTAATTCTCATTTAATATAGTTTCTCTTACATGTGAGGCCGGTGTGCAAGTTCTTATTAGTACTAAATGAAGCAAATTGAATTTTCCTCTTTCTTTGCCTACTACATCTTGTATTTGCATGTCTTTGGACCCTTTTGAGTCCTTTAGATGGATTGTAAAATTGTAGTGAAATTTTCTTATAAAACTTTAAAAAGGGAGGGGGATGAGGAATTATAAATATTCATGAGATGGCTATAATCCAATGGTCTTTTGATTTGGTTTTGAACTTATTCAATTGAAATGAAGTCCTTTTTTTTTTTTTTTGCCTAGTGTCATTTTGCTTTTGATATCACTAATTAGTAAAGTTTATGAAGAGTTTGTTATTTTATCCCAGTTTCCTTTGCTAGTGGAAAAGTGTAATTTTGAATTTCTAGTCATTTCTTTCACATTGTTTAAAGTTAAAAAATTTGTTGCTGGTTGCATAAGTTTTATCTTCGAATATTTCATAATAGATGATTATAATTACAAGAATTTTTTCCGTTTTCATTTATAACTTCAATAATCATTGCGACAATAAATTTTCCCTTTAAAATAATAAAATTAATTACAAATTTTAAATCGATTTAATGTATTATTAAATTTCTATCCACTTTTTGTTATCCATCTTGTCATTTCTCTATTGACTCCAAACCTCTCGGATAAGTACACCACACCACACCACACCACACCACACCCTCTAGGATAAAAGATTAGCATAAGGTGGCAAATAGTTTCAAACAATTACTCTCATAAATAGGTGGATACTTCTCCCGTTATCCCTTTGCCAAATAGGAGGAGGAGATTGCATGAATAATGGAAAAAAGTAATGAGTGAATCATAATCTTACACGAAATCAACATATGCACAGTGCCACCGCTATTCGTCCGTTTAGACCAAACACCAATTAAAGCTGTCAGCGCTGAAATGCCTTTCACCTTCCAGGCGGCAAACAACTTCCAGGCTTTAATGGCGGTAATTAAATGGTCACCAACTTTCCATGAATTTCTGCTTCGAAAGGGCGACCTCACCAGCCTCGTCTTAACTGCCGATGCAATCAAGAGGACGTCGGAACTACCCCCGCCACAGTCGTCAGCGCACAGCTTGGCGTTTATTTGTCCATACGTTTGCTGCCCTTGTTACACAAGTATCTCCGAGCCCGGCAAAGATAATCTCCAAGTAGTTTTAGGTGCGAATCCATGGCGGAATTGGATTTCAATGTCAAAGTGGAGAAGCCATTTCTTGTTCGTCCGGCCGAGCAAACTCAGAGGCGGCCATTTTTTCTCTCTAATTTTGACCAGAATCTGGTTTTTACGGTGGAAACCATTCATTTCTTCGGTTCTAATGGAGACGATGTTGCCCAAACTGTGGCAAGTGCTTTGAGCAAATTGCTGGTTACATATGACTACATGGGCGGTAGGTTGAAGCTGAATTCTGACCAAGGGAGGCTGGAGATTGACTGTAATGGAGAAGGGGCACTTTTTGCAGCGGCTTCTTGTGAACTGAGAATTGATCAGTTGCCTGGTATTACATATCCCAATCCTGCCTTTGCGCAATTCATATTGCAGGAATATGGCGTTGCAAGCCTACAGGATTTGCCCCTCCTTTTTCTGCAGGTCTGCATTTTAATGTCTTTTGTTTTCAATGTGCTTTTGTTTCGAGTAAGTAGTCTAGGGTTGGAGTGTTTTATTATCTGTTGGTGTCATGGAGGAGGATTCCTCCCATATTCACAGCTAGTTTTGCTCGCTGACAGTAAAGATGCTGTAATAACAAGTATCTCTACACAAAATAGGTAAATTGCGTGTAAAAAATCAGAGATTTTATGCTTTCACAGCTCAGGATTAAAAATCTTTGTTATCTTTTTAAAGTTTGGATAAATAAAATCACAACCAGGGCGTGATCTCTTTCCACCGCCATGTTTGATCGGCGATTCGGCATATCTTTATGTTTAAAACAATTGACGCCGCAATGACTCTTTGATTTATGCATGAAGGTAACGCGATTCGCATGCGGAGGCTTTGCCATTGGGCTGGGAACAAACCACATTCTCCTCGACGGCTTCGCAGCGGTGGATTTGATGAAAAACCTGGCCTCCATTGCCAAAGGGCAAGGCCTGGCCGTGGTACCCCAAACCGATCGCAGCCGTCTGATGGCCCGCAGCCCTCTCCAAATAAGCCACGAGCATTTAGAGTTCACAAAATCCTGCAACATTCCCCCTCCTTCCCGCATTGCATCAAAACCCTCCTCCAAACTCTCCTTCAAGCTCTTCCCCATATCCGCACAAATGCTCACAGCTCTGAAGCAAAAAGCCCGCCATCCCTGCACTAGCTTCGAAGCCCTGACCGCTCATCTCTGGCGGGCGCACACCATCGCCCTCGACTCAACTCCCGACAGGGTTTCAACCGTTCTTTTCGCCGTCGACGTGCGGTCGAAGATGGTGCCGCCGTTGCCGAAGGAGTTTGCCGGTAATGCTGTTTTCCCGGGGTACGCGCGGGCGACGGCTGGGGAGCTGTGTGGCGCGGAGCTGTCGTGGTGCGTGCAGCAAGTTCAGGAAGGCATTTCGAGGGTTACTGACGAGTACGTGAGGTCGGCCATTGATTGGCTGGAGGTGTACAAGGGGGTGCCCTGTGCTGACAGGAGCATTGTTGTTTCGCCCTGGAAGAGGCTGGCGTTTGAAGAGGTTGAGTACCCGTGGGGGAAGCCCCTCTATTCGGGCCCTGTTATCAACAGTTGGATGGACTTTGTGCTCTTGCTGCCCAATACCAACAACAAGGAGGAAGGACTGAACGTCTTTATAGCACTCCAGGAAGACCAGATGGACAAATTCAGCTCGTGCTTGTACGCAGACTGCTGATATCATATCCTGTAAAAAACAGAAAAAAAAAAAAGCAGCTCATGGAGCTGACTGATTTAAAAAAATATCAGCTCTTTTCTCTTTATGCTATGGACCCCGAAAATATTAGACCTCCATTAGTATGTAAGAATGTTCCCAAAACTTTTAAATGTCCCCTTTAAAGTCTTTTTATTATAATTTTTTTAAAACATTAAAAATTGCTGTCGAATTTTATTCCTATGTTTTTGTCACTTTAATATGGCTTCCATAAATATCATTAGAGTTTAAGTTATCTCGAAATAACACCACGAAATAGTCTTTTAATTTTTTTTAATTATTTTCATTACCTAAATAACATTATAAAGATGATTTTAAAATAAGTTGTACAAAAATTCATATAAATTAAATAATCTAATTAATTTTTTGGTAAAACTTTTTGTCACAAGTATAGATTAATTAGAGTATCTTATTATTGTTGTTCATAAGAGAATATAATGTATATATTTTATGTCAAACTTTCAATCAATTATTTGTGCAGTTAGTAAACCCATTAACATAAGCTCCATGTTGCACAACAATGTGGCTATGCCCTCTACCTCTGCACAAATGTGGTACATTGGAAAAAACGTATTGCCTTTCATATTACCCTATTGAAGTTCTACCAATAATCGTAATCATCACAACCACAAGAGTCAATAGCAAGGCATTAGGACGACAATTAATATTAACAATGACAATGTGTTGGGAGGTGCTTTCAATAGCAGAGCATTGCCAATTTTATTTATTTATTTTTATTTTTGTCTAAATCATATGGAACACTAAACATGTTAAATGACACCCAAACATTTGTTTAACATCTGCTTCAATTTTTGTGATGTGTATTTCTGTTTTAGATACATCTTGTTTTCTTAAATGATTTTTTGGATGTTCAAATAATGGCATATATCATTAGGTATTTATCCAAATGACCTTTGTGATTACTATTTTGGATCATTCATATGGATGTTGATAAGCTTCAGCGTTCCATAAAGTTCAGTGTGTTGGGGACTCAACTAGAAGAAAATCACAAGCACAAATAAATGAATAATGTACAATTTTTTGATAAAGAGATTTCTTGAAAAAATTGTGCTAAATGTTTATTTTCATATCTTTGATACTAGATTACATAGATTGATTGCCAAAATCAATACAAACAAATATTTGTCACTTTTTCTATACATCTCTATAAATAGTTGTGGATTGTGAAATTCATAAATCTCAAGCTTTTAATTTTTCAAAATGTTGAGAAAGCTCAATTAAATGTCATAGAAAATGAGTGTTGAAAGTGATTAAATATGCTTACATAGCGTAGATACTAAATTCTGATTATACATAGCATCTCAGTGTTATACACTCGACAAATATTAATCAAGGCTCCACCTTTCAATCCCAAACATTGCTGTTGTCAAAAGGCTCGCATGCGTCATCTCATTGTTCCTAATTGCTTATCTTATGGATCGACCCTACCATTCTAATTATTCAGATCACCAATACTTTATAAAAAAAATTAAATATGCTTTATATCCTTCACTGTCAATGACAAACCTTCAACAATTTCCTACTTGTCAGACACGATCGTTCACATAAGGACACTAATGTCTATGTTAACATTCAATTTTTTTTATCTAGTGTCTCTACCTCAAAAGTCATCTAAATTGTAAATCTTTTGAAACGTACGGGTTGGCCTATTTGTTTTAACTAACCCTTCCAAGAGATATTTTCAAAATATGTATAAATACAAATCAAAGACTACTAATTTTTCATCTAGCAAATACCAAGTGAGCACATAATCAAACTCATTCAATCAATTACACAACTTTACTTCCCTATTCTTCCCTATTTTTTGTAAAGCTTTCTGTCACCTTATTATTACACTTATTTTTAATTGAAATATTATAAAATTTTAAAATTGATATTTATTTATTATTTAAAATTTTAAATATTTTGAGCTTATTAAACTTATCTTGGCTGAAACATTGAGTGATTTATAATTTATCTTATTATACTTGTCCGTAAGAGAATATAATGCTTACCCTTTTCTTCAAAATTCCAATCAATAATTTGCACAGTTAATGAGCCCATGAACATGAGCTCCATGTTGCACAACAACGTGGCCATGACCTTTGCCTCTGCACAAATGTGGCACATTATAAGAAACATAGCGCCTCTCACATTACCCTATCGAAGTTAATCAATAATCATAATCATTACAACCACAAGAGTCAGTAGCAAGGAACTGTAACGGCAATTAATATTAGCAATGACAATGTGTTTGGGGGCATTTTGATCTGTAGAACACTCCCTATTTTATTTATTTATTTTTATTTTTATCTAAATCATATGTAACACTAAACACGCTAAATAACACCTAAACATTTGTCTAACATCTACTTCGATTTCTATGATGTGTAAGGATACTTTAGATACAACCTCTTTTCTTAAATGTTTTTTGGATGTTCAAATAATGACACATATCATTAGGTATTTTTCCCAAATGACCTTTGTGATCACTATTATGGACTGTCCATATGGATGTTGGCAAGCTTCACATTTACATCAAATTCAATGCGCTGATAACGTAACTAGATAAAAATCACAAGCACAAATAAATGAACAATGTACAATTCTTTGATAAAGAGATTTTTTTTTTTAAAAATTGTTAAATATTTATTTTCATATCTTTGATATTAGATCACATAGATTGTCGCCAAAATCAATACAAATAAATATTTGTCACTTTTTCTAGACATCTCTCTCTATAAATAGTTGTGGATTGTGAAAGTCATAAATCTTAAGCTTTTAATTCTTTAAAATGTTGAGAAAACCTAGTTAAATGTCACAAAAAATGAACATTTAAAGTGATTAAATATGCTTACATAGTGTAGATACTAAAATTTGATTATATATAGCATCTCGGTGTTGTACACTTGACAAATGCTAGTCAGGGCTCCATCCTTCAGTTCTAGACATTCCTATTGTTAAAAGGTTCGCATGCATCATCTCATTATCTCTAACTGCTTATCTTATGGATTGACTCTACCATTCTAATTATTTAGTTCACCAATCATTTATAAAAAAATTAAAACATGTTTTATATCCTTCACCGTCAGTTATAAACCTTCAACAATTTTTTACTTGTCAGAGACTACCATTTATATAGGGACACTAACGTCAACGCTAATACCCAGATTTCTTATCTAGTGTCTGTATTTTAAAAGTCATCCAAACTGTAAATCTTTTAAAACATATGGGTTGGCCTATTTATTTTATCTAACTCTTCTGTGAGATATTTTTAAAACATGTGTAAATACAAATCAAAGTCTACTCATTATTCATCTAGAAAATACCAGACAAGCACATATTCAAACTCATTCAATCAATTGCACATCTAATTTTTACTGCCTTATTCTTGCCTATTTCTATATCAGTTATAAGAGTAGTCATATTACAAGTATGAAGCATTCCAAAAATGATCATGAGCAATGTTTGTCAAGTTACAAGCTAGATAATTGTATGCCTTTGCATATAACATATTTCACCATTGTGCACACACAAAAGCCCACACTTAGGAGATAACTACATATGTTTGAGGCCCTTCTTGGAGTATTGGTTATGTAGGCAATGCTCATTAAAAATGCATTATTGAAGCCAGCGCAACTTCGTAACCCCACTAATATATTTTTGACAATGTGACATGACATAAGGTGAAGAACTAGGGTTATATACATACATACAGAACACGTGCATATGATCTAGACATATCAACAAAAAGATAATAGAAAGCTTTAACAGGGTTAGGTGATCACTTCTAAATACAATGAATATTTTGTATAAAATATAAGTGTCGAGCCATAGTTAGAAGCATCGATGCTAGTGTCCACAAGTCGGTGATAGTGTCTAGGTCACCAAAAATTATATTTTCAGGTTATGATGATGGGATCCTAAGCACCAGTGTTCATGTTCCTACCCCTATACATCTCAGCACCACCTATCCATCTCAAAACCAACTAAGTATTATCTCTTTTTTGTGTTGCAATTCTCAAAATATCAATCGACATTTGTTTTAACCTTTTAAGGTTTAGCTATGGAAAACCTAAATTTGATTAAAGGGCTAAGCTGTCTAAATCAATGAAATAATATGCAATAAATAACCACTGATTTGTTTCAGAATTTGACTTGCTTTGAATTTTTAAAAATGGTAATAAATATGTGCAAATAAAATATTATCTAAAAAACCTCTGACATGAAACATTTGAGTGCTGAAAACTGAGATACGAACATGTTTGAGTGTCATCAACAAGATCCCTAAGTCAGATGCTCTCTTGGATAATAACACCACACTTGGACAGTAGTGCCATGTGGCTCTAGTGGCCTAAAAATGGCGCTAGTGTCCTATGTGTTTCTAGGGCTCTGTTCCTACATGTATGGAATCTGAAACTCTATATTGTGCATGTAATCATTGATTTATAATGTAAACCCTAATCTTTTTTACAAGTATATCATGAGCTAAAAATGTATGTTTGTTAGTAGGATAGGTTGGACATCCTCAATACCCCGTTGTGAAGAGAGTTGCCTATATACCAATACTCTGAGGAGGGATCAATCCCGATGTAGTTCTTCCCACTTAAGTGCTGGTGTATTAAGTGGTATAAGACTAAATGATTCTAGAATGATAGTGGTCTTGAATGCCTTGAGTGTGTTTGAAATTGGAAATCTTGAAAATCTAGGCTTAGGGCAGCTGTAGATGGTAGTATGTAGAAGTAGGGTAGAATAGGGATTAATAACTTTAATTTTGCTCAACTTGTTTCTTGTTTGAATAGGAATTTTGCATCTTTTTTCCATCTAGTGGATATATGTATGAGAGTCTTGTATTTATAGTGTTTTGTCGCTTGTTGAAATAATAAAGTGTGCTTACGCCGACCTTAGGAGAGTTTAAGACTATGTTTTTGCTAACTAGCACCATGTTGGTGACATGAGTGCCATATGGCTCTAATGTCCTTAATGTGGCACTATTGTCTATATGTCAGGCTCCTGGGCACAAAGGGCCAGGATCTGGGAATGAAGGTTTGAGACTATGTTTTTACTAACTAGAGATACCTATGGTCCACATAAAGATTGAAAAAGTGTGATAAAAGGCTCTAGGATAGGTCTAGGGCTAAGCTAGGAATATGTTGTCTCAACTAGCACTCATAGCATCCAAATACCAATTTTAGGTGATTATATTTGCCCCCCTTTATGCTAGAAATGTAGCAAAGTGAAATGATTAGTATAAAAGAAAAAGAAGTGTAGCTAGACTTACCTAGGAAGTGAAGCCCATGTAGTTGAGTTTGGGTATTTGAAGCTGGGTCTACATATGTGAAGCATGATCCAAAGTATGACTTGCAATGAAATGTGCATAAATTAGTGTTCACTTAAGAGATATCCAAAGCAAAAAGACTATGCTTAATAAATAAGTAACTGAGTAAAGTCGAGTAAAGAGATAAGAAAGAGGAAATGAATGAATACACCTCATTGGGTACATGAACTAATGCATGAACCTAGTGAAAACGTGTGTGTGCGCATATACATAGTGATCAAATCATTGAATAATTTAGATTAAGTTGATAGCTTGTTCAATCCACATGTGTGGGTGGATCAAAAACTCAATTTGATTTTGACTCCATCATTTCCCACCTCTGCTTGGTGGATAATGGCCTATGAATAACTTGAATCAGACTAAAAGTGTGTCTAACCCTCTCATGTAGGTGGCTCAAGAACTCAAGTAGGCTATGACTCCATTATTGCCCACTTGTGTGTATTAGATGTATCTGAAACTAAACTGCATAAAATGCTAAAAATATCTAACTGGGTATATCTAACTATGTATGTCAATTCCATGGCCACTCGAGTATATTAGGCAGCTTTGGGTCACTCGAGAATGCCAACCATTGCAGATGGAATAAGGCATAAAATTGGTGACAACTTGGAATATGATGTCAAGTGTATACAATGTAGAGAATGACATGGAGTTTGTCATTCCATTTGATCAACCTGTGTGTGTAACTGAGCATATGAAAATAATGTGTCATGCACATGCCCCCAATCTGATATCTGAATATATTGATTCTGGACTGAGTTGTAATGAATGTATTAGTATATTTAAACTAAATATGGAGATGATCATGATGTGCATGATGCCTCTAATCTAAGCAATTGATATGAATATGAACTAAACTAGTATGAATTAGAGAAAAAAAAGAGCATAACTATCAACCCTGTAACTGTATTTGTGCAAACCTGTACTCTACCTAGTGTACTATTTTGTCTAATCTGAACTGTCCTAAAACAAGGGCTAATTGACAATAATGTCATGTGGCATTAGTGTCCCAATATGGGCACTAATGTTTGTCTAGTCTAAAATCTAAGTCACTGAACTACTATTTGAGTCCCTATTTTTTTGTCTTACATGTGTTTAATTTTCTAAAAATGACCCTGTGCTGAAATATTTCTTGAATGCAATGTAGGACCCTGATCTCTATGAAAAACTCCTATGAATTCCCCCTCTTTTGAGGGTAGTTATGAAACCTGTATAAGAACTATTCTCAAAAGAAATAACTTTGTAAAATTTGTTAGTCAGAGCATATATGATAACTGCGTGATAATCCAATACAATGTGCAAACATAACATCCAAATATAAAAGAATTTGATTATATGTAGTGTAAGATGTATGTTGTGTCTAGCATTGCTCAAGGGTGTCAATATAGATGCAATTAATGTGTATAACAAAAAATCTAAGTAGCTACCTAGGGGGATGAGGCATGATGTCCATCACAGTACCCAAATGGGAAGGGTAGATGCATGAGGTCCCTCATGGCATTGAAAATTGATGTGTGTAACAAATAAATAAAAGTGTCATGGCCATGATGCATACAAATAAGCATACATATAAAACACATGAGGCACATAAATATAGGCCAAGGGGCCATAATACAAGGGACATGGGCACATGTCACTAAATATGAGAAAGAAGACATACAAGGACATGTTCAAATGCTGACATATGAAAGCAACAAACAATTTGGCTAAGAACCACATAATTAGGAAAACACACACAAGGGACATGGGCACATGTCCAAGGCATACATGAATAGATGTGGCGTAGAGCCTAAGAACAATGGCATAATCAAATTCCCTTGAATAAAATAAGTGTGAAAAACACAATCAAGTCTAAACTAAGAAAGTTATAAATGAAAACATGCATGAATATAGTCCAAATATATATAAGAGTGAGGATGTACATATGTTAAGTCTAAAGTAGTGATAGTCGAAAAAAAATCTGAGTATGAGTAGTAATGATCAATATCAAGATATATCAATGCATAAGCTAGAATATAAGGAATGCAAAGATAAAAATTGGTAATATAAAGTTTGTATAAGATGCTCCCCAGTGGGCATATGTATCAAATTAATAATCTTGAATCAATGTATATACTTCTAATGGGTAAATGATAGCAAGTCTAGATCAATACAGTGGATCTAAGTCTTGTATGCAATCTACAAGCACTCGATAAGAATAAGTGAAGCATATATGTATGATAAAATCGATTATAATAAAATAGTTAGCATATGTAGTGTCTAGAAAATATAAGAAATATAAACATAATAATGCATATAATCTATAATTTTTGTGCTTTTTAAGTAATATTGAATGTTTTTATTTTTGGCATGTTATTTTATTTTTATATTTTCTGGATATAAGCTATGTACAAACAAATGTAAATGAACTATGTACAAGGAGCAAGAGAGAAAGCAAGTACGTACAATTGGGTAGTAACCATAATAACCAATGAGTCTCATGGGAGACTCACTATCATTATGGCCATGTCAAATAAGGTAACTGTGATCATGCGTGTTGTGTGAAAGGGTAACTGTGATCCCATAACATGCTATGCGTTTGTGTCTGTATTTGCCTGTGTAGTGGTGTTTTGAACTTGTGACATTGATTGTGATGCCCTGTGAACTGTAGGGGTTTTAAGAACCCATATAGTAGAAGAAGTTGTAGGTGATGTAGGTGCCCTGTGTTGAGAACCTTGAGAACCCAATAATACTGATCTCAGCATAAACTAAGTAGAGGAAGTCCTTAGAATCTATGATATATCTCTGACGTAGGAGTCTCTAATAATGGTCTCCATGGAAGAGTATACATATGTGTCAATACCGTAGGAGTAGACCTTGCTTGCACTAGTTGCTCTACTAAACTTTATGATGTATGCATGGGAACTATATTCTGAGCAATAACTAATAACTATGCAATATCTAGTAATGGTACTGGAACTATAATTGGTGACTGTACTAAAATTTCATGTGGGATGGGTAGAAGATACTCATATGGGAGGCCCTTAACTTAAACCACTTGATTTGTGTGTATGTACTTCAGGAATCTATGCATTGTAAATGGGATGGATCTAAACAGTTGTAAACATGGCCTACCCAACAACATATAAAACATGCCTGCACTGAGTACTATTAGGAATCAAGTGGTTATATGTGCTGGTCCAAACTCTAATGGAAACACAATCTCCTTGATGGAGCTCTGGACATGACCACTAATGACTATGTCTGTGAGGAATATATCCTACTTTGAGTATCTCAATTTTTGCAGAAGTGTCATGATGCACATGTTAATGTTTGACCCGTTGTCAACCATAATACTCTGGATAGGATGATGATCTATGTATGCTTGTATAAAGAGTGTATGTAAATATGTATCATCATCAACAATCTCCTACTCTAAGAATGTGATGAGTGGTCTAGGTAGAACTGTAATATGGTACATTCCAATAATGTTATGTAATGGGTGTGCCTCCTCTATAACATTATGATATGAAGTTGGTGGTGGATGTCCCTGATATGTGTAGTGAACACTTAATGTGCCCTTGTTTTATTTGTTATGTGATTTAGAAATGGATATGAGAATATCTTTAGTGCCCTAACTTCTATTTTTTGTGCTTTTAGTGTTGTCGTGGGTGTGCCCACATCAATAATATTAGCCTCATTCAAATTTTGTATCTTATGCTTTAGGATTAGACATATGTTTGTTGTATGGCCTAGTGTCCTGTGATACTCACAAAATATGTTAGAATCATAGCTCTTTGGAAGAGGTCATGTCATATCAACCTCTTTAATGGGAGGGAGATGTATGACATTGCATTATAAGAGTTGTTTTAAAACCCATGCTGGTGATTCTAGAAGGTTGGTGAAGATTCGACGTTGAGGAGTAAATAAAACCAATCTAAGAGATGTCTCGAAAGCTACCATGGGGCTAGTTAATTTGACTAATATAGTCTTGTATCGTAAGACATAATTTGTGAGTCTCGTTTGCCTTTTGTTTCAACTGTGTCACATGAGCATATGATATCTTATCACTATTGTTGATAGATAAGTGTGTTAAAAACATGTCAGCTGAATAATTAAATGTTGTGATAGTTTGATTTTGTAAATCATAAAACCATTATAGGGCATAATCATTTAAACCACATGAAAACAACTTCATGAGAAGCCAATTTTTGGACATGTATCCCAAACATGTTGCATGAAAAGCTTTGAGATGATGCTCTAGGTCACCCTTGCCATCATATAATGTAAGCTTAGGTGACACAAAACTGGATGGAAAAGGAGTTGTTTCTATGTGATGTACCAAAGGTGTATGCAAGATAATATTAGAATCGAAGGCATGTGATGACCTAGTGGCTCCTTGCTCAAGATGTAACACCTTACCTATAGAGTATGAATCTTGTGCATAAGGAATTGTATATTTGGAGTGGAAAAATTAGCCACAAGAGATGTAACTATCACTAAAGGTTGTTGAATTACACTTTTAGGTTGTGTTTACAGAGTTGGCCCCACTATAGGTGTAACAACGTTATTAACAGGAAGAGTTGAAGATTGACCATTGTTTTTTTTTAGAGTCTTTCTTGAAGAATAGTGATGATGTCATCTTGTATATCCATATGTTTGGACATAAAATTTTGTAATTGTTGCTTATCGGTCTTATCAAATTTGTTGGTAAATTATGTCATTGTAGGTTGGAAGGTAGGAAAACAATTTTTTGTATATTTTGAACCTTTGAAGAATGTTAATCTAATAAATATTGAAAACAATAAATATGAAATCAAATATGATATTTTATAACTAAAATCTAAGTATAAACAAAAAAAGGATACAAACCCTAAGAGTGTTTAGGGTTAGGGTTTCTTTGTAAAGATTTAAATTATATTTAAATAAACAAAACCCTAATGTGAGATTGATTTAATGAGTTAGGTTATGCCTCAAAATCAAAAAAATAGATGTAACCCTAATTGAGTGAAAAAAAATTGGAAAAGGCAAACTAAGGTTTTAAGCAATATTTGAAGTAAGTCAGGTTCACCAAATGTTTTAACTTTTTAGGGTTTAGCTATGTAAAACCTAAGTTTGATTAAAGGGTTGAGTTGTCCAAACCAATGAAATAATATGCAATAAATAACCATTTATTTTTTATAAAATTTGACTTGCTTTGAATTTATAAAAATAGTAATAAATATGTGCAAATAAAGACTTATTTAGAAAACACCTGATATGGAAGATTTGAGTATTGAAAACTAGGATACGAATAAGTTTGAGTGTCATCAACACGATCCTTTAGTTAGATTCTCTCATGAATAGTTTTGCAACACTTGGACAATAGTGCCATGTGGTTCTAGTGTCATGAAAATAACACTAGTGTCCTATGTGCATAACTATTCCTAAATTCTAGGTGCACTTACATCTATGTTTTTGGGTTCTATTTTTACGTGCATGACATCTAAAACTATGTATTATACCTATAATAGTTGATTTATGATGCATAACTTAATATTTCTTGTATGTCATAAGCTGAAATGTGTGTTCATTAGTAAGATAGGATAGACATCCTCAACACCCTACTGTGAAGAGAGTTGCTTACATATGAATACCCCAAGAAGAAATCAAGCCCGATGTAATTCTCTCCACCTAAGTGTTGGTGCAAGTGAAAGTGATCTAGAATGATAGTGGTATTTAATGCCTTGAGTGTGCTTGATATTGAAAATCTTGAAAATTTGGGCTTACAATAGCTGTAGATGGTAGTATGTAGAAGTAGGTCAGAATAGAGATTAATAACCTTGATTTTGTTCAACTTGTTTTTTGTTTGAATAGGCCTTTTACATCTCTTTTCTATCTAGTTTACATAGGTATAAGAGTCTTGTATTTATAATGTTTCGTAGCTTGTGTGGATAATAAAATATGTGTAGGCTAACCTTAGGAGGGTTTAAATTTTGAAAATATATCCATTCGGGAGAGTTAATATAAGAGAAATTAGTGCCATGTTAGGGACACTAGTGTTGTGGGTCTAATGTCCTTAATGTGGTGCTAATGTCCAAATGAAAAGTTGATGGGCATGAAGGGCCAGGATCTAAGAATGAAGGTCTGAGGATACATTTTAGTTGACTAGGGACGCTTGTGATCTGCACAAAGGTTGGAAAATTGTTATGGAAGGCTCTAGGATAGGGCTAGGGCTAAGTTAGGAATATATTGTCTCAAGTAGAATTTTTAGCATCCAAATACCACTTTTAGGTGATTATAACATTATACTTTCTATATTTGATAATTTTTCAAATTAAATATATTATGTTATGTGAATTAATTAAATTGACTTGCTTTAGAATAGTTTTATTCATTCATTTGAATAGGCTATTATAAACCTTAAAACTTATTTATCCAAACAATCAAATTAAAAAAGGGTTAAACATCCTGGTGAACCTATCATCTAAGTTTTAATTGAACCAAACCCTAATTTGGTTTAGGATTTCTTCACTCTACAATTTTTTTAGATTGTTGTATTTATTTTTTAGATCTAATTTTTTTGCATGGGCATAATATAAGTGATGCTTGTTCTCTTTGTTGTCTTAGGCCTTATTTTCTTTCCTTTAGGTGTCTTTAGGTTTACAACCCTAAAAATACATGTTTATAGTGAAAACCCTAAGGAGCCTCATCCTTTAGGTATTTTATTTAATCTTCCTAGTCATCAATACACTGCTTATGAGGATCTTATGGCTATCCAAAAGTGTAATACCCAACCTTTCTTTGTAGCGACTCCTTACAATTATGATAATGAAAAGACCGATAATGTAAATGCAAATATTGATGAATATAGAGAAACCAATAACATGATTTATTATTTACCTTATGATTGTGATTCCACATATTTTAAAGATGAGTGTGAGGAGCCTAGTTCTCTTATATTACTTGATTTAAAATATAATGATGAGGTATATATATTAAAATTTGATTTATATATCATTTCAGTCTTGTTTATTTGAAAAATACTTATAAGGGCCCTACCCTTTAGTTTTAGACCTTCCTGCTATTGAAAGGCTCGCATTCACCATCTCATTATGCCTAACTATTTATATTATGATCTGACTCTTTCATTTTTGATGACATAATTCTCTTGCACTATATAAAAAACTTAACCCTAATATATATATATCCTTCACTATTAGTTTCATATCCTCTACAACATCTTAGCCTACTAAACACTTGCATCCCACATAGAAACACTTGCATCGACAAAAGTATCCAAATTATTATCAAGTGTCCAATCCTCAAAAGTCATATAATTTAAAAGTATTTTGAATCCTATGGGTCACCCATTTATTTTATTTAACCCACCCATGAGATGCTATTAAAAGGTGTGGTATAGATACAAATCTAACCCAATTCATCATTCATCTAGCAAAATACCAAGTAAGCACCTATTCAAGTTCATTTGATTAATTCCAAAATTGAGTTATAGTACCTTATTTATCCTTATTTTCATATCAATCATAGGAGAAATCATATTATAGGTCTAAAGCACTCAAAAAATATCCCATTGACACTATTTGTCAAGTTATAAGTTAGATCATTGTATGCCCTTGAATATACTATATTGCAACCTTGTATACACATAAGCCAACACATAGGGGAAGAACTACATATTTACAGGGCCATTTTTATAGTATTGGCTATGTAGGAAACATTCATTGACAGAGGGGTCTTTGATATCAACTTGACTTCGTGATCTCACTAACCCATTTTGACAAGGTACAAAGACCTAATGTGAAGAGTTAGTTTCTGATCCATATACATGATCTACAACATGTTTTCAAGAATAAAATACATAGGAAGAAAGACAACATAAAACATAAAAGGCTCTAGGAGGTTAATTCATAATACAATGAATATTCTATATCAAACAGTTCCATCAATATCAAGACTCCTGCATCGACATAAGCATCCCAAGGCTGAAACAAATGTTTAGGCCTTTAAAAATAATATTTATATAATTTGATGACTAGATCATGATATTATTCTCAACTAGTTCTAACTTTGTGTATCTCAGATCTGCTTGTGTATTTGCAGATAAGCTAAGTAATATATCTTCTTCATTTTTATGTAATTAAATTATTATTTTAAATGTACTTTTTATATTTAGCATAACTCAACATGTAATTTAAAATTTTTATTAATCTGATTTTTCAATAAATTGGCCTATTTTAAAATAGTTTTATTCATCATTGTATATAGGCTATTATAGTTTTTAACTCTCACCTAACATCATTAAAAAATGTTAAACATTTGGTGACCCCAACCATTGAGTCTTATTTGCAAAACCCTATTTTGATCTAAGGTTTATTGATTTTTTATTTATGAATTGTTACAATCTTAAAATATATTTCCATTTATTACAAAAGAATCCATCATGTTTAATATGGATACATATATTACTTATTTCATTACACAATATATGATGGTAATATTTTTTTATTATTTCCCATGCATTGCCAAATCAATCAAAGATATAATCAAATGGAGTAACCAAATTGGTAAATATAAAGAGAGTGTCTTAAAACAAGATCAAAATTCAATCTCTCTTTAAAACTCTTATATAAATAATATTGAGCCTCTTCCTCCTCCTCACCCTAAGTAGTGTGATAGCTACCAACCCACTATGCAAGCCCAAGTTATCACTTTTCCAAGGGGTAAGGTGGTTCATCATAAGGTTTTAGAATGAAGGTAATCAATATATCATTCCTCAAACCCCTCCATTTCTCACATATTCTCTGGATGGTGTATGTCCACATATTCAATTCTAAGTGCTTATGGTTTATGCTTGTGATACTTAAAAGATAAAATCATGACTATGTCCAAGTTTATCAAAGAGTTGAAAAATAATTTCAACTCAAATATTGCATTATTGGAAAATAATATTACATACCTATAAAAACCAAAATAAGCTAGTATTAATCACATGTTTATATATTTATGTAACAATTTTATACACAACAAGGTTTCATATCCAAATGAAAAATTACAACATAATACATCTAAAACAAGTGATTCAAATATTATACCTAAGGATACTCAGAGTTCAAGTGAAATTCTAGGAGAAATGATTTGAAACAAAGTGATCAAACTACCTCTTTTACATCCTATAAATAGATCTAAATACTACTGTGGATATCATATAATGTATGGACATTATACATATTGTCATTTAGATTTGAAGCACAAAATATGAAGTACAATTGATAGTGAAAATCCTATAATAGATACATCATTCAAGCAACCCACTCACATTATGAGTACATCTCCTAAAACACAAGTGGAAAAATAACAAATATGGTTACCAAAGGATAATTTAGAGTAAAAACACTTACAAATGAATAAATTAAAACAAAAAAATATTCAAAAGGTAAAGCTAGACCAAACATTATTACAAAGTGATCAAGATGAAAATGATTTAAATCTACCTCTCAATAATGATATACTCAACTTTCAAAACATTATGGTTTTATATTTAACAATATTTATAACACTTTGGTTATCATGGTTAAGGATTGGGAAAACATTGACAAGGCATCACTCATCTATCTCCACAAATGATCATAATAATAGTTAAGGCTTGGGATATGTTAGCAATACTAATGTAAATAATTCAAAGATGTATATTCATTTTGTTAATGCAAAAGAACAATAACTTACAAATGAAAATATATCTAAGGAAAATTCACAAATGAAACAAGAAAATAAAAACTTAGAACAAGAACTGGTACAAAAGGAACATTTAAAAAAAGAAGAAGACATTTATCAAAAAGATAATGTTACACATGTGCCTTCATATGAGGAAATTAAAAATCATTCCTAAAAGTATCAAATCATTTAACCTTGTATAAATGGAAATCAAAGTCAAAATATCATAGTTGACCCAACTTACGAATTCAATATATGTACCTACAAATTCTTTATGGGATATGGCATGGAGTATGTAAATAAGGCTAATGTATCCAATTTTTGTGTTGGATCTATTCAATGGAATACCACACTTAGATTTGAAGCATGCTCTATTTTATTTCATATTAGTCTATTTTTAATTATATGTAATGCTAAACTCAGAAAACCATAGTTACTAGCAACAAAGTAAAATATCTCTGAAGCAAAGATATCAAGTACAAATTTATCAAAAGAACATAATAAACCTTCTAATTCTACTATGCACACATATGCCACTTTTCATTCAAGAAAAGTTATTCATTTACCACTCCTCACAAATAATGGTCCTCTTCTTAATAGCATTGAACAACTTGTATATTTTCAAACTCTCAAAGAGTAAATAAACATGTTTCAGTTATTGATACAATGAAAAAACCACATAATACTAAACAATGGGTTCTATGAACCACTACAACTTCAACTATCTATTCACAACAACATAGTCATATGAAACATAATCAAAGTACCACAAATTCCACAATGCCATATATGACACCTATACATGCTCCTTGATAGTATCACCAGTTTGATGTACCATATTCTAAGTTTAGAGTTTCCTATGAGCATCCCTTAGATGGGATCATAGGTTATTCTTTTATTTTTCAAATATTCAGAAAAAATTTTGAATTTAAAAAAAAAAATCAAATATTCAATAAAATACAAAAACATTTATATAGATTCAAAAATTTAAAAATATTTAGCTTTCACATTTTACTAGTTTCTTGGCATCTATGTTGTTTATTTTATGTTAGTAAATATCATATCATTTATTTTTTATATACGCATATATTTCATGCATACTTGAGTGTGATACATGCATAAACTAGACCTATGATACTCACATATACATATGTTGGACCTTTCCTCTTCCACATGGCACACTATATTAGAGGCATTTGTTTCCTTGATCATGATTAATACATGTTACATTAATTTATGGTCATTTAAATATTATCATGTTGAGCTTATATATTAACACTTACACATGTCTATACTCATGATTACATCTTTCACTCACCCGATGGATGGATTAGAAACATGGATGTTTTTGAATTCTATCAATGGATGAGAAAACAAGATTTTGTAGACAGAGGATGACTCAGTTGAAGTTTCACCTATGGATCCCTAAGGCATAGAGAAGAAGTCAAAGGAGCGAACCTTACATGCTAAAGAGCTGATTCCAAATTCAGAACAATCAGGAGATGGGCCCTTAACAAGGATAAAAAAGGAGCAAGACTTAGGGAAAAAAGTGATCTCATGGGCAAATAGAGTACTAAGAAAATGACCTCTAAGTCACAAGGAGAAAGATTCTTCCCTGGTCCTCAAATGTAACAATGAAGAGGTATGTATTGTTGTGCCCAATATCATTATTGATCAGGTGGATTCCATGCTTTCAAACTATCTTGTAACTAAATTTAATGGTTTAAAATCAAACATAAACACTTTTAGAAAGTGGGCTAATCAAAAGTGGAGATCGAAAGGCCATGTAGACATCATTGCCATGATAATTTTTTTCTTGGTCAGTTTCACAAATCCTAAAGATTGCTTTAGCACCTTGACAAGAGGCCCATGGTTTATGGGAAAATCAAATCTATGCCTCAAAAAATGTAAAGCTAGAATAAACCTCAACATCATAGTGATGGAGGATATACCTATGTAGGTTAACCTTCCTAAACTCCCTTTGGAATTTTAGGTACCAAAAGTCATCATGTGTGTCACCAAAGCTTTGATCCAGTATATTTATATCAATTCAGTCACTAGATGTAGAAGGTGTTTTCTCATAGCCAAATTATTTGTTTATTCTGAATGATAAACCCCTTTTTCACTTTATTAAGATCAAATCTAAGTATGAAGTTTGAAACCAAAAAATTTTTTATGAGAGAGATTCAAAGATCTACATAACCTACAATGTTCTAAGTCATATTGCTAAAGATTGTCCAGCTTCCAAGAGACCTTTCCAATCCAACACCCCTCAGTGGGTTAAAAAGGCTAGTATTCCTCCTCATTATAATAATGCAACCCAAACCACCCCTTTATCCAAGATCCCTCTTATTCCTTTCACCTCGATAGTGAATAGGTTGAGTGAGGTGTCTATCCCACCCCCTTCATTATTTCCCCCTCCCCAAAGGTGACCCCTCTGCCCTTGATTCAGATGGATCAATCTTGCCCATATCCCCCTTAACCTTACTTGCCCCCTTAGATTAGTAGATAAAATTGATGATGTTGCCTCTCTCTAATGCACACCTTCCTCCTAGTCCCTCAAGAATATCTCAACATCATCTAGTCAAGGGCCCCAATCGCCTGTCAACAAGAATGAAGATTTAAATAAAGACAAAGTAGATGAGCATCACTTCCCTATTAATGTGGTCAATCTATCCATGGATCCTTTCATCTCATAAAAGTTAGTGGAGTGATTGACTGGACTCGACATCCCCTCAGATTTCATCAAGTTTGTGCCTCTTGGAATGCCTCCAGCCTAGTGCAAAGAGATAAAGTTGGAACCTTTCTCACTGGAATAAGGCCAATTTTCTTCTGCCCATAAGCCTAATGATAATAAAAAAGGTAAAGATGAAGGCCAATGGTCACAAATCCTACCTAGAAAGGGTAGGAAGAGAGAAAATGTGGGAGAAGAACAAAAATCATAAGGCAAGTTGAATAAAATGAGAGCTAGAAGCAAATAGATTGAAAAAGAAGTGGCTAAGGGTACTTAAATAACACTTAAGCAATACCCCAACTCTATAAAATTAATATCATCTCCTAGAAAATTAGGGGGTTGAAAAACACTAGGAAACAAAGGTTGGTAAGGAACTTAGTCTTAAAAAATAAGCCCGACATTTTGATCCTCTAAGAAACTAAGATGTCTAAAGATAAAATTTTGCGAAACATTGATAATATTTAGAATAAAGCCAAAAGTATCAAAAGTTATTCTAGAGGCATTGCGTGGGGTCTTATAATATTTTAGAATCCTCAATTTGGAAGGAGTGGAGCTATATAAATTAAAAAACCACATTTATTTCCTCTTTAAGGATTCCTATAATAAAGATGAATAGATTCTCTATAACATTTATGCTCCCAATTATAGGAAATAGAGAAAGAAGCTGTGGAATGAGTTGGAAGAATTTAGGAAAAATAGTAAAGACTAGAAATGGATAATAGTGGGAGATTTCAACTTCCCCTATATCTCCTAAAAAAAGGTAAGATATACGATTACTATGAAAATATGACTGATATTAATGAATTTATAGAGGAAGTAGGTCTTATGGATGTAACCCTAAAAGGTAATTTGTACACCTAGACTAATATAAGGATTGGTAAAAAACTCATCCAAGTCAGATAGAGAGATTCTTGGTATCAATGAACTAGGATTTCCAACATAACAACACCCTCACCTTTCTCCCCAATATTGGTTTAAATCATATCCCTTTGGTTTTCATAGGAGATAAGGATTTGAAGCCCAAAAACATCTCATTTAGGTTTGAAAAAATGTGGATCTCATACCTAAATTTGTCTAACTTAATTAAGAAATGGTGGAATGAACCAATCTCAGGATCTGATATGTACATTGTTGTAATGAAACTCAAGCATGCTAAAAATAATCTAAACACCTAGAATAAATAAATTTTTGGGAACATCTTCCTTCAAAAGAGCAAGATCAAAGATGAGTTAAATAAGATCGAGGAAGAAATCAATTCCTAAGGTTCTAGTATTCTCTTCCAAAAAAAGGAAAAGGAATTGATAAGTTCTTACCACAATCTGGAAGCTAAAGAAGAAACATTTTTGTACCAAAAATTGAGAAAGATATGGCTTAAGGAGGGTGACTGGAACACAATTTTTTCACCAAGTAGCTTCTACACAACTAAAATCTGTGAAGTACTGGGAGAAAAGATGGAGTGTTAGAGCAAAAGGATATAGAAATGTAGATTATAAAGTTTTTCAAGAATATCCTCTCTTTCCCCCTCATAATGTGAAATAAAAAACTCAAGCCTTGAACCTCCTCCCATAGGTCATCTCCCAAATAGATAATTCTAGAATCTTTACCCCTCCTTCCCTGGAGGATGTCAAAACTATTATTTTTACAATGGATGGGGATAAATCCCCCAGGCTAGATAGTTTCCCTCCCCTCTTATTTCAATAATATTGAGACATAATTTAGCAAGAAGGGTATTATATTGTCTCCAATTTTTTTAAAACATGCACTATTATCCAATAATTCAACAACATTTTCCTAGTGTTGATCCCAAAGAAAATGAGATACAATGAAATTGACTATAGACCATTCAACCTATGTACCACCTTCTACAAGAACTACACCAAGGATCTAGCTATTAAAATATAATAGCTCTTAGATAATTTCATTGTGGAACATCAAGGAGCTTTCATCTTTGAAAGATAGATCATTGATGGCATAATTATTGCCCATGAGACTATTCACTCAGTGTCTAATTATTCTAGTTAAGGAGTGTTATTAAAAAATGACATGAACAAAGCATATGATAGGGTGCCCTAGAGCTTCCTTGAAAAGGTTCTAGATAAATTCGGCTTCAATCTAGAGGTTAGAAGACTCATCTCTACATGTATTAATTCTTCCATGTACTCATTTATCATTAGTGGGGTCTCGAAAGGCTTCTTCCTAGCTAGAAGAGAGATTCGACATGGAGACCCATTGTCCCCACATCGCTTTATAATCGTGGCTGAAAATTTGGGAAAAATTATAGAAGAATCCAGATCCATGAGAATTATAAAGGGCATAAGGGTCACTCCCAACACCACCCTGGTCACTCACTAAAAGTTTACTAATGACACCCTAATTATGGGTGAAGCTTCAGTGGTTAAAGTAAACTATTTCAAGAAAATATTCAAAACCTATGAGGATATCTTTGGCTAATGTTTTAATTTCTAAAAAAACACTATCTTCTTCATCAACACTCCATAAACTTTCAAAATAAAATATCAAACATTATGGGTTGTGTGGTTAAGAACCTTCCATCAACCTATTTGGGCCTCCTTCTATTCATCGACAAGATGAAAACTGAATATTAGAACCCCCTGATAGGCATAATTTGTAAGAGATTATTTGGATGGAAAAGAAAATAATTATTCCAAGCAAGCAAACTTCATCTCTTTAAAATCTCACTTCAGAGCATTCTGGTGTACTTCATGTCTCTATTTGCTATCCTCAAAAAAATTGCTGACAAGCTGGAATAAATTTAAAAAATATTATTGTAGATGGGAGCTAACGATAAATTTAAATTCCCTCTTATTTCTTGGAAAAAGGTGTGTCTCCCCAAAGGAAAATGAGGTCTAGGTCTTAGAAGAGTAAAACAAATGAACAAAGCTCTCCTAACAAAATAAGGTAAAAGGTGCTAAAAGAGGACAATCAATGGAATTCAATCATAAAATCAAAATACCTAGATTCAAAGGAAGGCACTAGCCTCTTCTCTGAAGAAGGCCCTGTTAATGGTTCAACCTTATAGAAAACTCTTAACAATAGTAAAGATATCTTAAAGAAAAGAAGCAAGTGAGATGTGGGCAGAGATGACCAAGTCAAGTTTTTGGATGATCCTTGGTTTAACCAGCTTCCCATTACATCCTCTGGGACACTCTTAGCTACCATTTCAAATCGGTGATTGGATATAAAGTTAATAACTATTGGGAGGAAGATAATGGCAAAAATAAATGGAAAATTATTCATAATAAAGGGATCATACCTCAAGAGACTCACTTCCTTTTGGACCTCAACTAGTATCTCTAACTCTTTCACAGATGTCATTTCCCCAAATAAGATTTACTAATCTAGACTGAGGAACCAAGTGGGAAATTCATGGTCAAATTAGGATACCTGACTGATCTGGAACATGTTGAACTCACTAAAGATTGGTGGATCCTCTAGATTAAGAACCTCACCCCCAAGGTCAACATCAACTACCCATAACAAAATCCTTACTTTGAAAAACCTTGCTAAAATGGGATTCCCTATCCCTAATAGGTGTGTCCTCTATAAAGAGAAGGCTGAGTCATCTACACATTTATTCCTCTTCTATCCTTTCACTTTTTCCATTCTAAGCATTTCCCTATTGAAATTTAATTTATCTCGAGTCAGCCCCAACTCTATTCATGACCTTATCACCCAGTGGAAACATCCTTAGGGTTTCCCTCCCCTTTATTTCTTATGGTTCATCTCCTTACCCAACATTTTCTAGGGCATCTGAACATGCATAAATTTTTTCATCTTGGACAACAAGCCTCCTAACATTTATTCTACAACCCTGAAAATCCTTTTAGCTATTAAAGAGAACTGGAACATGTTCTCATCAAAATATAAAGACCCACTTTACCATCACCTTTCAGTCATTCTCACTAATTGGGACCTCCCTATTCCAATTCAGGCCTAGAAACAAAAGGTGGATAGGACTCAGGTCAAATGGGTTAACCCACCTACTTCCTAATTTAAGTTGAATTTCGATGGTGCAACCAAAGGAAACTTGGGTTTAGTTAGGTGAGTGGGAGTTATAAGGGACATCAATGGGGATTTTTTAGATACCTATGATGGTCCCTTAGGATTTTAAACCCACCATGTGGCCGAAGCTTCAATAATATTCTGGGGAATAAAATTGGTAGTTAATTTAGGCATCAAACTAATCTAGATTGAAAGGGACTCCCTAAACATTATTAATTGTTTAAAAGGAAAATCTAGTCCTTCTTGGACCATGTATAAAGTCATGGAGGATGAAAAAATTATTCTATGCAAATTAAAAAGTTATACTATTTTCCATGTTTATAGATAGGGAAATAAGGGGGCAAATCATATAGAAAACATAGGGGTTCAGAGTGAAGAGTTCAAACATTAGATGAATGTGGTTGATTTTTCATCTGAGGCCTCATCATTAATTCAAAAAGACAATCCCACTCCTATGTTTAATATTATTAATCCACTCTCCTCATGATCGATGATATGATGGGAAAATCCTAAAGTAAGGTACAAAATAATAAACACCAATTTAAGACTCGTGTTGTGAACTGTGGGAAGATCCATGCCATTCCAAATAATAAATGCCTATATTTTAACAATAAGAGCATCCCCATCGAGGCTAAAATTGTAAATTTCTATATAATTCAATGTTTTTCAAACATGCATAATATAGGAGGTGAAAGAGATAGGATTGAGTTGATTTCGTATGCAGAGAAGAAGGAGGACCCTGATGTTTGGTAAAAGTTGGTAAATGGATAGTTTTCCAATTTTATGGAAATAATTGTTGAATATGACTCTATCTCTAAGGACTTCTCCATAGGTTGGGATAATCACATGGTTAGAATGAGGGGGATGAGCAACATAATCATGTAATAAATCATTGACGAAGTGATCAACATGTGTTGTGATGGTGTTAAAGCCTATAAAGACAAAAAAATAAAGGAGGCAATGAGACTTTTATTTAAGTCTGATAAACCTGTCATTTCATCTTAGAAAGTATTTCCTAGAGCTGAAATCCCTAGGAAGTGGCTTGAGGTTTGCCTTTAAATAATGAAGTCCATTACCCTCGAGGGCAAACATACCATCCTTTTCTCATACCATTTCTTGTTAATGAAGCATTTTAAGGGTCATAGGATTAGTCTCCCCTTTTTTATATTAAATTCTCTTGAAGCTTCTATGATATCCTTCAAATCCAACCCCTCCATTGATCCAATCCACTAGGAGCTCATCCTTCTCATCATTCACAGAGGGGAACCCCTCTGGGGGAAAGATGTTAATAAAGCCATTGATATTCTTAGTTGGGGGGGGGAGGTTTTTGTTAAATAAATCGATGAGAGCCAAGAAGAAGAGGTCAAAAAGAGTCCCCATATTCAAGGGGGAAGGATAATACTAGAAAAACACCCCATGAAAATAACTTAGAAGGAAAATTTGAAGGAGGTTAAGCCCATGGAAAGCATTCATCCACTTACCCCTTCAAGCAACAAGCATACCAATATGGAGAGGATCTTGGAAAAGATTCAGACTAAAGCAACCATGCACCATTTACTTTGTGCAAAACTGGTGGAAGAAATCAATAACTTGAAAGGGATGTTTGCTTCAAAGGAGGTTGTAATGGAAATTGACAAAAGAATGGCAGTCAGAGCTGAAGAATGTGGGGAGATTGGTATCACTCCTCCCATCAGTAAGAAGAAAAAAAAAGAGCAAGGAGAAGAAAAAAGATTTGATGAAGAGATCCTTGGACAAGGAGGAGGAATGGAACCTATTCCACAAAATAAATAGTCTAATTAAATAAACCTACCAAGGACAGAGAAAAAGAACTAGAAGAAAGGATAAAAAAACTAAATTTGGGAGCAAAAAATGTGTTGTCTACTCTAACTCTGAGGAGTCTAACTAATATCTTCAAAATTTCCCCTCTATGCATATTTTTAGTTTCTTTTTGTATGGTTTTTGGTTTTTAATTGGGTACTATTCATGGCCTATGTTGCCATTGTCTTATGTTTATTCTTCTCACTTTATGTTGAATATATTTCACAACTTTGTGTCAGGGCATGGGACCCTCTTCCTATTTATTAACCATATCTAATGAAAATGCTTACATTTTTCATAGTGTAATTGATATTCTATGTTACATGGCATTTTTTACTAAAACATACATACATGGACTAGTATGATGTGTTTATTCTAGTTTATTATACTTCATTTATTCACATTGTCACATCCTTGAATGTATTTTTGTTTCTTGACATTGTCTTGTTTGTAGAATGTTTGAATATGTTCCTTGCTTATTTTTCCATGTGTCACTATATGTTGCTTTCTTTTTCTATTTAGAATTTGAATATGTCATTCATTCGAGTGTGTGAAAATTGAATATGCCTCATATTTGTGGTCTCATTAGACCCCTTTTATGTGACATTAAATTCTCTTATGTGTGTGTTTGATTGTTTAATGAACTTGTATTACTACTTTCTAGATGTTTCCATGACATATCATGCATATTAGAGCTTGTTATGATCAAATATTATGATCTTCATTGATATCTATACTTGGACATGATAATCTTATATGCTTCATGATTCATACACATATTATATAATTATCTTATCCTTTTGAGGAAAGGTAACTACCATATTTCATTCCCCTCACCTCAAAATGGGGGAATATTAGTGGGGGCATGTCATAGAGACATGACCTCCACACTTATAAAATTCTCAAAATTTCTAGAGTTTCATTACAATTTACATGATTTAGATATACACTTGGGTCAAAATCCTATACAAATTGCACTAATTTTTTTTTATAGATTTAGGACACAATTTTCCAATTTTTTGATATATTATACATAGTTATAAAGTAGAGGTTACATTTTGAAAAATAATCTATCTTGAGACAATATATAGGTGCATATTCCATGCAAGTGCACTAAAAATTGCAAATACATATTCAAACTTATTTACCAGGAAACACCTTTTTGAACCTTTTTTATCTATAAAAGTTAGCTCCTTTTAGTAGAATGGTTGAGATTCAACACCCTCAATGACCTAACACTGCTTCCCTTTTGTAGGTTTAATTGGTTATACTACTTAACGTATATTTTATTGTATTGTTATTTGAATTGTGCAATTGAGATTCACTGATCTCAAGATTATGTCACAACTAACCCTTGCACTGAATCAGGGGTATAATTACCTTCCAATCTCCCTCTTTAAATATCTAAGATTTAGTTTTGAACCTCTCTTAACTCCAATGTTTTATAAGGAAACATGTTTACCAAGTCAAAATACTAAGGGGAAATATGGTTGCATCATTATACATGTATACTCCTTCCTTGCTCTCTTTATTTTCAAGCATTTCAATTATTTAAAATTATATTCATTGAATTATATTGTCAAAAAACTCAAATTGGACTCAATAAAAGGCAAGACATGTTATACCCACCTAGGTATACATTTATTTCCCTTAAACTAGTAATTTTTTCTTTATGTACTACTAGATTAAAAGTGGGAAATTATAGACAATAAAATATGATTTATATAAACATTTGTTTTGTATACTTGAAAAACATTTATAAGGAATATATTTAAGTTTTAGACCTTCCTACTATAAAATATTTACATTCACCATCTCACTGTGCCTAACTGTTTATCTTATGGTCAGACCTTATCATTTTTTATGACCTAGATCTCTTGCACTGTACATAAAATTTAAAACAAAATATATATCTTTCACGATCAGTTTCATATCCTCAACAACTTCCTAGTCTATTGGACACTTGCATTACTCATAGGAACAATTGTATTGAAGTAAATGTCAATATTCTTATCAAGTGATCTAGGAGGATCCTCACATTTGAAACATTTATATGGTCTATAAGCTTTCTAAAACTACCTGCATAATGTAGATCTCATTGAGAGCTTTTCAATGTAATTTGAATGGAGTACATTGTATACATAATTTATGGTCCATTAAAGGTAAAGTCTAATAGGTAAAAAAATACACATAATGTTGAGTCAATCATTGATTAGACCTATATGGATTTGACATGTGGATCAATCATAACATACCAAGTGGACCAATCATATGGTGATACATGGTAGAGATAATAAAAATAATTTGGTTTTATTTTCACATTCGATCTTTGATAACATACCTATTTTCATGTGGGGCCCATGATATTTATCAACTAGGAGCCCTTCAATTGGTGGGTTCCTCTTTTTATAAGGAGGGGGACCCTTCCAACTTTATTCACAATGCATAGGAAACATTCTTATGTATAAACCATCTTGTAGGCATCAAAATGGGGAATGTGGGACTAAATTCCCATAGTTTTCAAATCTTAGAATTCACTCCAAATGGAGAAATTTCAATCCTTCAACGTGGTTCCAACAAGACCCCAACGTAGTATGCCAACTACCCACATAGCTAAGATTGAATCCCAACATCAATGTGGCATCCAAGTCACCAAACCAAGTCCAAATTTCAATCACGAGCTTAAAGCATCCATGAACTGGGCTCCACAACAAGTCTAGGGTGGTGTTATGACCAAATATAAATGCATGGAGGATTCTATTTAAGGCTTGTATTTATTTTTTATCTAATCAATGTGGGACAAAAATGTCAACATCTACAAATAATGGCACTACAAATACCACATGGTCCCTCCAATACCAAGCCCAAGACAAAGGATGGTCCTAAGACAACTTCACATGGCACATAATCTATTTTTAAACCTTTGTTATGTTCCATGTCTAACGCATATGGGATAAATTATAGTCAAAAGGAGAGAGGAATGCTTTTTATAGTCTATGCTTATTGCATTTCCCATTAATGTGGGATAATATAGTTATCAAATGTGCTAAAACATGTCAAGGTTTATAAAAGGCCATTTCAAAATGCAACATGGGAGTGAGGATTTAAACCCCTCACCTCACACATCTTATTTTTATCCTTTACAACTATGCCACATCACTTTTGGTGGGATAAAACAAAATAGATAGTATTTATCCCTTTATTTTTTGGCTTGGAAGTATAAACAAAGGTGTAGGAGGGGGGATATGAACCCAAATACCTTGGTAAAAATGATAAGTGCCCAACCAATGGAATAGGAAGCCCAAAAACATTATAAAAATAATGTATTTGTATTTAAAATTTAACTTTTTACCCTTATAAAAGGAGAAACAAGCAAGTCTATGTATTTTTATTGCAGGAGTAACAAATTGAAGGCTAAGGAGCCATTATAGAGATCTCATAGAGATAGTGCAGAAAAAATTTAGCTCTTTATTTAGGATAATAAGCTCCTTATTGGGAGAGATAGACCCATATTGGGAGAAATTTGATGTAATAAAGTGTGTTTTACATCATTTAATTTATCAGTTCGTACTTTGAGCAAACCTAGAGATGTAGTTCAAATTGGACAAACTTTGTCATCAGTTTCTTAGGTATTATTCTCTATTATTTTAGTTTTTTTATTTAACATCAGTTTTTAAACACATAATTTTAATTAAATAAGCTAATTTTTATGATAACTCGAGAAAACATAGTTTAGTAGCCGAACTAGTGAATTAGTGAGCATTTCACATTAAATACCCATTTTTAGATCAAGTTCGGTATCAAAATGGTTTTATAAAAGGGTTTGATAACACTTTCTTACTTTATATTCTTTCATTTGTGTAATTTTTAGTTTTTAAGTACATGTTTCTTGGTTGTAAAAGTAAAACCATGGGCAAAGATCTAAAGAGAGAAAGGATTCAAGAGCATGAAAGTATAAACCAACAAATTTAGGAGGAAAAATTTGAATTAAGACAAAGATTTAATCCCATATAAGATGAGATACAAGAGCTACAAGATCAATTTATGTTCCAGGAATAATGTCTCATAGGAACTATTCAAGAGTTATAACTTGAGTTGCAAGACAAAGAAGAAATTTTTGCAAAATTACAGAATGGTGAAGGAGTGGAGGAGAAAGAAGAGTTTACCATGCAAAGGATACCATACTCTATCATATATGCAGAAACCATGACTGAGGTATGCACAATAAGAAATTCACCCTATTCTCTTTCTTCCCATCAGTATGTAGATGCTTTTTTTGGTGAATTTTAGAAGCATACTCAGGGTGTTGGCTCCAAGTTCCTAACTAGGATGGGTTTTTATGGAAAGGGACTTGGCATAAATGGCCAAGGAATCATTAGATCCATCCATGCTAATGAAATATTTCATTGTGCATGTTGGGATATGTTAGTGCCAAAGGAGAAGTTGGAGAATGCTCCAAAACAACTGAAGCAAGACAAGCCTCTAAGAGAAAAAATCCCAAGCCACTAATTCTAAAAGAACATCCCACACAAGGGAAAGGCACACTATCAATCCATGATGGTGAGAGTGATTGAAAGCTAGAGTCAAGAAAGGAACAACCTTTAAATCATGTGAAAAATATCTAGAAATAATGAAAAACATCTCAAAAGAGAGATGAACATCCTAAGGAGGAACTAACACATATTTACCTCATTAGACTTGCACAAAAGACAACCTTAAAATGCATGGAAAGCATAAGTATTCTAATGTTTAATTAAATTATGAGAAAAATGGACCTATAAAATAAAACATTTGGTATGCATACCCATGTTATTTTTGTGAAATGAATAACCATTGTGTGGTCTTGTGTTGGAAGAGAAAGTCCATCATAAATAAGTCCATGTCCTTCAAGCGAAAGGAGATACGTTTTAAAGACCACTCTCAAAGTCAAAATGTGGATAATGGAAAGAAGGGATTATTGTCCAAAAAAATGGGCAAGAATTATCACTCTAATTTTAATATGAGTGGCCATTGGGTTAACAAATGCTAGAAGCTTCATCCACAACTTCACCCTAATATTGGCAAGAAGGAAGTTTTACAAGCAGCTACAAGTAAGGAGGTTGCTCAAAGCATACAAAGAAAAAGGTATCACATGAAGGAGCTAGTCAAACACCAACAATCCAAGAGGCAACCCATGAAGAATCCCACCTATCCATATAACATCCTATCAAGAGGGAACAAGCCAAATAGGAACATCCACCAGATTGGATCGGTAAGAGATTATTTTGTTTCATGGATAACATATTTGCATAGCTGAATTTAGTTTAGCATGTTTATGTAGCACCTCTAAATTATTTATTAGGTTTTCATTGTTGAATAAGTATGAATAAAAATAACCCCATGTGTATGAGAAAATATCGAGGTAGATCACTCATTGAGGGTGAATATGGATCAACCATCCAAATTGAGAATTATATTATGATAAACCCATTATTATAGGTCATATCATTTTCCATTTTATTATCATGTTCATGTTGACATTCATGTTATCATGTTTTGCTTACCACTTCTTGTAAGAATTTGGAAAGATGGATAAAAAGGCACTCCATTGAGAGAGAACTCAAAATAAAGGTTATCCAAGATATAAAATAGTAGAGAGACATGTTGGTAGGATAAAATGTTCTTCCAAGAGGGAGACAAAGTGGCATGAAATAAAAATACAAAGTACTTTTATGGTGAGTAGCACTTAATAAGAGCATTTTTTCTTTATGGATTTATGTTGGTATTCATTTAATTTCATTAAAACACGATCTTTCAATATATGTGTAACTATTTATATGATTTTTTTTGTAAAGACCTAAATTTAGATAATATTTGTAAATGTATTTGTGTTTATAATCCATGTATGTTGCATTTGATTATAAGACCCCAAGAAGGGAAAATTATATAAGTGATGACATTTTACAACACCACTCACTTGTTATGCAATGCAATTTTTCCATTGTTGAGAATAATGAACAATAAGGAGAATGTAATGTTATTTCCTAAAGGGCAAGCTTCACCTTATCCTAAAAGAAGCGTAGTGAAAGGGCTAAGAGAATCCACCAAGAAACTAAATATTCAAGAAGGTGATTTGGTAGATTTCAATTTGGTCAGTTAGCTTCTAAGAGAGAAATAAATGAGCCTCCTATGATCATGGATCAAAGTGAGAATGTTCTATCTATTGATTATTTTATTTTTGAGTCACTTTATGAGTTATAGTAATAAGTTTTTCTTGACATACGAGATAAATTCATGAAGGGGTACCTTCATGTATGAAATCAAACTTTTGGTGGTCCAAAATATTTTTAGCGAGGAGGTGTGATTAAAGAGAATCCCCACATTTGACACATTCATATGGTTTTCAAGATTTTTGAAACTATAATCAAACTATAAATATTTTCAAGAGATTTCAAATGAAATTTAATTTGAGTCATTTTAACATTGTATGTAGAAGTTATGACCTACTGAAGGTAAATGTTTATATTTTTGGCTTCCTAGGCCAAATATCAACCTCTATCCATCAAAATTTGACCATTGAATTAGTTTGCTTCCAAAAATAGGTCAATTTAATGTTTTAAACACCATTTAGGATAAGTTTGTGTATGTGCTAAAGTTATTTAGGTTTCATTGTTCCTCCATTACACCTCAATGGCCATGTCTAGCACAAATGTTGACTTGGTTTAATTTTCACCCCTTATGGCTCTACTCAATATCCTCCATGAAATCAATAAAACCACCACTTCACCTATAAATGAATGTTTCACCATGATTTTGAAGTCATTAACTTGTTTTAACATCTAAATGCCTCTCAAATGGGGAGTTTTGTAGGTCTTCTAGGTGAAGATTGATTAGTGGCAGGTCTCAAATATGAGGGAGGTATACAAACCTTAGTCTTGAGTTCAAGAGGTCAAGTAGAGTATGAAAAATTCTTGTAATCCTAGTTTTAGGTAGAGAGGGACTAAGTAAGAAAGGTTTAATATGGATATTGAAATCATGAAATCCTTTTATAAACCTCTAAGCATCAAATAAATATCATCACAATCACTGCCTGTGAGACTAAATGGAGAACTTAGCTCTAAAAGATGAAATTTTAGGTTTTTGAGGTAGGAAACTAAAGGTTGCAGAGGTGTTCATACTCCCTAGGTAGGGGATGAGTGTTTCAAGGAGAGAAAGGTCTAAAAGGGGGGCCATAAAGTCATTTTATCCTTAAACAAGCTTTGTTTGGTGACTTAAAGCATTAAAGGTACTTTTCAAGATGAAATATTCTTAAAAGGATTTTAAGTCATTATTTTAGCTCATGGATGTGGTATAGAATTTACAAGGGTCTCATTTAGATCATTTAAGGGTTTTTAAGTTCCTTTATAAGCACTTAGAGTTCATTTATGGTGTTAGAATTTGTTTTGGACTTGGTTGACCTAATCTTCTCCTTCTTATTAGTCTCCTCATTGACCTCCTTAAACTTCCAATGTAGGTAAAGCCTCCCAAAATTTATTTACCAAGTATCCATGATGTTTCTTTGGCCTTTTTCCATTATTACCCACAAAAGTGCCATAATAGAGTTAATTGTAGGTTATAGACATGAGACCATCATGGAAACATGAAAATTTTGAGCAAAGAAGACAAGATCACATGTAGATCAGGGCATTAGAATACCTATACATCATTAAAAAACATTATTTCAGATGTTTCATATCTCCTTTGAGTCTTATGTCTAACATGTATGACAAAGAACTATGTTATCATGGAAGAATGAATAGTGTTTGTATGCTTCTTGAGGAAAAGATAGAGGTTATTAGTTCAGTTAGGAATTGAAAGCATAAATATTAAGGAGGTTCCTCCACATATCATATGATAATCTACAAGTCTCCTATAGTCACCTATAGGATTTGATAAGGGTAAAACAGGCATACGGTTCATGAACAAAAACAAAACACTAAAGTTATAGGCTTCTGTAGGCAAAAAGAATCACATTATATCTTCAATATGGTGATGTATGGATAGAATAAGGTTTAGATCAAGGATAACACACACACACACACACACACTCACTCACTCACACACACACACACACACACACACACACACACACACACACACACACACACACACACACACACACACACACACACACACACACACACACACACACACACACACACACACACACACACACACACACACACAAACACACACACACACACACACACACACACACACATCATCATCATCATCATCATCCCAAATTATCAAAATAATTCAAGAGGCTCAAAAGTACATGGTTCACCAAGGAGAATACAAACAATCTTAAAACCTCTAAAACCTTAACAGCTTGTGAATCTACTGTTCAAGGCTGTAAAGTTTTACCAAGTGGATTATATGGTTTTTTAGAGTTTCCTAGTGATTTCAAGACTCTCCATTATCACCCTCCAATAAATTTAGTAGGTTGTAAGAGTTTAAAGTAATGATCAAGATTTCTAATGGAGTTTTAAGCTTGAGATGGCCTTCACAGGTCTGCAAACATAAAGGTGAAATTTTTATGCACTTTGAGGTGTTTATTATTATTAATAGACATAAAAAATACATAATAACCTTATACCTTAAATTCAAGGCCATCCAAATAGGGGTGCAGACTCATAATGGCCATCCTCAGGTTTTTATGGTGTCTCAAGCATAAGAGATTAGTACAGGTATGCAGGCTGAAAATGGGGGTTTATAATATGTTTTCAGGTGTTCTCACTTAGGTGGAATATCCTAAATCAGGTAAAGTGACTACCACTTTACCTTACATGACCATTAAGGCATAGGTGCAGTTCCACAAGGTCTCAAGTTTCAATATTTTGAGAAGTTTTCAATCTTGAAGAAGTTGTAGGTCTACAATAAGGAAGAGTGGTTTTCAATGCATTTCAAGAGGTCTTAAAAAGGGAAAGAATTCAAAAAATCCTAAAAACATATCCTCTTACTCCCAATATAATTTAAATAGGGGTGTAGCCTCAAAAGAGTCATCCTTACGACATAATGGTGTTTCAAGTTTGGGAAAAGACCCACACAAGCTTGCAGGTAATTGAAAAAGACTAATTTTTTGATGTTTTTATGATTAATTATACCAAAAAAATGATTGGAGGTTGAATAAGGATTTCATATAGTCTTATAAAAATAATAATTAACTCTTAATACCCTATAAAACTCAAGATATACAATTTTTAAACAACTGGCCTACTTGCTGCCATGTAAACCATAACTTTTAAAAAAAGGGAGATAACATGAGTTACAACTATTAAAAATTATTTAAATTCATATTAAAGGTATATTTTTATGTTTTATAGGTGGTTTTGGGTTTGTACCATACCTGAGGAGAGAGAAAATACCAAAATGTAGTCTACAAGTCTACACTTTTGCATTAAAAGCTTGACTAACAACCCTGAAAGCTCAATATCTTGCAAAATATTTACCCAAATGATTTTAATATTGGAGGGTAAATGAATGAGGATGTATATTTTCATGTAAAATTTATTTAATTATATTTTTATGAGTATTTATTAATAAAATTCCAAAATATAGGTTTGTAGACCTCTTAGAAGGTTCCAAAGCATGATTTAAACGTCTATTACATTTGGTTTGATCTCCAAGACCTGCATAAATGTCTAATGGAGGGGGAATTAGGAACTCTTTATCGATAATTTTAAGACCTATATTTCACCTTACTTGGATCCATGTCTTTTCCCAAGCAAAAAACCTAAGTTGTAGATAGGTTTGTGGTGATTGCAAGTCAATAGGTTTGTTTCACAAATATTCATGAGTAATAAAGAAAGTTACATGCAATTGTAGACTTCATAGAGAATATCAACATAAAAAAGGGATATGAGGAAAAAATTTTTAGGTTTGAGATCATTTTTAGGCTTATAAATCCATGAAATAATATTCCATGTAAGGTTCTAATGTTGTAGTGCTAAGAACTAAGGTTTTGAGTTCTCAAAATCTAAACTACAGGTTGTAGGCCCAAGGTCCAAATTGGAAGATTGTAACCACTTAACAACCTTGTTTCATGAAGTTTCAAGACTTTCCCATAAGTGAATAAAATATAATGATGAAGTTTTCAATAGTACTTCATGATGTCAATAATGGGAAATGGTTCTTGAGTTCAATAAGTGAGTCTACAAGCTTTCAAAGCATGCTCGAAGAGGATAAAGTCCCTCATGATTAGCCTACAATGTTTCCAATGTTAATTTCAAGTTGAAAATTACAAAGGGGCCTTCCAGGCATGAAAATGTAGATTTGTGGTTCTACCAAGTAAATTGTAAGTTTTCAAGGAACTGAGAAGGAAGAATGTGATCATCAACTCATGGAGATGCATGCTTCTTAACCTTTCTAAGGACTCTTTGATAAAATATAAGGAAGGAAAACTCTATGGTTTGAAATTATGAGAAGAGGAAGTTAACAAGTCTCTATAACCTCCATTCAATGCATATTTAAGAGTACCCTCAAGGAATATGACTCAAATTTGAGATAAATATGCAAGATCCTACACCAAAGCCAAAGAAATGGTCATTCAATGAGGTCAAATAGCCATGAAGATGTTTGAAATTGCCCCTAAGAATGTGCAACCTATCCAATGGAGTGGGGAGCATAGAGTTAAGGAAGAAGTTCATACTTGAAGTCAAAGGAGTGATGATTCAACACCTATAATGAAGCTAAGGAAACCATGATCCCCCCAAAAAAGTAACATTGAATATTATTTGACTAAATAAAGTATGCCTAGCAACCTCATGATGCATTACTATGCCACTCTCCTTGATGATCAACTTGCAAACAAGGCATAATGTGTTGGATGAGGGATGAAGGCATTGATTTCATGTTCTATTTATATTTTAGGACTATTTTATGGAGTAATGATAACATTTATGGAGATTCCTTATGCTTTCCTCTTCTCTGTCATTTTGATTTTCAATATATACTTCTAAAAATCATTGTAAAAGGGAGCCCTCTATTGGTTATAAAAAAATTCTGCCTTTGTAGAAACTTGTATTTGCTAGATTTTAAGCATTTGGATCAATTTTATACCTTATCCATGCTTGTTAATTATGTTATTCTTATGTTTTATTGATATATTCATGTGGTAGAAAGTGTTTTCCCTTGCATATGTTCATTCCCCTCACTTTTGTATAAGTTAACTCATCTCTTACAGGTTATGTGATGTGTTACATCAGGTTGTGGTAGTAATTAGTTGTGAAACTTAGTGTATTGTGTCTTTAGTATGACCTTTTAACCACTCCTATTTTTAGTATAATCCATAACCTCCATGTGAAATACTGATGCATGAGAAGTTTGATTTAGAGAATGTGCAGAGTAGGTTCAGTATTTCATAAGTCCTATTGTGCTATCATAAGCAGGTAGAGGAGACCTCATATCATTAGTGTATCACCTTATGTTTATTTTTTAGTTTCCTTCTCTTTTTTCACACCAAAGCATAGAGTAGGATTAGTTTAGGTGATCTACCAAGGGAACTAGCCCTCTCTAGAGATTCACTCCTTACATAAGGTCACCCACAATTTAAGGAGTGTTTCCATTATGTCATTTGAATGGAGAAGCCTTGGAACCACTTCTCTAAAGCGTACAAATTCAAGCTAATAATAGTTTATGGCATGCCCAATGGGATAATACCTCATATACTATATAATTATTGGTGCTTTTCTTCAATATATTAGTTTTCAGAGGCATTTCTAGAGGCACTAGTAGTGACTCTGAGTCTATTTCATCTGAGGCACCCATTTCATGTAAAAGGTTGGTGTTTCTAGTGAATTTATTATTTTAAAGCACTTTAAAGTATTTAAATTTATTTAAATAAGATCTACCCTTGATTTTCAACCCTTTATCTAGATTATATACCCAAAAAAGACACCTCTTACATGGATGGATTTAGAGAAAATATCAATTTTCCACCTCCCTATCATGAAGATATAGGTCTTATTCCTCAAAGAAACATTTTCATCTATCTGATGGTTCATATCAACATGATAATGACCCTTCTTTTTCCTCATATTACACAATTTACGCAAGTGAGTAGCCTTACTACCGAGAGTGCTATCGTCCCTTTCTATATCAACATCCTAATCAAGCTTTTCATTCTTATTACTAGTCTTTTGAAGCATGAAATCAACCCTATGTATCCCCTTCTACTCTAATCTAGCCTTCTCATGCTCCTAATAAATATCAAGTTGTTAGCATACTCTCAAAATACAAGTGGTTTTTTCTATGTGGGTAACCCCATGACCAATCAACATGTGCACATGAAAGGAGATCAATGGTTTATAAGATATAGGAATTCATACATAAGGCTAAACTTTTAGTAGCATGCCATCAAGATGAGCCAATTTTTGAAAAATTACTTCCTCAAACACCTCAAAATTCTCAACCATGGTAAATCAATCCTATATATCCCCTTGTAATCTAAGCTGGCCTTCTCATGCTCCTAATCAATATCAAGTTGTTAGCATACTCTCAAAAGCCAAGTGGTTTTTTCCATGTGGGCAACCCCATGACCAATCAACATGTTCACATGAAAGGAGATCAATGGTTTATAAGATATATGAATTCATACATAAGGCCAAACTTTTAGTAACATGCCATCAAGATGAGCCAATTTTTGAAAACTTAATTCCTCAAATACCTCAAACTTCTCAACCATGGTAGCTTTTTTAGAATAAAAATCTTGATTTAAAGATGCCAAACTTTGTTAAGATATTTTTAAACTTGGAAATTTGTTTGGTTTAGCTTCTAAAACCATTTTATCTCCTTTATTTTGAGTTGGTATGAGAGGAGTGGCCTTAACAAGGTTTGGCATCTTGAAATCAAGATGTTTGGTCTAAGAAATCTACCATGGTTGAGAAGTTTGAGGTGTTTGAGGAAGTAAGTTTTCAAAAATTGTCTTCTCATACCAACTCAAAATCAAGAAGATAAAAGGGTTGTAGAATCTAAATCAAACAAATTTACAAGTTTTAAAATATCTTCATCCACACCTCAAGCTGGAATTGTTCACAAAGATCAAGGCATACCATAATTTTAAAGGTTGATTACTGAGTTGAAGGAGGAATCCAAAGTGCAATATTTTTTTATGTATTTCCTAAGAACTCTTAAACAAGCCTATTACTCCTAAATTTCCAATTTTTAGGAGTTATTTTCAACCCCAAAGCCAATTCGTGAGTGAGAGCAGACCATAATGCCTCATATTCAACTTAGCACTGAGCATATTCATCCTACTTCATCAGTTGAACCCTATTTCACTCTCACCATCTCCCCTTTCAAAGGAGGACCCATTGTATGGAGAGAAAATGAATATAATTTAGGTGAAAATGAGAATATTTCAGGTGAAGATGAGGAAATAACTATTTGTCAACCTCTTTGTGCCACCAAATCAAAAAAATCAAACTTGGAACAAGAGGAAGAAAATCAATCTAGTTGGCATGGATTTGACATTAATGAATAGAAAGTAGAGATTGAAATCATGTACATCACTTATCATGGTAAAGAGGAGGTAAGTAGTTTAATTGAACTTATTTCATTGTAGGCAATGATTTAATTGTTTGTTGCAAAGAAAAGAACATTAGCTTGTTTGAGATTAAACATGTGTTGGATAAATGTCCTAAATCAGTCCAAGAGACTAGAATTCAGGTTGTGGGAGATTTTTAGTCCTTAACAATGATATTCCAATGAAAAATCAGTTCCAATATAGCCCAATTCAGCCTTTTGGGGAAAACTTGCTTTCAAATTTAGATTTGAGGCAAGAAATTAGTTTTGAAAAGATAAAAGAAGAGCTGAAAGAGGATAATTTTTGGGATGAATTAGAAGTATTTTTCATGATTATACATACCAAAATTCCATCAAATCATGAAAAATTTCACAAGCAAGATTATATTGAGGTAAAAACAACCTTATTTCTAGGAGGGTTACAGGCTTTTGATTAGTCTAATCGTCAAAATAAATAAGGAGCAAAGAATGTTTTGGAAAGCAGGGTTAATTTTATTAGTGTTAGGATAAGGGGATGTCCTATTAGGTACCATAACAAACTAAAAGAGAACCAACAGGATCCATTTCCAATCATGTTTTCTTTAGAGCATGAGGAGCAACACAAAGAGGCCAATCAATCCACTTCTTCTCCTCAGTAAAACTATATAAGCTAGGTTGGGTGGGAAAATGAGTTTACCTTTAGTCTCTTGGAATTGAATACAAATCATATTGATCACCTAAACTTCCTTAAACCATTTTTGTTTATCCATAAATATACAAGGTACATAAGTTTGGTAAATAAAGGTAGCTACTTTACTCTGTCAGTTAATAGGTTTGTCTAGCACAATATTTTAGATTGGTTAGGATAGGTTAGTTTAGGATAAGTTAGATGTCTTTTTATTTTCTCTAAGAATTGTTTCACACTTTTTGAGTAGGCATAGTTGATTTTACATTCCTTTATGCACTATTGATACAAGTGGTTTTTGTCCCTTACCTTCTTTGTTATTTGTGTTGAAGATGTTTTTGGTCCTTTTAGAGTGGTTCAAGATGTTGCAGTCATGATTACACTTTTAGATCAGATTGTGATGAGATTAATGTGACTACGTGTCCAATATACTTCCCAAAGAAACTAGTCTCCTTGATTAGTAGGAAAACAACCCTTATAAGTCATCAAAAATGTTGATATTTTTGGCCTCTTAGGCAAAATATCAACCTCTATCCTTCAAACTTTGACCATTGCATTAGTTTTGTTGGGTGAATATTTTTTCAGCTAGCTAACTGGTGACCAAAATAGTTCCTATCACCATATCATAGGGAGATGGGTCATCCTGGTGTGTAGGTTTACTACATCAATAGGGGACAAATCTCTCCTCTCATCAAGGGGAGGTTCCCTATTAAATATGTGGAGGCTATATACTATATACGTAAGCAGAAAGTAAGACACAGGGGTGGGATAAACCATCCATCTCTCTTTTTTTAGAGATGATGCTGACAAACAAAAGAGAAATATGGGGTGATTGGTGATGGCACTTCTCTTCTTTCAGAAGTGCTTGTTCTTGCAGATAATAGGACTGTTTCTGGTAACAAGTGACTGGTAATCAGGTCCAAAGTAACTAGCAATCTAAGATGTAGCACAAAGTCTCCACCTTGACTACCCTAGAGGGAGATACGAAAGACAATGAGGGCACAAAGTCATCCCAAGGTCTTTTACACAAAAATAGAAAAGAAAAACACACACTGAAGACAACTATGACAACGCAAAGTCTGAAAGTAGTTGGCTTCAGGACCCTTTCCTTATCACCTCTATTAGTTCTACTTGTTAAATCAAATAAACAATAATGATTTTAGAAGATAGACATACAAAAAATATCCTAAAGTAGCATAAGCTATAACAACACAAAGTCTGCAAGTAACTTGCTTTCTCATTTAATCAAAGAAATATGAACTACAATCTGAGCTCAAAGTCTCAGTAATGCCTTTCAATTTGGGTAGAGTTTCACTTCTGGTAAGGGGAAGATCTTTTTTGTAACAATGAAAGAGTTTACATTATATAGAGGCCAGGAGAGACTTGGCACTTTGTCCCATGGAGTGACCTATGCTGCACAATCAATGCCTTGGCTGCATTTTTAACTCTATCAGGAAGGGCCATGTTGGAGTAGGGCAGCTGCCTTAACTGTGGCATGTTAGTTCATCTTCCTTGTCTTCTCCTAATTTTGAATCACTCATTCCATCACCTGCTAGCCGTGCAAATGTCTATTCTACCTTTAATTCAAAGGGGACAAACAGGTTGCACTTTCAATGTTTGCAGGCCCCAAATATCTACCTGGTGAACTGCTTCACCTATTGGAATTAACTCCCACTGAGTTTCCCTCTTTAACATGTGGAAGTATCCATCACTTCTTGCCAAGGACATGTGGAGTCTTCTACTGTATCGTGTTGAAACCCTCCACCATAGACACCTGACACTTTTTGCTATCAAGATTTTGTGAAACCATAGAAATGCTTAGGGCTCAGTCAAGCTCTCATGGATGATGACACTTGTCGGCCTCCACCGATCTCTGCCAGGGGCACATGGCATGATTTGCTGCTCTTAGAAAAACATAGTGAAGCCTTTCGTGACTACCACTTGTCACCCTCTATGGAACTCTAGAAGAATCTTTGTCGAAAGGAACCCTATAGCTTATAAGGAACTTTGAGAAGCAAACGGTGACACGTGTCACGTTTTGCTGAGTTACAATGCCGACATGTGGTGCAGTCTGAATATTTTTAGCAATCACGTAGATGCAGACATGTGGTGGCTTCCGATGAGTTTTCAAAAGGGACACGTGGCACATTCTGCCACTTCTCTAAAATAAAGCATAAAGGGGATCAGTCGATGACACTTGGCAGCATCCACCTGACTCTTTCTTTAACATGCATCTCTTTTCTTAACTGAGGCAACCTTTGAACCTGTGCATTGAATTGATTGAATGTTGAACCCATTAAACTGATGAACCAAAATAGTTCAAGGTTCAATGGCTCAACGGTTCAAGCTTTTGAGACTCGTTAAGTATTTGGGGCCACGTAACCTTAGAAATGGTTAAACTTTGAACCTCTGCCAAAGCGCTTAGCTCTTTTTAACGGCATTAAACCCTTGAACCCATTGAACCCATTGAAATAAAAAGGTTCAAGGTTCAATGGTTCAATCCTTGTTTTAATGCTTACCGATAGACCCTTTGAATCGGTTGAACCTGCTAATTATTTTACCAAAAAGTTGAGAAAATGATGAAATTGAATGTTTCAAAAAAAATTTTTGGAAAGGGGAGGGACAATTTTGGCCATGCAGGACTAAAATACTCATATGTTGTCTAAAAAATGAGGAGTCATTTTTTAGGGACAACAGCTGGATCCTATTGGGGAACTTCCTTCAGATGACAACTCGAAATAGCTGAGGGAAGTAGAAACCAAAATCTCCAGTGCCTTAAAGTGTGCCATTGGGCTATGGAGTCATGCTACCCAAAAAGAAAGGCTCAAAAAAGAAATGAAAACAAAAGAATAAAACATAAACAAAAGACTATACAAATGTACATATGTACAGGGGAACTCATCCAATACTTCAAGAGTTGAAGTGCTTCAGATGTTGCCCATTGTGAGGTAGAGAAAAGAGAGTGCCATATTGATACTTCAATTGGGAACTATTTTTACCGTTGAGCTAATGAATAGTAAATGGGCCCCTCCATAGGGAATCAAACTTTTTGTGCATCCCCTTTGGTTCTCTTCTCTTGTCCCATAGCAGGACTTGATCTCTAATCTGGAAATTGTGATTCTTTGCTTTGTAGTCGAAGAGCTTCTTCACCAGACTTTGATGGGTGGTAATTCGGTCCACCACCATAGTTCTCTGCTCATTCAGCTTAGCAAGGCACATGATCCTCTTCTCAAGTGAGTTCTCATATGTTTGATCTTTAATCACTTTAGCCAATTTCAATGCTAGAAATTTCAAGGTGATTGGTATCTCAACATTTACACCATAAAAAAGTTGGAAGGGAGACATACCAATTACTCTCTTTGGTGTAATTATATCTGCCCATAGAGCATCAACCAATGCCTTATGCCAAGTCCTTTGGTTGTTATCCACTAGCTTCTTGATGATAGTCACCAGGTTTTTATTACTTGACTCAGCCTATCCATTCCCTTGTGGGAAGTAATCAAAGGAATGGGAGAGTGTAATTCCATAGTAGAAGTAGAATTAAGTAATCTCCTAGGAAGTGAAGTAGGCTACATTATCAGTGACAATTTTGATTGGGACCCCAAACCTGGACATGATGTTTTCTTTGAGGAAATTGCATACTACTTTTAAAGTAGCATGTTTGGTTAGAACTACTTCCACCCATTTGGTGAAGTAGTCTATTTATGTAAGGACATAATCATGTCCAAAACTTGACGATGGGTTTATAGCACCAATAAAGTCAATTCCCCATTGTTGGAAAGGCTCCTCTATGACCACTGGTTCAAGAGGTAGGGCAGCTAGCTTGGGCCTTCCAAAAAATTGCTCACACAGTTCACATCTCCTGACCCACTTGTATGCATCTTGAAAGAGAGTTGGCCAATAGTACCTAGCTCATAGGATCTTATGGGCAGTCATAGGGGCATAAAAATGTCCTCCATAGGTTAAATTGTGGAAGGACTTTAGAAGTCAACTTTGTTGCTCCTTGTCCACATAGTGAAAGAACGTTCCATCAAGGTTCTTCTTGTACAGGCTGTTGTCTCAGAGGACAAAATTAGTGGCTTTCAGCTTGATGGTCCTCCTTTCTTTATAAGACAATTTTGCAAGACATTCACCATAAGTAAGAAAATGAGCAATACCTGAATATAACGCATTTTTGGTGGAGACAAAGAGGACTGTAGGTGAGTCATCCAGTTCTAGTTCTTCATGCTCCGTTCCACCTGGGTTGTTATCATCAATCAGTTGACATAGCCCCTTCCCACGCACTAGCTTTGTTGGCTTGATGATCAGATCAAAATCCTAGATTTTTTCAACTCAATTGCCTCTTTTCATCCCAAACTCCTGCTACATCAGTATAGATTTTAGTGTGGTGTCAGGGACCAAGGCAGTAACTCAAGAATTAAGGATGTATAAATAAAAATGTTTTACGGCCTTCACCACTGCATAAGCGTGCTTCTCCATATTTGAGTAATTCAACTCATGAGCTTTGAGAGGACAAATCATGAAGGAAATGGGAGATTCCATACCTTCTTCATTCTGTTGAACTAGAATTGCTGAAAGCGTATGTTCTGAAGCATAGTTGTAAATGGTGAACTCTTTGCTATAGTCTAGGCAAGCCAAAATTAGAGCATGGGCAATGGCAGTCTTGACATCCTCAAAGGCTGACTTGCCTTCTTCAGTTCAGCTGAAGGTGGCTTTTCCCTTCATCATGTTTACAATGTGCCTAGTCTTCTCAACAAACTTAGGGATGAACCTTTGTAAGAAATTCACCTTCCCAAAGAAAGAGTGAACAACAATATTGCTTATGGGCAAGGAAAGTTTTTGGATAGACTTGACTCTGTTTGATTCAATCTTTATGACTCCTTTGGACACAATGTGTCTGAGAATTTTCCCCTCTGTTACTCCAAAAATTGACTTCTTGGGGTTTAAGGAAATGCCATTCTGGTGGCAGCGTTCCAACACTTGTTACAAATGGCTCACATGATCTAGGCAATGCTTAAAGAAGATAGTCAAGTCATCAAGATAAAATATGATGAACTTACCCATCTCATCCTTGAAGGCAAGGTCCATTTCTCTTTGGAAGGTGGTACTAGCATTTATCAAGCCAAAAGGCATCCTTTTATATGCAAACGTGCCCCAAGGTGTGGTGAAAGTGGTCTTATGCTGGTTTGCTTCACCAACTTTGACCTGATTATATCTTGAGAAGCCATCTAGCATTGATAACATCTCTGAGCCCATCACTATCTACAACACTTGATCCATGATTGACAAAGGATAATTAGCCTTCAAGGATGCCTGATTCAAATTTCTAAAATCCACACAAAGGCAAATTTCACCATTCTTCTTTCTTATAGGCACTATATTGGTAATCTAGGTGGAGTGATGGATTGGGAAGATTATCCTGGCATTTAGCATTTTTTGAATCTCTAATAAAATAGTACCTGATATTTTTAGATTATAGTGCTAGGACTTTTGCCTGTAAGGTGTTGAATTAGACTTGAGAGGAATGTTGTGTCAGATTTCATCAGGCCAGAGTGATTTCAGGTCATCATAGGAGTATGCTAAGACATACATGTATTTTTTGAGCAAAGTGGTGAACTTGAAATGATCTTCAAGAGTACAACATTTCCCAATGTTCACCATCTTGGGGTCTGCCTTGGTTCCTAGATTCACTTGATCAAACTCCTGGGAGGAGCTTCAATCCATTTGCTTCTGTTTGATGAATCTATCATGCTTATCAAATAGCTTCTCAAGGGAAATAAGGCCTTTGGAAATTTTATTCCCTTTTAGTTGCAAGAACTCCTCACCTATGCTTGAAATTGATTTAGGAGTCGGTTCAGGCTCTTGAGGTTCACTGCCTTCAAAATGTATCCATTTAAAGCTATCCTTTTACTCTAAGAAGGCAATGATTTGATTGTCATTATTGAATACCTACCAATGACTGGCATTATCATGCATGCTTGGTCTAAAGACTAGCTCAATAGTGTATCTATCTCCTTTAAAGTCTAGGTGGGGGATCAAAAGGGTAGCTAAAACAACTAGTGCATCAGCTCGATTGTTGAATTTTTTGTGAACTACAGAGATGCTGAAAGCATCAAAGTTTTTGAGTTGATCATAGACTAGATTACGGTAGTGGAAAAATCTTTCATTCTTGGTTTGATACAGGTTTCTCACCTAACAAACCACCAATTCAGCATCTCCTTTAGCATGAAGGAGTTTGATGCCTTTGTCCTTAGCAGCTTTTAATCCCAACAACAAAGATTCATACTCGGCTGTGTTATTAGTGTTGCTGAATTGCAACTTATAAGATGAAGGAAAAATATCTCCTTGAGGAGATATTAACACAAACCTAGCTCTTGAACCGGTGGAGGAGCAGTTGCCATCAAATTCAAGAATCCATACCTCATTGGATACTAATTTTCCTTTGGGTTCTTCTTTATTCAGAGGAGGGGGTTCTTCCACACTTGCATTGGGCTCATCAAATTCTTCTACTATTCTACCTGAATGTATTTCCAGGTTGTCACCTATAGGAGCTTCATCATATGTCTCATGAACTCCGTCCGTGTACAGAAAGTAGTTACCCATGCCTAAAGACTCGAACATGATTTGAGCTTCAGGTGTTGAGGTCTAGGTAACTACATATTTTGTTTCTTTTTCAGGGAGTAGCCTCTTCATGACACCTTTGATTGGAATCCTCAACTCTAATACATCCATGCTCAATTCACCACCAATATTATTACAAAAATTCTACCCAAGAGGATACCATATGATGCTGGGACGTCTGCTACCAAGACAGTCATCTTGATTCTTTTGTCTAGAAAGACAATAAATGCAAATTGGGCATCTTTTATTTGCCCCAGCAATGGCACTTATTTGTTCTCCATGGAGAAGCACCTACCAAACATCTTGGTTAGTGTGAGATCAAGGGATTCGGCTACTTTAGCAGGCATGACATTATCTGAAGCTCTAGAGTCAATAATGCAATTATTTAGCTGCCATCCATTTATTAGCAATGAGACATAAAAAGGTTCAGTCCTACTAAGAGTGGCAGGAGGGGAAATGACAAGATTGTTTCTAGTGGATGCATCCTTGGGGGGAGCATGAGTCACTTTGGGAACTGCTTGTTTAATAGGGACATTCTGGTTTTTAACACACTAAACCAATTTATCTAATTATTCAAGATGGGATTGCAGGAATTCAAATTCAGACATTTGAATCTTGGTTTTCTTAATATAATCAATTATGTCAAATGCTAGAAATGAACTAGGTGCGGAGGATGAGAGCTCATCTTTTTGAGTTTTAGGGGGGGAAGAACTGAACTGTGAGTTTGAAGTAAAAGGCGTAGGGGCATTTGGGGTACTTACCTTTCTTGCAATCACTAGGCCCTTTGGCTAGAAAGGGAGAGTGGATCCCTACTTAGCAATTGAAACTCCTGGTTGAGGTTGCTCCTCTACTTTCTCTTTATCAGCTTGTTGAGCTGATTGATTTTTGGATCGGGTAAATACAACATATGAACCCTCAGCTGCATTGCCTTTACTCTTGAGTTCATCCTGATAGTTTAGGAAACCAATATGGGAGTCACCAGCTAATTCTTCTTCTTCCTCAGTGAAGAGATTAACATCATCTTCAGGATTCAACTCAGGCTAAGATGAGAAGTTCAATTCAGCTTCAAGATATCCAATTACTGAGTCAGTTAGAGGTGCTTCGAGGGTGAGATTCCTCTATGGAGGAGCAAGGTGATTTTGCTGTCCCTAATTCTTGGTAGTATTGCCTTGGTACGCCTGATTCTGAAATGTCCTCCTGGGTATATCTCTATATGCAAGAGTAGATGACATTCCTTGTGCCATTTTCTTCCTGAGAGCTAACACTTCATTTACTAGCTTCTGCATCATAGGATCAGTGGTGGCGAAAGGGGAGTATTCAAAAGAAGAAGATTTACCTCTACTTGGGTCCCTCCTTATCTTTCTTGCTAAGATAAGGTCATCTTTAACTTTGGTATCCAAATCTTGAGCAACTTTGAGATCTATGCGACTGGCTCTTCTTAGCAGAAAACTCATTTCAAGCAGTTGTGAGTTAATGAAGAAGCATTTCAAGTTTTTAGGGGTCGGCTGAGCAATAGAAGGAATTCGGTTCCTCAGCTTATCATACTTTTCTATGAAATCCCTCATAGGCTCTTGAGGCTCCCTCTTCATTTGCGTGAGTTGGGCCAACAAGGCATGTGCATCCTCTATAGGCTTGAATCTGGCCTTGAATTTGGCTTTGAGTGTGTCCCAATCAGTTACTGATTAGGCTTTTAGGTGGTAAAACTAGTCTACAATAGCACCTTATAGTGTTTCTACAAAAATCCTAACTGCCACGTCCTCAAATTCTATGCCTATCACGCCACAAGCTATGCTGAAGGTGGTAACGTGTTCATCAAGATGAACTTTTCCATCCCTAAAGAATTTGGGGAAATTCTTTCTCAAGCTTCGTGGAAGTTCATGTAGGGGTGGAGTTAAATTAAGTGGGCTAAAAGAGTTACCCCAAGGACCTTAAGCTACCATGATGGGATTATTGAAAGTAGGGATAATAAATCTAGGTAGAATTTGGATAGGCAAGGCTTTACTAACTATAGGAAAAGTAGCTCTGCCTTGTGTTGGTGTCCTGGTACGGGTAGGAGGGACACTCTTAGATCGTTGAACTTGAGGTTGGGGAGAAAGTAAATCAAAATATCTTTGCTGTGCTAACTCAAAGATAGGATCAACAACACTTTGAGATCTCTGGCTTTTGGTATAGCGTGGGGTTGCCAGATTGTGAATCAAAAATGAAAAAGGACTGGTCACACTTCAGTTTGAAGCTTGAGGCTTCAAACTCTTGTCCTTCCCCAACAGAGTCACCAAAAATTGTTGGGTGAATATTTTGTCAGCCAGCTAACTAGTGACCAAAATAGTTCCTATCACCACAACATACGGAGATGGGTCATCCTGGTGTGTAGGTTTACTACATCAACAGGGGACAAATCTCTTCTCTCATAAAGGGGAGGTTCCCTATTAAATATGCAGAGGCTATATACTATATAAGTAAGCAGAAAGTAAGACACAGGGGTGGGATAAACCATCCATCTCTCTTTTTTCATAGATGATGCTAACAAATAGAGGAGAAATACTGGGTGATTGGTGATGGCACTTCTCTTCTTTTATAAGTAACATTCAGCTAAGAGCCAGATCCCTTCTTGGATATTAGAAATCCTGGTGAAGTGACAGAAGGCACTTCTCTTCTTTCAGAAGTGCTTGTTCTTGCAAACAACAGGACTCTTTGTAGTAACAAGTGACTGATAACTAGGTCCAAAGTAACTAGCAATCTAAGATATAGCACAAAGTCTCCACCTTGAGTACCCTAGAGGGAGATATGAAAGACAATGAGGGCACAAAGTCATCCCAAGGTATTTTACACAGAAACAAAAAAGAAAAACACACACTGAAGACAACTATGACAATGCAAAATCTGAGAGTAGTTGGCTTCAGGACCCCTTCCTTATCACCTCCACTAGTTCTGCTTGTTAAATCAAATAAACAAGAACACTTTTAGAAGACAGACATATGAACAATCTCCTAAACTATCACAAGCTATAACAACACAAAGTCTGCAAGTAACTTGCTTTTTCATTCAATCAAAGAAATATGAACTACAATCTGAGCTCAAAGTCTCAGTAATGCCTTTTAATTTGGGTAGAGTTTCACTTCTAGTAAGTGGAATATCTTTTCTATAATAATGAAAGAGTTTACATTATATAGAGGCCATGAGAGACTTGGCACTTTATCCCATGGAGTGACCTATGCTGCATAATCAATGTCTTGGCTACATTTTTGATTCTGTCAAGAAGGGCCATGTTGGAGTAGGGTGGCTACCTTAACTATGGCATGTTGGTTCATCTTCCTTGTCTTCTCCTAAGTCTAAATCACTCATTCCATCACCTGATAGGTGTGAAAATGTTTATTCTACCTTTAATTCAAAGGGGACAAACAGGCTGCACTTTCAATGTTTGTAGGCCCTAAATATCTACCTGGTGAACTGCTTCACCTACTAGAATTAACTCCCGTTGAGTTTCCCTCTTTGATGCATGGTATTATCCATCACTTCTTTCCAAGGAAACATGGAGTCTTCCGCTACATCGTGTTGAAACCCTCCACCATCGACACCTGACACTTTTTACTATCAGGCTTTTGCAAAATCATAGAAACGCTTGGGGCTCAGTCGGGCTCTCATGGATGATGACACTTGTCAGCATCTGCCAATCTCTGCTAGGGGCACGTGGTACAATCTGCTACTCTTAGAAAAACATAGTGAAGCCTTCTACAATTTCCACTTGTCACCCTCCATGGAACTCTAGAGAAAGCTTTGTCGAAAGGAACCCTGTAGCTTATAAGGAACTTTGAGAAGCGAACGCTGACACGTGTCACATTTCACTGAGTTACAATGCCAACATGTGGTATGGTTTGAATATTTTTAGCAATCACATGGATGCAGACACCTGGTGGTTTCCAATGAGTTTTCAAAAGGGACACGTGGCACCTTCCACCACTTCTCTAAAACAAAGCATAAAGGGGATCGGTCGATGACACTTGGTAGCATTTTCCTGACTCTTTCTTTTGTGCGCATCTCTTTTCTTAACTGATGAAACCTTTAAACCTGTGTGTTAAACTGATTAAATGTTGAACCCATTAAACTGATCAACCAAAATGGTTCAAGGTTCAATGGTTCAATATTTTGAGACTCATTAAGTATTCGGGGCCACAAAACCTTAGAAATGGTTGAACTTTGAACCTCTGCCGAAGCGCTTAGCTCTTGTTAACGGTGTTGAACCCTTGAACCCATTGAACCCATTGAACTAAAAAAGTTCAAGGTTTAATGGTTCAATCCTTTTTTTTGATGCTTGCCGACAAACGCTTTGAACTGGTTGAACTTGCTAATTTTTTTACCAAAAAGTTAAGAAAATGACGAAATTGAATGTTTTAGAATAGATTTTTGGAAAGGGGAGGGACAATTTTGGCCATGCAGGACCAAAATAGTCATATGTTGTCTGAAAAATGAGGAGTCATTTTTTAGGGACAACAAGTTTCCTTCCCAAAATATATAAATTTCATGTTTTAAACACCATTAATGATATGTTTTTGAAAGTTATAGAGTCATTTAAGTTTCATTGTTCCTCCATTACACCTCAATGGCCATGTCTAGCATAAATGTTGACTTGTTTCAATTTTCACCCTTGTGACTCTAATCAACATCCCCCATTCACTCAATAAGACCACTACCTCACCTAAAAATGAATGCTTCATCATGATATTCAATTCATCAACTTGTTCTAACATCCAAATGCCTCTCAAAGGGGAATTTTTGTAGGTCTTCTAGGTGAAGATTTATTAGTGGTAGGTCTCAAACATGAGGGAGGTTTGCAAACCCAAGACTTGAGTTCAAGAGGTCAAGTAGAGTATGAAAAATGTTTGTAGGCTTGGTTCTAGGTAGAGATGGACTAAGTAATAAAGGTACAAGATGGATATTGAAAGCATGAAATCCCTGTATAGACCTCTATGCATCAAGTAAATCTCATCATGATCACTATTTGTGAGACTAAATGGATAACTTAGCTCTAAAATTCAAAATTACATGTTTTTAAGGTAGGAATATAAAGGTTTTATAGGTGTTCATACTCCCTAGGTATGGGATGAGTGTTTAAAAGAGATAAAGGTCCAAAAGGGGGCCATCAAGTCATTTTAGCCTTAAACAAGCTTCTATTTGGTGACTTAGGGCATTAAAGGTGATTTTAAAGATGAAATATTCTTTAAAGGATTTTAAGTCATTCTTTTAGGTCATGGATGTGGTATAACATTCACAAGGGTCTCATTTAGATCATTTATGGGTTTTAAAGTTCCTTTATAATTGCTTTAAATTCATTTGTGGTGTTAGAAGTTGTTCTGGACTTGGTTGACCTAATCTTCTCCTTCTTATTGGTCTCCTCATTGACCTCATTAAACTTAAAATGTAGGGGAAACCTACCACAATTTCATTACCAAGTATCCATAATGTTTATTAGGCATTTCTTTCTTATTGCCACCAAAAGTGCCATAACAAAGTTAGTTGTAGGTTGTAGACATGAGACCATCATGGAATCATATACATTTTGAGGAAATAAGACAAGATCACATGTAGAAAAAGGCATTATAAGACCTCTACATAATTAAGAAACATTATTTTAGATGTTTCATATCTCCTTTGAGGCTTACGTCTAACATGCATGACAAAGAATTATGTTTCCATGGAAGTGTGAATAATGTTTATAAGATTCTTAAGGAAAAAATAGAGGTTACAGGGTTAGTTAGGACATGAAATCATAGGTTCAATTTTAAGGAAGTTCCTCCACATCTCATATGATCATCTCCAAGTCTCATAGAGTCACCTATAAGCTCTTATAAGGCTAAAAAAGACATACAATTAATGAACAAAGCCAAAACACTAAAGTTGTATTCTTATGCAAGCAAAAAGAATCAAATTATATCTTAAATATGGTAATGTATGGATCAAATTAGATTTAGATAAGGTTATTAGATATGTGGAGTATCATCCCAAATCATCAAACTGATTCAAGAGGATCATAAGTACATGTTTCGCTAAGGAGAATGCAAATTAGTATTAAAACCTCTAAAACCTTCGAAGCCTATAACTATACTTTTCAAGGTTGTAAATATTGTGAAAGTAGATACAATGGAGTTTTAGAGTTTCCTAGTGATGTCAAGACTCTCCATGATCACCCTATAATAAATGTTGCAAGTTGCAAGAGTTTGAAGGAATGATCAGGATTTCTAAAGGAGTTTTAATCTTGAGATGGCCTTCATAGGCCTGTAAACACAAAGGTAAAGTTTAAATGCACTTTGACGTGTTTTTTATTATGATTAAACATAATTAGACTAGACCATCTAAATAGGGGTGTAGACTCATAATGCATATCCTCAAGTTTTCAGGGTGTCTCAATTATGAGAGATCTATACAAGGTTATAGGTTAAAAAAGGGGTTTATAATGTGTTTTTAGGTGTTATAACTTGGGTGGAGGATCCTAAATAAAAATAAGTGAATTCCCATTCACATTACAAGATCATTCAATCATAGGTACAGGTCCACAAGGGCTCAAGTTGTAAGGTTTATAGAAGTTTTCAATCTTAAAGAATAAGGTGTAGGTTTAAATTAAGGAAGATTGGTTTTCAGTGAATTTCAAGAGGTATCCATGAGGGAAATAAATATACCAAGGATAAAAATATCTCTTATTACTATCCATGTCATATAAACAAGGGTGTATCCTCAAAAGAGTCATCTTTAGGACATAATGTTTCAAGTTTGGGAAAATACCTACACAAGCCTACAGATCATGGATAAAGGCTAGTTTTTTTTATGTTTTTGTGATTGATTTAACCCAAAAAAGGATTTTAGGTTGAATATGGGGTTTATAAAGTCATATAAAATAATAATCTATTGATAATCTACATAACTCAAGATATATATATTTTTAAGCAACTAGCATGTTTGTTGCCATGTACACCCTAATTTTTAAAAAAAGGGGATAACTTGAGTTATAACCATAAAAATTATTTAAATTAAAAATAATGTATATTTTGTTGTTTTAGAACTTTTAGAGGTGGTTTTAGGTCTGAAACATGCCTTAGGAGAGATAAAATTCCAAATATAGTCTATAGGTCTGCACTTTTGCATTAAAGGCTTGACTAACAACCCTGAAACCTCTATATCTTGCAAAATACTTACCCAAAAGATCTAAAACTTGGAGGGTAGATGCATGAGGAATTTTATTTTCATTTAAAAGTTATTTTAATATGTTTGGGGTGAGTATATCTCAATAAAATGACAAAATATAGGTCTATCTACCTCTTAGAAGGTCCCAAAGTATGATCTAAACATCTATTACATTTGGTTTGATCTCCAAGACTTGCCTAAATGTCCAATGGAGTGGATTTGAGGAACTATTAGTAAATAATTTATAGACATACAATTCACCTTACCTAGCTCCATGTATTATTCAAAGTAAGAAACCTAATTTACAAGCATGTTTGTGGTGATTACAGGGCAATATGTTTGTTTCATAAATATTCATGAGTAATGAAGAAAGTTGTTGGCAATTATAGACTTTAGAGAGAATATGAACACAACACAAGGAGATGAGGACAAAATTTATAGGTTTTAGACCATTTTCAGGATTAAAAATTCATGAAATAAGATTCCATGCAAGGTTTTAATGTTTAGTTTTAAGAACTAAGGTTTTGAGCTCTCAAAACCTTAACCTACAGGTTATACGCCTAAGATCCAAATTAGAAGGTTGACACCACTTATCATGTCTATTTTATGAAGTTTCAAGAATTGACCATAAGTGAATACAAGATAATGATAAAGTATTCAATAGTACTTCATGATGTCAAGAATGGGAAATGGTTCTTTAGTTCAATAAGTGAGTATAAGCTTTCAAAACATGCCTAAATAGGATGAAGTCCCTCATGATCAGCCTAAAGTGTTTCCAAGGCTATTTATAAGTTACGAATTATAAAGGAGATCCTTAAAAGAATGAATAAGTAGATTCACCACTCTAATAAGTAAATTTTAGGTTTTTAAGGAGATGAGAAGGTATAATGTGATCTTCAACTCATGAAGCTGAATGCTTCTCAACCTTTCTAAGGTCTCTTTGAGTAAATATAAGGAAACACGACTATATGGTTTAAAATGATGACAAGAGGAAGTTATAAAGCCTCTATAACCTCCATTAAATTCATATTTAAGTGTACCATCAAGGATTATGAATCAAATTTAAGACAAACTTGCGAATTCCTACCCTAAATCCAAGGAAATGTTCATTCAATGAGGTCAAAAAGTCATGAAGATGTTTGAAACTGCCCCTAAAAATGTGCAACCTCTCCAAGGGAGTGGGTAGCATGGAGTTAAGGAAGAAGTTCAATATTGAAGTCAAAGGAGTGATGAGTTAGCACCTATAATAAAGATAAGGAAACCATGATCCCTAAAAAATAGATCAGTCTTGAAGACTATTTGACCAAATCAAGCATGCCTGGCAGCCCCATGATGCATTACTATGCCACTCTACTTGAGGATCAGCCTGTAAACAAGGCATAATGCATTAAATGAGGGATAAAGGCATTGATTTCATGTTCTATTTCTATTTTAGTATTGTTTCATTGAGTAATGATAAAATTTATGGAGATTCCTTATGCTTTCCTCTTTTCTCTTATTCTGATTTTCCATATATACCTATAGAAATAATTGTAAAAGGTATCACTCTACTAGTTGTAATGAAATTTATTTTTGAATATACTTATATTTTTGGAATTTAATCCTTTAGATCAATTTTATATCTTCTCCATGTTTGTTCATTGTGTGATTCTAATGTTTTTTTGACCTATGCATGTGGTAAAAAGTGTTCTCCCTTGCATGTGTCCATTTCCCCTCAAATTTGAACAAGTTAACTCTTTTATTGCAAGTCATGTGCTGTGTTACATCAGGATATGATAGCAAATGGTTATGAAACTTATCTTAGTGTGTATTTATCAAGACCTTTTATCCATTCATTCCAATTATAATATAGGCCATAACCTCCATGTGAAATACTAATGCATGAAAAGTTTGATTTTTAGAGTGTGTAGAGCAAGATCAGTCTTTCATAAGTCCTATTGTGCTTTCATAAGTAGGTAGAGGAGACATCAAATCATTGGTGCATCACTTTATGTTTATTTTTTAGTTTCCTTCTCTTTTTTCACACCAAATCATAGAGTAGGCTTAGTTTAGGTGATCTACCAAGGGAACCAACCCTATCTAGAGATTCACTCCTCACACAAGGTCACCCACAACCTAAGGAGTGTTTCTATTGTGTTAATTGAAGTGAGAATCCTTGAAACAAATTATACAAAGGGTATAAATTCAAGTTGACAATAATAAAGTTCAATAGGCAAACAAATACATAATGTTGAGTCAACAACTGACTAGACCTATACATATTTGATAGGTGGACCAATCATTTCCTCCCAAGTGGACCAATCACATGGTGACACATGACAAAGAGAAAAGGAAAATGGATTCATGTGGTTTTTGCCTCTAGTCTTTGAAAATGTACCAATTTTCATGTGGGGTCCATGTTATTTACCAATTAGAGGTCCTTTAACTAGTCAGGTCCTCTTTTTGTAAGGAGGGGGACCTTACTACTTTTCTTCTCAATGCATATGAAGAATTCTTCCATTTAAAATATCTTTCAAGCCTCAACATGGTGAATGTGGGAATAAATTACCATATTTTTCAAATCTTAACACCCATTCCAAGTGGAGAGATCAATCCTTAAACATAGTTGCAGTAAGATTACAACATGGCATGCTAATTGCCCATAGAACCGAGACCAAGTCCCAACATCAATGTGGCATCCAAGTCACCAAATTGAGTCTAACTTTTAAGAATGAACTCAGAGCATCCGTGGACTGAACTCTAAGGTGAGTTAATGGTGGTGTTATGACCAAATCAAAGGTGTATACAATTTTATTTAAGGCTTGTATTTGTTTGTTAGCCCATCAATGTGGGACTAAAATGCCAGCATATACAAAGAATAACACTAAAAACACTAGGTGGACTCTCCAAGACCAATTCCAAGATAAAGGATGGTCCTAAGACCACTTCACATGGAACAAAATGTGTTTTTAAACCTTTGTTATGTTTCACAACCTATACATATGGGACAAAGGTGGCATTTAAGATCAAATCAAAAAGAGAGGAATGTTTTTTGCTTATATTTATTGCATTTCCCATTAATGTGGGATAATATAGTTATCAAATGTTCTAAAATGTGCCAAGGCTTATCAAAAGTATCATTCAAAATGAAATGTGGGAGTAGGGATTTAAGCCCTTCAATCCATGTATCCTATTTTTAGCCTTTACCTCTATGTCATGCCACTTTTGGTGGGAGAAAATAAAAGAGCTAGTATTTATCCCTTTATTATGGCCTTGTAAGCATAAACAAAGGTGTAGGAAGGAGGATTTGAAGCCTAAAACCTTGGGAAAAAGACTAAGAACCCAACCAATGGATTAGGAAGCTTGAAAACATTATAAAAAGGATGTATTTGACTTTAAAATGTAACTTTTTGCCTTTATAAAAGGAGAAAAAAGCAAGTCTATGTATTTTTATTACAGGAGCATAAAATTGAAGGCCAAGGAGACATTGCAGAGACCTCTTAAAGACATTGAAGATAAAATTTAGCCCCTTATTGGGACAAATAGAACTGTATTGGAAGAAATTTGATGTAAGAAAGATTATTTGGCATCATTTAATCTATCGATTCATACTTTGAGTGAACCTGGAGATGTAGTCAAAATTGGACAAACTTTGTTACCAATTTCTTGGGTATTGTTATATGTTATTTCAATTTTCATGCTTTAATATCAATTTTTAAATACTAAATTTTAATCAAATAATCCATTTTTTATGTTTTTAATGGGAATTTAAGAAAATATAGTTTAGTATTTGAACTGGTGAATTAGTGAGTGTTTCACATTAACTACCCATTTTTAAATCATCAGTTATCCAATCCTCAAAATTAATCTAATTTGAAAATCTTTAGAATCTATAGGTCAGCCCATTTATTTTATTTAACTCTTTCATGATATATTAACAAAATGTGTGGTATAAATACAAATTTAATCCAATTCATTTTTCATCTAGAGAAATACCAAGCAAACACATATTCAAACTCATTTGATTGATTACACAATTGAGATATATTTCCATATTATTTTGTGCTTTCATATCAATCATATGAGCAATCATATTATAGGTCTAAAGCACTCAAATAACAACTCATGGGAAATATTTGTCAAGTTACAAGATAGATCATTGCATGTCCTTGCATAAAGTATATTTCACCCTTGTGCACACACAAGTAATCACATAGGGAATAAATATGTAAGTATGAAGGCATCTTCAGAGTATTGACTAAGTAGGTAGTGCTTATTAATAGAGGGATCTTTGAGGTCAGCTCAACTACATGTGCCTACTAACCCATTTTGGCAAGGTATAAAGACTTAAGGTGAAGAGTTAGGGTTTTATCCATATAGTGTCACCTATAATTTGCATGTGTGAATAAAATACATCATTATAAAGGAAACATAAAACTAAAAAGGCTCTAAGTGGTTACTTCATAATATAGTGAATATTATGTACTAGGTATTTTTTTTGATATCAGGACACTTGCATTGATGCAAGCATCCAAAGGCTAACGTAAATGTCTAGGCCTCCATAAATAATATTTCCACTATTTGGTGACCAAATCTTGATCTTGTTTCTATCTATTTATATCTTTGCATATCTCAAATCCACCTACATATTTATAGATAAACTAAGTATTATCTCTTCTTCATGTTTATGTAATCAATTATTATTTTAATGTACTTGCTATATTTAATATAACTCAACATTTTAATTTAAAATATTTATTTATCTAAGTTTTAAAAATAATTGGATAAATTTAGAATACTTTTATTCATTCTTGTGTATAGACTATTCTGCATTTTCACCCTCACCTAACATGATTAAAAAAGGGTTAAACATGAGATTCTTTAAGAAAGACCAAATGTACCATTCATTAGTGTAATGTATAGCCTTCAATATTATAAAATTAACATGCATTAAAATATCATTACAAATGTTGAAAATCGGAAATCTTTCATGCATAGAGAATTTTAAAGTGAACCAATAGTTGAGTGTAAATCCTCTTTATTTAATAATGAACATGTTACAAAGAATGAATGTTTTCCTTCTTTGAAAAATATTAAAAATATTACCAAAATTGAATATTTTATTCATTTAGCTCATGAAAATACAAATAGTAAAAGTACTTCTCTCTCTCTAGATCTCAATGATACACATGCACGTACTAATCATCTCCCTATCATTTTAGGTTGGAAAGATGAAATTGATAATACTATTCAAATTAGTGTAGATGCATACTCTTCTCTTCTTATTCCAATTCAAGATAAAATAAAAAGCATATTTTCCAAAGGTTTCTTGATGAAATAATTTCCCAATAAGTAGAAATAATTCACCTAAATATTCACCTACTAGTCACGCTAATGTTCCTTTGTCCTATGGTAATGATGTATCTATACTAGAAATTAATGTAGCATCTTCTATTATTATCTCCTTTGAATTCAAAAATAAAAGTGAAACTTGCATTTTTTATTCCTATGATGATGTTTCGAACAAAATAGAAACTATTACTTTTTCTCCCTCCACATTTTTTTCTCAAAATCATGTTCCAATTCTAGATGAACATCATAAAAGTACATCTTGTATTCATCTTACATGAAATGAAGATTCAAGAAGTTAATCTCTTTGCCATGATAGTTATGTTGACCTTCATGAAATCCAAAATGATATAATTACCTCTCTTGAATCATCATGAAATATGAATGTTCCCTTAAATAATAATTTTCAATCATGTAATGATCCTACCTTATAATAAAATAATAGTTATAAAGAGGCTAACATTCCTATGTTTCATGTGGATGGTAAATTACAACCTATAAATGCACCTTCAAACTCATCAACAATTCCTCCTAGTGACATTGTATCTATGATGACTATTATAAGATATATTCAAAATCAAATGATTATTCTTAAGTTACAAATAATTTCAAATTAGGATACTCTTAATGATAAAATTCTAGAGGATGAACCCCTTACATGAGATGTTTTTAACCATCCTTATCCTACCAATTTTTTTATGCCTATGTTACCTTCATTTTATGGTCAAGGAGACCCTACAAATCACTTGAAACAATATGTACATTCCTTTTATCATTGGGCTAAAGATATATGCTTATTATTAAAATCCTTTCATAAAAGTTTAACATGAGAGGCTAATAATTGGTTTAATATCCTTCCAAATGGTTCATTACCAACTTTAAAAAAACTTGAAGACGTATTTTTATCCAAATTCCATAAGTATAAACTACCTAAGTTACCACTGGAAAATTTATGAGGCTTCACACAACATGAGGTGGAGTCTATTTGAGATTATGCTATTTGATTTAAGGATGCATAATATTCCTTGAACTATACATCATGAAATTTGGAAGTGCAATTCATATTTAGCAGGGCCTTTTTTTCTCTGCTTAAAGAAATATCATTGCATATGCCTTTTAATACATTTGTTAGCTTATATATGGATGTACATAAACATGCATGTGCACTAAAAAACACCAATACCAAATTAAATACATATTCACCTAAAGGCAAACATGTTACAAAAAATATCTACAAAGCAAAGAAAAAAACCAAGGGGGTTCATGATCCATATCAAAACCTTCTTCCAAATCAATAGTTCATACCAAGGAACAAATAATAAAAGTTTTACATAAAGGAAATTAATCTGCATATGAAATACCTCTTACAATTAAAACATCTACCTCTACTAAGAGGCAAACACTTCAGTTTGTCCACTTAAGAGACAAACCACATGATATATTACATACACTATTGGACAAATGGTTGATTACTCTCCATTTGAATTATTACCATCCACCACATAAATTTGAAAAGGTGAAAGGAAAACCATTTTTAACTTACCATGGTATCAATGGGAATCACAACAATGATTTTTTTGATTTAAAACAAAAACTTAGACAACTTGTATACATAAGAGTTATTAAATTTCATAAAGAGACAATACGGTATCCTTCTCCCACTTCTTCTAGAGGTCACTCTAAGAGAGTCGAGACATCTCATATCGCTCCTATGAAGGAACACATGGCTTATAGACCCTTATAAAATAAAATAACTAGGAGAAGTGTTTATTTTAATACATATTCTACAATGATTGATCCCTCCCACATTGATCCTACCAAGGAATCATTGGTTAATCAAGCTCTCACTAGAGGTGCACTTACAAGAAACACAACTAAATGCTATAGAATCCAATCATACTTCGACACCTATATTTTTACACTGTAATAATGTATACCTAAATCACTTCAAAAGGAATATAAATTAAATATATACACTTGATATTTATAAATATACACTTGATATTTATAAATATGTACCAAATTTTGTGTTAGAATTAAAAATAAAAGTACAATTTCCACATAATCAATATAGTGAAGCATTTTTATTCTCAACTAGATTCTATTGTGTATGATGATTGCCTTAGTTATCATTAAATAAAACTAAATGAACAACTAAAAATAATTTAACACATTAGTAAACAATGGGTTCCATGAACCACTATTCCTTTTATTACCTATTCATTACTATAGAGTCTCATGAGACAATCATGGGGTACCACCGATTCTACAGTGCCAAATATGACAATTACATATGCCCTTATGATTATCACCAGTTTAATTTACCAAATTTAGAGTTTAGAGCTTCATATGAGAATCCATTATATGGGATTATAGATTATAATTTTACTTCCAAATATTCAAAAAAATAGGAAAAAAAAAATATTCTAGAAAAACATTCAAGTAAAATAAAAAACGAAAGAAAAAGGTCAACATACACATGTTTACTAGCTTATGACATCTATGTTGTTTAATTTATGTTAGTATCTAACATATCATTTATTTTATATATACACATGTTTCATGCATATTTTAGTGTATTAAATTCATACATTGGATCCATGATACATGCACATATAAATTTTAGACCTTTCATTTTCCCATGTGACACACTACATTGGGAGAATCTATTTACTTGATCATGATCGATACTAGTTGTATTATTTTATGATAAATTTTACATTATAATATTAATATTATATAATAACACTTACACATATCTATACACATACTTACTTATTACACCTTCTACTTGATATGTTATTTTACATGACATTGTTTGTTAACACATATATGCATAGACTAGTATGATATGCTTATACTTCATTCATTCACACTATCACTTCCTTGTCTATACTTCTTATTTTTTATTATCTTGATTTTTGAGCATTTAAAATTTTTCCTTATTTATAGGACCCTATTCCACTATGTGTTATTTATTTGTGTAGACATTTGAATATGTCCTCCCTTTGAGTGTGTGGAATTTGAACATACCCCTTATTTGCAGTCTCCTTAGACCCCTTTTGTGTGACATTGAGAGATATTATGTATATGTTTGATTATTTTATAAGATTGTATTGTTACTTTCTATATGTTTCCATGATCCATATCATGAAGCTTAGGACTTTTTGTGATCACATACTGCAAGCTTTATTGACATATTTACTTAGACATACTACATGATTCATACATAAATAATATAGTGATATTATCATTTTAAGTTAAGGTGACTAATATATACCACTAAAATCACCTTAAAATGGGGGAAATATTTATGGGGGAATATCATAGAGACATGAATCCACACATACACAGGGGACATAATTTGAAATTTTTTACATGATTCAAATATACACTTGAATCATAATCCTATACATTTGACACTAGTATTTTTTATATATTTAGATATAGTTATTCATATTTTTAATAGATCAAAGGTTATATTTTAATAGATACTTTAGATTGAGACACATTAAAGATGCATATGCCATGCAAGTGTACTAAAAATTGTAAATATATATTCAAAAATTTTTACCAAGAAACACCATTTTGAGTCTTTCCTATCAATATTAGTTGACTCCTTTGAGTAGTGTGGTTGAGATTATATGCCCTTACTGGTATTATTAATAATTACCTTTTATATTTTGAGTTTGTTATACCACTTAGATTGACTTTATTATATATTCACTTGAGTTGTGTGACTATGATTCAATGATATCAATGGTCGTGTCACAACTCACCCTTACACTATATTGGAGGCATATTTAACCTTAAATTTCCTCTTCAAATATCCAAGTTTTAGATATAAACCTATTTTTCAACACTAATGCTTTATAAAAAATCATCTTTACCAAAGAACAGTTCCAAGGGGAAATATGGTTACATTGACACACATATGTACTTAGTCCTTGTTATTTTTACTTTTTTAAGAATTTCAATTATTCAATTTCAGATTACATACACTAATTTATAATGTATCATGATTTTAATTATAGGTTAATACACCACCAAAAAATTCATCAAGGCTCAAGCATAGATAAGGTGTATTGTACACACCTAAGTACACATTTATTTTGTTTAACCTAGTAATTTCATCCTTATGCATTGCTAGATTAAAAGGGAGAAAATATAAACACTATATATCATCTTTTATATTTGAAAAATACCAATTAAATCTATACCCTTAAATTTTAGACCTTACTGCTGCCAAAAAACTCGCATCCATCATCTCATTGTGCCTAAATGATTATCTTATGGACTAATTCTATTATTTTGATGATCTAGATCACCTTTACACTATAGAAAGCTTAAACTATGATTTATATCTCTCACTATTAGTTATATAACTTCAAAAATTTTCTAATTTTCTGGACACTACCATTTTGATATAGACACTAGTGTCTAGATTCCATATCTAGTGTCCATACATTAAAAGTCATCCAAATTTAAAATATTTTGAAACATATGGGCCAGACTATTTGTTTTATCTAACTCTTATATGATATGTTTTCAAAATGTGTGGTATAAATAAAAATCAAATCCTATTCATTATTGATCTAATAAATACTAATCAAGTACCAATTCAAGCTCATTCAGTCAATTGCACAACTGACTTCTATATCCCTATTATTCTTTATTTCTATATGAATCATAGGAGCAACCATATTACAGGTGTGAAGCATTCAAATAAAAACTCATGAGCAATATTTGTTAAGTTACAAGCTATATCATTACATACCCTTGTATATAACATATTACACCCTTGTACACACACACAAACCCATACTTAGGGGAAAACTACATATGTCTGAGGCCCTCCTTATAGTATTGGATATGTAGGCAGTGCTCATTGATAAAGAGGTTGTTGAGGTCAACTTGATTTCATGAGTCTACTAACATATTTTTATCAAGGTGAAATGACCTAAGATGAATAACTATGGTTTGATCTATATATAGTTATATAAAGCTTGTGTGCATGATCTAGACACATCAATAAAAAGATGATAAAAAACCCTAATAGGTCTAGGTAGTTATTTCTTAATATAGTAAATATTCTATATAGGATATAAGCATTGAGCCATAAACCTAAGCATTGATGCTAGTCTTCACATGTCAATGGTAGTTTCTAGGTCTGTAGAAATAATATTTACAAAATTTGATGATGGGATCCTGAGCATCAATATCCCTATTCCTACACTTATACATCTTAGATCCACTCATGCATCTAAAAACCAACTAAGTATTATATATTCTTTGTGTTATAATTATCCTAATATCAATTATCATTGTAATTTTTATATTTGGTAACATTATATATTCATAATATTATTTTATCCAAATTAACTAATTTGTTTTGCTTTATAATAGTTTCACACATTCATTTGATTATGTTATTCTAACCCCTTAACCCTTATTTATCCAAACAATCAAATCTAAAAAGGGTTAGACATAGGTATTTACTTACTTTACCATCATCCACATCCTTTTATATTTTGGCTAAAGTAGCAAAACAAAATTAGGAGAAACCAATTCGATTTCTAATTTAGGGCCCCGACATTTAAAAAATAAGATGCCTACAGTCATAAGATTGAATCCCTTATCCTCAATATTTTGGATAAGAAACTCAAATTTTAGTAAGCTAATTAATTCGACATGCCTTATTTTATGGAAAATATTTCACAATAGAGTCAATGTAGACACCATAAAATCAAGTGTTTTCTCAATGCTAATAGGAATTCCCCTAAAAAAACCTACCCAACCGTGAAAAGGCTTTATAGAAAAGAGACACATGATTTTAGAGTATAAAAAGAGAATACAAAATAAGTTTTTTTTGTAAAATACTATCCATTTAAACATGTATTTGAAGATTACATTAAACTAAATCACAATCTTAGGTGTAATGATTGTACCATTGTAGGTGATATTTATGAACTATATAACACCTCAATATTGTATAGTTGGCAAACTTAGATATTAGTTATAAATCTTAGTTCTATACCTTTTTCACTTCTCTAAGTCTTGCATCTGCTCTCTCTTATGCCTCTTAGATTATCTCTTAGTTCGAATAATCTTATATTGATGACACAAGCCTTCTATCTTTCCCATAATGATTAAAAACTACTTATCTTCAACCTTTGCAAGTTTTAGATACATACCTACTTTTCTAATTGCTAAACACTTGTGTCCTAGTCAGATGCCTACGTTGACACAAATGTCCTTACTTGATGTAAGTGTCTAGTTCCCTAAAATCATCTAATTTACAAATGAAACATATCCTAATGGTTGGCCAAAGTGCTCTTATGAAATATTTTCTCTTGATATGAGTGGTATATGTGCACGATCACTCCTCATTCATTACTCACCTAATACAAACCTAGATTAATACCAAAGAACATTTAATTGAGTAAAGATTCCATATTTTACTCTATTTCCATATCATTTATAGGGATAACACATATATAGGTTTGATGTGATGAAGGAGAAACATATGATATATATATATTTCAAGTTAAAATTTAGGCCATAATTGTACTTGCTAATCACACATTACATGATTCACACATAAGTCAACACGTAGGGGAAAACTACATTAGTCTAAGGCCCTCTTTAGAGTATTAGATATATAGATAGTATTTATTGATAGAGGGGTATTTGAGGAAAATTTACATTGTGTTCCCACTAACCCATTTGTCCCACAACCACTATGAGGATAAAGAACTAGGGTTTGATCATTTGATAAGGAGTGATAATCCATGACCCAGATCTGAATGCACCAAAGTGAAGGTGAAGATGAACCCAAAAGTATCTAGGTGGTCACATCCTATTCCAACATGTATTACATATTAGACACTTACATTTGACCTAGATAATAACATCGATGCAAACATCTCAGGCTGATGTAAGTGTCCAGGTTACATAGGCACTTAATCTAGAATTTGGTGATTATTACAGAATATTCTTGGTCTACTTCCTACCTGTTCTATATCTAGATTTTTATTATTATCAAAACAAAATAATTATCTTGTTTCATTATCATAACAATATCTAACATAGTTATACTTTCCATTTTTAGCATATCTTATCATAATAAATCTAGTATATATTCTATCCAAGTTTTTAAATTAATTTCCATGTTATAGATCTGTTTATCACTCTTGTGCCTATTTATTTCTATACTATTAACCCTATTTACCCATATTAAGATCCACATCCAATTTAGGGTTAAACATCTGGTGAACTTGACCTTTAAGCTCAAAATCCTAGGTGGTTTAGGGTTTTGTGTTTCTTATTTTTTTGATTGCTATACTTTGTTGCAAATTTTGAATTTTTTATTTGTAAAAGCAATGGAAAATATCAATCCAAAAACTTGATTTCAAATGGAAGATAAAGAAGCATTGATCACTCTTCTCAATAATAACAAGGGTATAATGGATGCATTTTTTTATGTTATAAAAAATGAAATAAGTAAGCATGATAAGGCTAAGGTTTCTCCACCTAATGATGATGAGTCCTTATAAGGCACTACAACTGATTTTGTACTAATCAATCTACCTACATATAATGGAGGAATAGATTATGTCTTCCAAACTTTGTTTCCTAAAAACACTATTTCTATATCTACCATGGAATTACCAATTGTTTCAACTCAAATACCATTTTCAATGCCCATTACTACTCAAACCCTGTTCACTTCCCCTTTGGTGACTGCTTAGCTTACTAATATAAACACCAATGGGTCTATAGTTAAAAGTCTCCTTTAAGTTATAAATAACTTGGAGGAAAAGGTTATAAACATTTAATAAAAGGATTTAAAGTCTCCTCATGTTATTTATTCCCAAGATTTGTTGCGTAACACTCTTGCATTTGAGATATTTTTACACCCTTTGCCAACCAATTTTTTTGCATGTGAGTCTCTATTTTATGATGACAAGTGTGATTTTGAGTAACATATTCAATATTTCTATGTGACATGCCTTGATTATTCCTATAATGGTAGGATTTTGACCAAATCATTTCTAAGAAATCTCAAAGACTATGCTTTGAGGTGGTTCTATGATTTAACTCTCCAATCTTTGAAAACTTTCAAAACTCATGCAGATTAGTTTTTGAAACACTTATCTATTAACATTATTGAAAATATTTCCTATTCCCAAATTACAAAAATCAAACAAAGAACCAATGAATTTATTAGTGAATATGTTTGAGGTACAAGATAATGTTGGCTAAAACGACCAATCCTATGGCAAATAAATGACTTCAATACATATTCAAATAAAGTTTTTTTTACTCTTCTATATGATTCAATCATTTTAAAAAACTTTAAATATTTTGATGACTTGTGCCATGTTGTTTGGGACCATGAAATGAAAATCATATCATTGAATAAACTTAAGTATGTAAAAAACACACCAACTAAATTTACATCTAATACCAAGTTTAGTCAAACAAAGTTATAAGGTAAAACCTCTTGAGCCTAAGAAGAAAACAACCACCACTGTTAATGCAATTTCATAGCATCCTAACTAGTTTGTCTTATCCATTGCACTAAGGAGATAATTTACATACTTACCTAAGTCTTCTAGTTCATTACTCTTGTGGATAGTAAAGTGTCATCTTATATCTCCCCCTCATCCTATAGAGGTAGATATGAGTAGAAGTCTACCCAAAGGGTATGATGCAATGCTTATTGTGATTATCACTTGGGACTAGGGAATTCTATGAAAAGATGTTTTACCTTGAAGCATAAGATCCAAGACCTTATCTATGACCAAAGGATTAAATTAGATGATCCTCCAAAAGAATCAAGTTCACAACTTAGTGATCAATAGAAATAGAAGATATTTAACAACCCTTTATAATACCATTCTAATAAGGATGTGGAAGTGCAAATGGTATATAATACACATCCTCATCCATCACACTCTAAGTACCCACTAGATGGAATTATTTCTACCTATACGTAGCATAAACCTCTTATGGTTTAGAGAACTTATATTACTTTTGATGATAGTGAGATTAAGGATGGTGACTCTGATCTTAATTATTTATTCATTCAAGCATACCTTGATTTATAGCCTCTATGTATTGTTATTATTGATAATAGTACAAGCAAGAATGTTTGTACTCTGACATTACTTACATACTTAGGTTATACTCATCATGATTTAAACCTTTCTATTAGATCAATTAGATTATTTTATTGGACTTCACAATATATTATTGGTGAGATGTACTTACCTTTAAAGGTGGGTCTTACACATGTGGTTATTATCTTTTTAGTTATACCTTTCATGGGTGTCTTTGATATGTTATTGGGATAGTCTTGGATACATACCCTTCGAGCAATACCTTCTATAATGTATGGGTGTGTTAAATACATTCATGAAAATTAGGTAATCATAATTTATGTATTTTAATATGAGCATCCCCTTCAGCATGAAAAATTTATACCTAGGCAATTAATTATCAAATATACTAAGGCTAATCTACTACAAAATGGTAATTAATAGGCAATCCCCTTCACTAAGTGTAGATGATATTTATGGATTATATATCACCTCAATATTTTACACTTTGAAAACTCAAACCTTATCTATTCCTCTTAGTTATGGGCCTTTATCACTTTTGGAAGTCTCTCATCTACTATATCTTGTGACCCATGGCCTATCTATTAGCCTGGCTAATCTTATGTTGATGACCTATACCTTATATCTTGCCTATAATTCTTAAAATCTAATTATCTTCCACCTTTATAAGTTTTAAATCTATACATACCTTCCTATTCCCTAGACACTAGAGTCTAGGATAGACACATACATTGATGTAAGTGTCCTGCTCCAATGCAAGTGTCTAATTCCCTAAAGCTATCTAATTTGTTAATGAAATGCATTCTAATGGTTATCCTAAATGATTTAATATGAGATACTTATCTAAAGGGATTGATATAAATATATGATCAACCTTCATTCATTCCTCATTTACAAAACCTAACATAAACCAAGGAAACTCATCAAAGCATTTAATCAAGCACTCAATAAATCAAAGCTTCCCTATTTTATCTCATTTTCATATTATCCATAGGGAAAACACATACACATGTCTAAATTACTGAAGGAGTAGCCCAAGAGCTTTATTTTCCAAGTTACAAGATAGGTCAATGTTGTAATTACTTTACACATATTGCGTGATTCACACACAAGCCAACACATAGGGGAGAACTACATCAGTCTGAGGCCGTCTTCAAAGTATTATCTATACAAGTAGTACTCATTAATACAAGGGTCTTTGGGATCATCTCAACATTATATAACCACTAGCCCATTTTTCTCAAGGTCACTATGAAGATTAAGAACTAAGGTTTTGTAGTTTTATGAGGAGTGATAGTTCATGACATACATATGAATGCAGTAGATCAAAGATGAAGAGAAAACCCAAAAACATCTAAGCGGTTGCATCCTTTTCTAGTAGGTATTCCATATAGGACACCTGCATCAGGTTCAAATAAAAGTGTTGATGTAACCATACTAGGTTGGCACTAGTGTTCAAGGATCCAAAGGCACTTAATCCAAAATTTGGTGACTACTCTAGAAACATCTTCTAGCTTGTTTCTTACCTATTCTAGATCCATAACTATGTCAATATTAGAACTAGCTAATTATATTACTTCTTTGTCATTTTTATATCTAACATAGTTGTACTTACTATTTATAGGCTATCTTAGTTTAATGAATTTAACATATGTTATATCTAAGTTTAGCATTTAATTGGCCTACTATAAAAATTGTTTATCACCCTTGTACTTTATAATATATACCATTTAGCCATAAATAACTCCAACTAGATTCATTTTAGGGTTAAATATTTGGTGAACTTGATCTTTGAACTCTAAACCCTAAGTTAATTAGGGGTTTTCTTATTTTTTTATTATTGATCCTTGATTTATATACAATATGTGCAACATGGATGCATGTATCACCCATTTTGGGTTGTAATTTTTCATAGTTTCTATGGTTTTTTATATTACTTCCCTTGTCAAAACTATTAAGAAAATTTGTGCTAATAATAAGAGGGTTTTAGAGTAAAAATAACAATTGATATGTCTTCAAAATTCCTTTTGTAATGTTATAGAGCTAATATCTAGATGCTAATGTGCATGTTATCAACCATTTGTTATACCTAAGTCTTATTCAAATGATTCCTACCATCCCACACCCATTATTTGCACATGGATTATATTGGATTCCACAGTCCATGTTATTACTACTTGAAGAGATAATGTTGCCCAACCCATTCCACCACCTATTAATATAAATAGGTGCCTTCTAAACCTAAGCTTATAATAAAATCTAAAGGATATGACATTATTGACCAATTGAGCAATAACCATGCTAAAATTTCAATCCTTAAGCTCCTAAATCAATCTGATGTTTATAAAGATATCCTATATGAGGAATTGTGTGACACACAAGTTCGAAGTAATATTGAGCTTGCTTATTTTATAGATATCACGAAAGATTTGAAGAACAATGTCAAGCTCATTACCTTTGATCCCAAAGACTTACCATCCAAAGATATTATTGACCTTTTTTTTTTCATACAAGTGACCATGCAAAATAAAGGAATTAAAAAGGTGCTCATTGATAACGAATCAGGCCTAAACATTTGTAGCATAAAATTATTAATCCCCATAGGTATTAACATCAATCTTATTGAAAAAATGGTGATTCACATAAAATGATTTGAAAATTCACATGGCCCTCTAATTGGTCAAATCATGTTGGATGTGACATTAGAAGTAAAAATACTTTCAACTACTTTTTAAAGTGCTATCTCAATCATTACATTATAATTTATTTTTGGGTAGACCTTGGATACATTCAATGGAAGCTGTCCCATCTACACTTCACCAATGTGTAAAATTCATATATGATGGAACCTTATTATCCATGATTTTTGATGATGAGCCTTTCAAAATTTTCAAAATGAATCATTTTGAAACTAAGGGCATTCCTATAGTGGTACCACCTACACAATGCATTCCTCTTGAGAACATACACATGTATGAAATAGGTGAGTTAAGTATAATGGATCCTTTATGTCCAAATGTAAATAAGGCACCAAATACTGAGGTAGACATAAAGTCACATCTAGAGAAAGAGCCATTAATAAAGGAACTGATAGAATCTCTAGAGCCCCCATTATTTGAGGTTTCCTTATTAGTCAATACTAAGCAAAAAAATGGTCATGTTTTAGATTATTATTTCAGATTATTATGATTGTAATGATGATAATTCTTATGATATGGAAAATGAGAAAATAAAAAAACTAAAATTTGATTCACTTGATCATCTTACACATAACTATTCTAACATACAGTCCTTAATACATATGATCCGGGAAACAATTTAGGGGACAATTCGGGTGACGGTTCCACCCCAAATGATGATGAAAATTTTGGGAGCCATAACTTTTGCACCGTAGCTCCAATTGACTCACCATTTGAACTATTGGAAAGATAAGAATGAGGAGAATGTGGTGAGATGGTATGGATCTACAATTGATGTATTTTTACCCCTAAAAACCCAATGGAAGTACCCTAAATTTTAATTTTAGTAGTGTAGTCTAAAAATAGTAAGTTTCTAAAAATAGTAATTTCTTGAATTCTGTATTGTTTTAAATCATGGAAGTCAAACCACTTGATCTCCCTTGATATTTGTGACCTTATACATACTCTCCCTACTTTCAAAATATGTATAAATGAAGATGTAACCTGAAATGAAAATCAGACATCTCTTCCCAGAGATAAACATATAGTTGTATTACGATCTTGAGTAATAAAACATCTCTTCTTAGAGAATTTATTGTTACTATGTTATTTTTGTGTTCTTAAAATATTTGTCAATAAAAGTGGTATCAAAGTGGTTTGTCTTGAGAGTGTATGATCCCAAGGATGAGGTTAGCCTATAAGAAGCTTGGGTGGGAAACAAAAGAGCTTCTAAACTATCCACCTATTAGATCCAAATGACTTAAAATGGTGGATGACACTTAGACATCTGATACTTTTAAGGAAATGGTGAATGAATCCCTCCAATGGAAATAAGCATAGATGCTACACAATTTGCCCAAATTCTCTAATAACTCTTGATGGGAAATTCTACCTCCTCATCTGCACCTCCCTGGCTCCTCATCCATGGACCATCCTTTCAATACCCCAACACCCTTCAAGGTTCAAGTAATTTTTGATATTCCTACATTTGAAGACAAAATCAATATTGATGTAGTAGAAAATTGGTTGGATCAATTGTCTTCCTACTTCTTTGTAAATAAGTTCACCGATGGAGAAAAGATCACTTTTGATCTTTTGAAAGCATCATTGCCCATGAAAAATTGGTGGGAAGTGTATAAAAAGAGGTTCAGTACAAAGGATGTTGGCCTTGATGTGGAACCTACTTGGGATGATTTCATGGAAGTGATAAAGGAAGAATAATATCCCATTGGAGCATATGATGATCTGTACATATAGTGGCAACAACTTCACCAAGGTAAGGACCAATCTGTTCAAGATTATATAGACATTTTTCATTCTTTGTCTATGAGATTGGGCATCCAAGAAAGTGAGAAATATAAGACTCTTAAATATCATGGTGGACTATAATGGTACATACGGGGGGAAATGGAACTCTTCAATTTGGAAACCTTTGGTGAGGCATACAAGTTCATAGTGAAGATTGAGCAAAAGCATGACAGAAAGAATATGAAGAGTCAATCCTCAAAATGGAAAAGTGACAAGGAAGGTCAAACATGAGGCCAAAATTGGAAGCAAAAGGAGTTTCAAGATAAGAAACCCTAGAAGGGGAAGGATAAAAAATGGTGAGATTACCACAAAAATAGAACTCACTCCAAAGAAGAATGTTGAGTCATCAAGTCACTGCTTTTAGAGTCACAATACTCAACATCTACTACTCTATCTCATACACAACCTACAGTCGAAGAGGATGAAGAAGAAATTGTAGATGCTGAGCCTGACACCATCATCACTTCATCACAGACCTATGAGGAAAGGCCAAATGATAAGGAAAGATTGTTCCACTCTAAATTATGGGTAAAAGGTAAGCCTCTACATTTCATTCTTGATAGTGGGAGTCAAAATAATTTAATCTCTACTAAAGTTGTTAAAAGTATGAATCTATCCATGAAGCCTCACCCATAGCCATACAATATTAGATGGTTGAGCCCAAGGAGAGACCTCCATGTCACCCATTAGTGTCTTCTTTCATATGTAATAAAACCTTTCCAAGATGAAGTCTTATGTGATGTGGTCAATCTAGATGTTTGTGATGTACTCCTTAGTCAACCATTCATGTATGATTAACATGGCATCTATGAGTCATGAACCCAAAGAATCACCCTCAATATTGGAACATGATGTTATAGGGTACCAGAGGTACCACCTCCCACATTTATTTCCCTGATAAGTTCCAATAAATGTAAGAGATTGGTGGAAAAGACAAAGCAATTCATTCTCATGGTGGTCAAACCATAGAAATCCAAGAAGGCCAATGTTGCAGTCCTGACTACATAATCAACACAATAACATAAGAAGATGGTACAAATCATATGAGAATATGATGAATTATTCAAGTCACCCACAAGATTTCTATTGCATTTCCATTTAAAACATTCTATCGATTTGATCCTAGGATCACCCTTGCCTAACAATCCTATATATCACAAATTAGTTTTGGAGAATGATGAGATAAAAAGATAGACTCAATAATTGATCCAAAAGGGTCACATCAAGCAAAAATATTCACCCTATGGTAGCCCAATTGTCCTGGTACCAAATAAATATGGAACATGGAGGCTTTTCATTAACTATCAAGCCTTGAATAAAATCATTGTGAAGAATCGCTACCCTCTCCCTAGGATTGATGACCTACTAGACCAACTCCATGGTGCAAATTTATTCACAAAAATTGATCTCAAATTTGGCTATCACCAAATTCCCATCAATCCCACCGATGTCTGGAAGACTACATTCAAATCTAAGGAGGGGCTATTTAAATGGCTGGTTATGCCTTTTGGCTTAACTAGCACACCTACAACCTTCATGAGGATAATGGATGACATCTTGGAACCCTTCACCAACTCATTCATGGTTGTCTACCTATATGACATACTCATTTGTATCAGAACATGGGAGGAACATCTAAAACATGTTTGTAAGGTGCTTCAAACTCTTTGAGAGCAAAAGTTGTATGCAAATCTTGACAAATGCACATTCAGGATGACAAAAATTTAGTACCTTGGGTACGTTGTGAATGAGGAATGGGTCCATGTTGATCCAAAAAAGATTTGGGTTATTTGAGAATGGACTACACTAAGGACCCTCACAAAACTTTACAGCTTCTTGGGTCTTGCAAATTTCTATCATAGGTTTATTCTTGGAATTTCACATGTTGCTTGATCACTAACCCAAGTGACTAAAGGATGAGCTAAAGATACATTTTAGTGGGGTGAAATACAACAAAAGGAATTTTATAATTTGAAGAATAGACTTTGCTCAACCCTTGTTCTTGCCTTGCCAGATTTGTATCAACATTTTGAGTTGATGATAGATGCATCTGAATATGCCATGGGAGCTATCATCATGCAACGTGGTCATCCTATTGCATATCATAGTGAAACCTTCATTGATATAGTCAAAAAGTATCTGACATATGATAAGGATCTCTATGCCATTATGTGATCCTAAAAATAATGGAAACACTACATCTTAAGGAAAGAGACGGTTATCCACACTGACCACAAACCATTGGAATTCATCCAGACACAGAGAAAAATGTGAAATGAGAGGCACCAAAAGTGGGCCACATATATTCAACAATTCCATTTGATAATAAAACACAAAAAGGGGATATCAAATATGGATATAGATTTTTTGAGCCTCCCACTAATTACTACACACAATAGTTCTTGACCTATGCGGACTTGAGACTGCCACATGGGGTGCTCTGTATGAAGCAGATCCTACCTTTGCTGATATATATCAGATGCTTCAAAAAGGTAAACATGTTTCTAATTTCTATTTGTAAGATAATTTCCTCTATCATATGGGGCACATCTGTGTTCTAACTGTAGAGAAATAGAGGATGTTATGGGAAGCAAATTTTAGTAGGATAGCTAGACACTTTGGTGTAGAAAAGACATTGGCAATTCTTCAAAAACACTTCTACTAGATGCATATGCGAAAGGATGTGGAAAGGTATCTCAAATATTACACTCCATGTATGATAGCCAAGCCAATAAATAATAATCAAGGATTGTACATGCCATTACCAAAACCAACCAGGCCTTGGGAATCTATCTCAATGGATTTTCTCTTAGGTTTACCCACTTCAAAACATGGCAAGGACTGTATTTTTTTTATAGTTGATCATTTTTAAAAATGGCTATCATGATTACTTGTAAATAAATATATATCTACTGAAGAAACTATTCAACTATATTTTAGTCATATATGGATCCATTTTGATCTCCCCAAGTCCATTGTCTCATATTGAGAGAGTAGGTTTCTAAGCATCTTCTAGTCCACTCTATGGAAGATGATGGATACCAAGCTAATGAAGTCCACAGCCTTCCATCCATAGACTGATGGTCAAATAAAGGTGGTGAACCACTTGATTATTCACATGATTCAGATGTATCACTCCAAACATCCACGCACATGGGATGAGGGGATTCTTTTCATACAACATGGATACAATCAGGCCTTACACAAATTGACCAAGCACAATCCATTCTAAGTATGCTTTGGGTTCCAACCCATGGCACCAATTGATATAGCCATTCCATTCTCCACCATGGAATACACACCTCATGGAATATCTGAGGTAGCAAAATTAGAAAAGTTCATTGAATAAATGCAACACATCTAACAACAAGTTCATGACATCTTGGAGAAGATGAATCAAAAGTATCAACAATGCCATGAAAAACATAGAATTGCACACCATTTTGATATGGGTGACAAGGTTTTGTTGTGGCTTTAGAAGGAATGACTTGTAGGCCCACATATAAAAATTTGGCCTCTATGATATGGTCCCTACACCATCACCAAAAAAGTCAGAGAAAATGCTTTTGAGTTGAACCTACTAGCCTACCTTGGTCTGCATCCAATATTCAACATGGAGCTCCTCCAACCATATCATCCACCTCTATTGGAAATTTCAGTCATAGAAGAACAACTAGACATTGATGAAATTGATCCACAAAGTTTTTCTCCAGTGGAGGAGGATCAGATTGTGGACACCTAGATGAAGACAACAAGAAGACGCTCTATTCCACTTTATCGGGTGGTCAAAAGGGGCCAGCTTAGCCACCAAGATGAGTGGCTCACAGAGAATCAAATCAAGACATAACTACCAAAATTGATGAGGAACATTGATGAAATGGGGACCATTTATTTTCAAGGAGGGAGGAATGATTCGGGCAACAATTCAGGTGACAATTCGGGTGATGGTTCCACCCCAATTGATGACAAAACTTCCAGGAGTCATAACTTTTGCACCGTAGCTCCAATTGACTCACCGTTTGAACCATTGGAAAACTAAGAATGAGGAGAACATGATGAGATGGAATTGAGATAATATCAATTTATTTTTACCCCTAAAAACCTAATGGAAGTACCCCAAATTTTAATTTTAGTAGTGCAGTCTAAAAATAGTAAGTTTCTAAAAATAGTAATTCCTTGAATTTTGTATTGTTTTAAATCATGGAAGTTGAACCACTTGATCTACCTCAATATTTGTGACCTTACACATCCTTCCCCTGATTTTAAACTATGTATAAATGAATATGTAACCTGAAATGGAAATCAGACATCTCTTCCCAGAGATAAACATATAGTTGTATTGTGATCTTGAGTAATAAAACATCTCTTCTCAGAGAATTCATTGTTACTGTGTTATTTTTGTGTTCTTGAAATATTTGTCAAAATTTTTTTTTGAGTTTTGTATCAACATATAAGCTAAATCCACTTTCATAAGATACAAAATTGGATCAAAATAAGGGAAAAACAAAAATACTAGACAAACATGTAAATGATTGTTATTCTATACATCCCTCTTGGTTGAAAACATCAAGTCAACCTTACAAGGGTCAACTATAAATTCATCATGTCAACAATGTGGAATCTTATAAAAAAGGCTTAATAATAAATTTTATTGATCATAACATAGTAAGATACCCTAGATACCATATTATCTATGTTATTTAACATATAATGATTTATTTACCTTCTACCAAACACAAATCACATAATAGACTTATTCATAAAGAAGATATGGTACCATACTATAAATATCATCATATAATTATCCATAATAGCAATTAACGTGAGGCTTTGAAGAACCTAATTCAAAAATATAATAATGAAGGATGCATACACATTGTGTTTGACATGAGAAAAAGGCAAAATATTTCATATATTTTATAAGATAATTATCTCTCAAAATGACAAAATCAAGAAAATTTAATTATTATTGCTAATATTCATGGGATATATTGCCACCATCTCGAGTTTGATATTATCAAGTGGGATATAACTTGTGGAACCACATTTATCACACAAGTAGGACATACTACAAATGAAATAATATACTCTCAATTAATGTTGGAATCTCAAGGATGCATTCAATTACCTATATCATATGGACCACATGTGGAACCTTACACCATATGAAATTAGACAATGAACCAAATTTGAAACTAAAGTTTGGATAAAATTGGCTAGTCGAATGGAATGTTAAGCTAGATACTACAAACATGTGTGTTACTTTTCTTGATATGAGTATAGATATTTGCATACAACATGATGGGTATGATTATTTGCCTGCACCATTGACTTTAGGTAAACCATTAAACACAAACATTAAAGTGGTGGTAGTGTAGTGATATAAATAGATTTTGACAAATTTTATAAGTGGTCCTACACCTTATGATGATGAGGACTTCCTTGATTAGACATTTTCACATATTCCAAAAATACTAAAAAAATAAAAAAACATTCAAAACTCCAAAACATTTCTTGTACCTAGATATTCTATTAGCTCATTGGCATTTATGTGTTAGTTCCATGTTAATTGATGGAATATCAATTACTCCTACATACATGTGTGGCATGTTTCTATGCGAGTGTGATATAGGCATACACAAATACATGATCTATTCCTATTTTGGATGTTGGGCCTTCCCTCTACTCATGTCATGTAGACATTGGGGGCATTCACCTCTATGAACACAATATTTATAGGTTATATCATTCTATGATCTTTACATTATAATGTTTTGAGCTCATATATACTTACACATACCTTTATCCACAATTATATCTTTCACAAGGTAATTGATATGCTATGCACTTGATGTTTTTTACTAACACATTGGATCCATGGGATACTATGATATGCTTATGTTGGTTGATTATGATTTCGTTTATGCACTTCCTTGAGTGTCTTACCTTGATATTATCTTAATTTTTCAAGCATTTGAATATGCTCCATTATTTATGGCCCCCATGCTTATTATCTTGGTTGGGGGCATTTTCCTTCTAATCTCTCTCTATCTCCTTAGATATATGTACTTAATAGATTTATATATTTATCCTAATATTAGTTTTTGTGCCTTATAATGATACATCTTTCAAATTAACTTCCCAATAGTCAAGGCGATTACATTGATACACATGTGTACTCCTAAACCTTGTTTTTTCAATTTCAATATTTTTAATACTTTCAATTTTAGATTATATTCATTAGTTATGTACTGTAACATGATTTTAGTTGTAGTCCAGTCACTAATAAATTACTCAAGTTGGACTCAAGCAAAGGAAATGTGTGTTATACCCTGGTATGCATTTATTCTCCTTTAAACTAGTAATTTCATTATTAGATTAAAGGGGGGGAATCTAGATGATAGTTATAGATTATATATCACTTCAGTCATATACACTTGGAAAACTCAGACTTTGACTATTCCTCTTAGTTCTATACCTTTCTCACTTCTGAAAGTCTTGTATCTAATCTATCTTGTGCCCAAAGGCCTATCTTTTGGTATGACCATTATTATGTTGATGACCTAGACCTTATATCTTTTCAAAATTGATTAAAATCTTATTATTTTCCACCTTTACAAGTTCTAAGTTTGTACATGCTTTCTTTTTTCTTGGACACAAGCATACAAGATAGACACCTACATCCATGTAGGTGTCCTACTCTAACACAAGTTTTTAGTACCCTAAAGTCATATAGTTTTCAAAAGAAACATATCCTAATGGTCAACCTAAGTGTTTTAATATGAATTAATTATTTAAAGGGATTGATATAAACACAAGATCAACCCTCATTCATTCCTCACCTATAAAAGCTATCACAGACCAAGGCAACTTATCAAAACATTCAATCAAGCACTCGATAAAGCAAGGCTTACGTATTTTCTCCTATTTCCATGTCAGTCATTGGGATAAAACACACATAGGTTTGAAGTAATAAAGGAAAATACAAAGAACCTAATTTATTAAGTTACAATCTTGGTCACTATTGTATTTTCTTTGCACATATTTTATGATTCACACAAACTAACATATAGGGGAGAACTACATCAATCTGAGGCCTTATTTAGAGTATTGGCTATGTAGGAAATTTTTCCCAAGGTCATTATGAAGATGGACTAGAGTTTTGTAATTTCATGAGGAGTGACAGTCCATGACCCAAATATGAATGTACCAAAGTGAAGCAAAGACAACACACATAGACATCTAGGTGGTCATATCTTTTTTTAGTAGGTATTTCATATATAACAATTATATTAGGTTCATACGATAGTATCAATGCAACCATACCAAGATGATGCTAGTGTCCAAGGATAAAATAAACTTAATATAGAATTTGGTAATTGTTATATAATCATTTTCTAGTCTAATTATAGCCTATTATAGATCTAGATGTGTGTCAGCATCATAACCAACTAAGTACATTATTTCTTTGTCATTTTCATATCTAGCATAATTATACTTACTATTTTTATCTTATTTTAGTTTGATGAATTCAACATATGTTATATCTAATTTTAGAATCTAATTGGCCTAATATAGAGATAATTTATCACCCTTGTACTCTAGACTATCTCTATCCCATTTAATAATAGATAACTTCAATCTAACTTTATTTTAGGGTTAAAATTTGGTGAACTCAATATTTAAACTCAAAACCCTAGGTCAATTAGGGTTTTATGATTTTTTATAATTTTTTATCCATAATTTTTATATAATATGTGTAACATAGATGCATCTATCTCTCATTTTGTCTTCTAATTTGTCATAGTTGCTATAGTTTTCTACATTACTTCCCTTGTCAAAATTGTTAAGCAAATTTGTACCAATAATGAGAAGGGTTTACATTGGAAAAAACAATTGATCTCTATTAAAAATTGATTTTATAATTCTATAGAGACAATATATATACACCAATCTGATGTAGAGGTTCCTTGGCTTTAGTCTCAGCCTTGTCCTTTTGACCAAACTCTCTAGGTTCTTGACAACCTTCCTTCTAGCCCTTCCTGACTGTAAAATGTCTAGAAAAAAAGTAATAATTGATATGAATTTACAAAGGTATATTATTCTTTCATTTTTTAAGATACATATGTGTATCAATTTTGGTAACGTAACTCCTTCCCTAGGTCCACTTTCCTTCTTTAGGCCTCTTTCTAGGCCTATTCCACTAAAAAAACTTAAAAATCCATACTAAATGGTACATAAACACTTGAAATCATGTGATTCAGTTATATCACATTAAAATTGATTAGAATACAATTTTTTGTGAATTTTTGTTGGTTGGAACTAGAGATGTGCATGAAACCCTAGTTTAGGGTTTTATCCACCCGATACTAGCCTGAGACTGTAAAATAATGGTTTAAGATAGTTTTTAAAGGTTTAAAAATATTTTAAATGATTAATCAGGTCTAAATTAACCTCATTAAATTTATCCAAATGATGGTTATTTATTTCTAATATGATATTAAGGTTTTCTAGTACAAAATATTATTGTTTGTGCAAGAAAATAAGGAAACTATAGGTCTATGTTCCTGTAGGTGTGAACAAGACACATTTAAATGAAAAAAAAGATTTAAAAAAATTTAAATAAATTACCTCCACATATAAAATCTCTTTAAAATTGATTCAAAGTTCATTCCTTTCCTTAAAACAAACACACAATCCAATCACCTAAAGCATGCTACAGGAAACATGGGTCTGCCATATAGATGCCTATGAATAAAAAGATTTATTTGTTATTTTTTGAACTTATAATATCAAAAAACACCTGATATACCTTCAATAATGTGTGATACAATCTCTCAACTTCATTTATTGACAATCTTGATAAACACAATCTAAAATAAGAAACATTGAATATCAAAAGAGGGGTCTATTTCCCAAAACATTTCAACAAGGTTTGTGTTATTTTATTCATTTGAACTTGTGATATTAAAAAAATTACATAAATATCATATATTTAAAAATATTCCATTTTATATGGAAAATAACTAATGTAACCAACTTTTAGGAGCCTTTTCAATGGTTTAAGACAAGTTTGAAAAGGTGACAAAGCACTAAAGTTGATTTCCTGAGTATATGTAACTTTAGAACCTTGTAAATGATTAAAGGGGTATATAAATACACTATAAAAATTATAATATTATTTTTCAAACCTTTAAATTACCCCCTGCGGGTCCTACAACAAACTAAAATTCAAATTTTTGAAAAACTAGTTTTGGCAGGAAAACCTTAAATTTGAAATTTAAACTACCTACATACTAACCTAGACTACCAATTTGAAATATAAGCATTATTGGTGAATTTTAAATCCATAAAATTCATAATAAAACCTAAATTAATTCAAAGACACCAAAATTAAGACAAAAATCTCCATAAGAGTGATGCTCCTGCATCATGTTCCCATGGAAAAGAAAAAGAACTCATGGACTATTGTCCATGAGTGATTATAGAGTACTCCACACTTATGTATTTAATTATAAGTCATAAAAATGGAATATTATACTATTTTATTATTCCATTTGACTAGGCACTTGAAGTCCTATTTGTCTCTAGTACTCTTGATCACCTATTTGTCCAGTATACACTCCATCTCTTTTGTCTTGGCCTTAGGAAACTATGTTACCCAATTTGGGCCTGATTTAGATGCATCATCTACTATTTTTCCTGATTAAATACATTATTTTTAAGGGTAAAATTCTAAAACATTGAATATAGGTGAAATTCCTACCCCACTAGGCAACTCCAATTCGTATGCATTGTTTGTAAACTTTCTGAAAAATTTTCAAGGACCTATATTTTTCATCTTCAACATGTTTTAATCAGCCATTAGATACATTTAATTATTGAGAAGAGCTAAGAATAATTCTCCAACTTGGAAATTCACTTATCATCTACTCAAATCTTCCTATTTCTTATACTTGTCAACACTAGACTCTAAGTGCTTCCTTACCTATTCATGTACCTCCTTCATTGCCATTACAAAATCTTCACCTTTAGCACTTATCTTGTCCATTTTAACTTAAATACACCTATAGGTTGCATGCCATAGATTACCTAGAATGGGCTCATACTAATGCTTCTATTGGTAGAGTCATTATAAGCAAACTCTACTTGAGGCAACACATGATCTCACTACTTGGGATGGTCCTTGGATAAACACCTCAATAAGTTACCCAAACCTATATTCACCACCTAAATTTGACCATCTATTTAACGATGGTAAGCTAAACTGAAACTCAAGTTTTTGCCTAGCTTCCTCCATAATTTCCTCCAAAAGTGTCTAAGAAACTTGGTGTCCCTATCAAAAATAATGTTCATGGGCAGTCCATAAAGTCTCACTGCCTCCTTGAAAAATAAATTGGCTACATGTGTGGCATCATTAGTGGTTATAAATTATATGAAATGTGCCATTTTATATAATCTATCAACAACTACATAAATTTAATCAAAACCCCTTTGTGTCCTAGCCAATCACATCATAAAGTCCATACTTATGGATTCCAAAAGATTATTTAGGACTGGTAGGGGCTGATACAAACCTACATTAGTGCTCTTACCTTTTTCCAATTGAAAAGTCTTTCAAATTTCCACATACCTCCTTACTTATGCTTACATTCTAGGCCAATAATAGTTCCTAATGAGTAACTCCAATGTCTTATTAATCCCAAAGTGACCTACCATGCTTCCACCATGATTTTATTGGATCATATTTCCTCTTATAGGGATTTTTAACACACACAACTGTACTCCTTTGAACAATAGTCCATATTGAAGAACAAAATCCAACCATGGATCCTTGTTGAGTGTACTTGGGTGCTTGCATTCATGATATGCTTCCTTGAAGTCTTCATCATCCTCGTACAAGTATTTGAGTGTCTCAATACTAACACTTTCTAACTGAATCTCATACACCAATAAGACTCTCTTACTCAGTACATCTACAACCTTGTTGCTTTTCCCTTATTTATGCTTGATGGCAATAGTGAAATTCTACATGTACTCCACCCATTTCACATGTATTTGGTTTAGTTTAGCCTAATTAGAGATGAAATAAAGTGCATGATTATCCATGTACACTATTAACTCCTTTGGCATGAGATAATGCCTCTATTTATTTAATACCTTCACCATTGCATAAAACTCCAAGTTATAGGATTAGTAATTCTTCTTGGCATCATTCAACTTCTCACTAAAATAGGCTATAAGTCTACCCTCTTGGCTTAGGAAAAACCATATTACCATACCAATTGCATCACATTCTATTTGAAACACCTTGTTGAAATTTAGAAATGCTAGTATTGGATGCTCTATGATTATTTGCTTCAAAGTATTGGAAGTTATTGTCTACTTGTTCTTTCCACATAAAATGATTCTTATCCCCATTGATTGTTTCAATTATGGGAGCACATATTCCACTAAAATTCCTTATGAACCTCCTATAGAAACTTATAAGACCATGAAAACTTCTTACCTCTCCTGCTATCCTAGGTGTTGGCCACTCCATGATTGCCTTCACCTTGTTCTTATCCATTTTCAACATGCTTTATGATATGACAAATCCAAGGTACAAATCTAATTTCATGAAATTACACTTCTTAAGGTTAATCAATAACCTCTCTTCTTGAAGCCTTATGATAACCAAATCCAAATGGAGAAGATGCTCCTCCTTGCTATGGCTATAGATTAGTATGTCATCCAATTATACCACTATAAACATGCATATGAAATCTTTTAATAAATCATTCATAAATATCATAAAAGTGCTTGGTGCATTGGTCAAACCAAATGGCATGACCAACCACTCATAAAAACCTTCATTTATCTTGAAATCAATCTTTTACTCATCACCTTGCCTGATTCTTATCTAGTAATACTCACTCTTGATGTCAATATTTGAAAAGTAACTTGATCCACTTAATAAACCCATCAAATCCTCCATCCTGGGAAGTGGAAATCTATATCTTATGGTGATCTTATTTATGGCCCTAGAATCAGTACACATCCTCCACTCACCTTCCTTCTTTGGCACCAAAAGTATAGGTAATGCACAATGACTCAAGCTCTCTTTGATCAACCCTTTGTCAAGAAAATCCTACACTTTTATTTTGATCTCAAGATTCTCTTATGGGGTCATCTTGTAGGCTTCCTTGTTAGGTAAACTTGCTCCAGGTATAAACTCTATATGATGTGTTATACTCCTCATAGGTGGAAATGTGCTGTGAAGCTCATCAACAACTATGTCTTCATACTTCTCCAACATATCTTGGATATCTTGGGGCAGCTCATTGATCTTAGTGGTTGTCATGATAGTCCTAGGATTGATTACTAAAGCAAAGCCTGAATTTTCTTCATGCATAACATTTAAAAATTCCTTACCACTTACTAGCATCATGTGTGAGCCAACTTATTGATCACTCTCCTCATCCTTCATGGATAAAAAAGTGTGAATAAATCCATCCTTGATCAAATTTTACATGTTCCTTATTACATCATGAGTTGTTTGCATATAGTATTACCAAGAGCTCCCAAGAAGCACATAACACACATCCTTGGGATGAAATCACAAATCACCCTATTTTTATACCTTCCAACTTGGAATTTTACCCAAATTTATTCACTCACCAAGACTTGTTGACCCTTATTCAACCATGATACCTTGTATGGAGTGGGGTGAGGTAGTTTCTTCAATTTAAGCTTGTTAACCATTTCTACTAAAACAAGGTTATATGTGCTTCCTAAATCTATGACCATTTTTTAACACTTTCCTTGGCATTTGAAAGATTTCCTAAAAAGAGTCTTCCTTTGTGGTGGCTCCTTCTCCTTGGGTGGATTGATCAGCACCCTTATCATGAGTAATTATTATCCCACTTCAAGCTCTTCCATAAGTGATGGAGAGCAAACAATCTCTTCCTCACCTCCTTGTGTAATCTAATTTCTCCCTTCATTTCTTGGGCTTCCTAATAGCTGATCCTCTAATCACTACCATGAATTATGGAAAAAAAACTTATTTCACTTGAAACACCTTCCTATAAATCCACTTGATCCTCTACCCCTTGATGCATAACCACCTCTATTGAAAGGTTTCTTTCCTCTAAAACTACCTCTTGAATTAGTATACTGCTCTTGTGATGTATAACTCACCTTGATGGCCTCTTTGTGTGAAACATATACCCCTTTATTGTCTTATACCTTTGAAAATTTTTCCCCTTCCTTTATTCTACTGATTATGTTTCTTATTTAGCTTATCTTCAGCCTTGAGTGCAAATTACTAACACTCTTCTAGTGTTCTTAGGAAAATAGGTGCTAGTTCATCTTGTAGATTGTACCTTAGGCCATTCAAATACTTTACAATAATTTCTATCTTCATCAACATGTCTTGACATGATGGTAAGCTTATAGAACTCCTCTATATATGCCTTCACAGTCATTTATTTTTGATTCAAATTTTATAATTGTCTAAATAGGTTTGTCTCATAGTCACCTAACAATAATTTTCCTTTGATCTTGGAAACCATTCTATCCTAAGAAGTTATCTTGTTCTTCCCATTATTTATTCTCTCATCTTGTGTGAAGTCCCACCATAATGAAGCATGCCCCTTCAGTTTGGTTCTTATAAACTTAGCCTTTTTCTCATCAGGTACCTCATACTCAAAATAATTGTCTAATTCATTCACCCAATCTATGAGTTATTCTCCATAAAGACCACCTACATAGGTGGGAAATTACACCTTTGGTTTGGATCCCTGACCCATGATCACCTACAGGAGTCTCTCTATACCCTACTCTTTAGGTCCTTCAATTATTTATTCTCCATTTCCTTCCTCATGATCATGTGGCTCATCTTATCTATCAATAAATTCCCCTATTAGGGCTCCTCTTATTTAGTTTTATTCTAAATAAATCAATCTAGAATCCAAGCTAACTCTAAGGTCCATTAGCTCTGCCAACATAATATCTTGATTCCTTGTAACACCTTTATTTCTCCTATTTTTCTCTATTACAAATGACATTATTTATCCCACTTGTTCTTAGGTATCCAATCTTGGCTCTGATACCAAAATGATGCAGTGGTTCCATGTCTTTATTCTTAGCCTTGTCCTTTTGACCAAACTCTCTAGGTTCTTGACAACCTTCCTTCTAACCCTTCTTGACTGTAAAATTTTTGGTAAAAAAAAGCATAGATTGATATGAATTTTCAAAGGTATATTATTCTTTTCCCTGTTAAGATACATTTGTGTATCAATTTTGGTGACCTAACTTCTTCTCTAGGTCTACTTTCCTTCTTTAGGCCTACTCAATTAGGCCTCTTTCTAGGCCTATTCCACTACAAACCTTTAAAATCTGTACTAAACGGTCTATACACACTTGAAACCATGTGATTAAGTTAGTTCACATTAAAATCGATCAAAATACAAGGTTTTGTGAAATTTTTCTAGTTGGAACTAGAGATATGCTTGAAATCCTAGTTTAGGGCTTTTTTCACCCTATAGTAGCCTAAGACTACAAAATAATGGTCTAAGAGAGTTTTTGAAGGTTTAAAAAGATTGTGAATGGTTCTAAAGGTCTATTTTGACCTCTTTAAAGTTATCCAAATGATGGTTATTGCTTTCTATAAGGTTTTCTAGTCTAAAATGTTGTTGATTATGCAAAAAAACAAGGAAACTATAGGTATGTGTTCCTATAAGTGTGAACCAAACACATTGAAATAAAATAAAATTTTAAAATAATATTAAAAAAAAAATTAAAATATCTTACCTCCACATATAAAATCTCTTTAAAATTGATTCAAAGTTCATTCTTTTCTGTAGAACAAGCACATAGTCCAGTCACCTAAAGCATGTTACAAGAAACAGGGGTATGTCATATAGATGCCTATGCATAAAAATATTTATTTTTTATTTGTGGAAATTATAATATAAAACAAAACCCAATCCACCTTTAGTAATGTGTGATATAACCTACCAACTTCATTTATTGATAATCTTGATAAACATAGTCTAAAACAAGAAATATTAAATATCAAAATAGGGGTCTATTTCCCAAAATTCTTTAACAGGGCTTGTTTTATTATATTCATTTGAAATTGTGTTATTAAAATAATTCCATAAATCTCATAACTTTTAAAATCTTCCCTTTTTATGGAAAATAATTGATGTAACCAAAATTTAGGTGCCTTTTCAATGGTTCAAGACATGTTTGAAAAGGTGATAAAGCACCAAAGTTGATTTCATAAGTATATGTCACTTTAGAACCTTTTAAATAGTTCAAAGGGTCTCTAAATACATTATAAACATGTTAATATTCTTGTTAAAACCTTTCACTTACCCCATTGTAGGTCTTACAAGAAACCAAAATTCAAATTTTTGAAAAACTAGATTTCACGGGAAAACCTTAAATTTGAAATTTAAACTACCTAGATGCTAACATAGACTAAAATTTTGAAATATAAGCATTATTATGGAATTTTAAATACATAAAAGGCATAATAAAACATAAATTAATGCAAAAACACCAAAATTAAGACATAAATCTCCCTAAGAGTGATGCTCCTATATCGCAATGCACATGCTCAACCATTTGTTCTACCTAAGTCTTATTAAAATGACAATTACCATCACACACCCATTATTTTCCCAAAAAATATATTATATTATGAAATCCATTCTATTACTAATAAAAAAGGTAAGGTTTCTCAACCCATCTTGCCACCTATTGATATACAACAGGTGAATCCTAAATTTATACTTGTAATAAAATCTAATAGACATGACATTATTGATTAAATGAGAAATACACATGATAAAATTTAACTCCTTGATATCATAAGGAAATATAATGTTTATAAGGATATCATTTATGAGGCATTACATGAGACATAGTTTCAAAGTAATATTGAGCCCTTTTATTTTACAAATGTCATGAAAGATTTAAAGAATAATGCCAAGATCATTACCTTTGATCCAACAAACTTACCATCCAAAAATATTATTGACCAAAATTTCCATTTATTCATACAAGTGACCATGAAAAATAAATACATTAAAAATGTGCTCATTGATAATAGACCAAGCCTAAACATTTGTATCATAAAATTCCTAACCACTATGGGTATTAACACCAATCTTCTTCAAAAAAAGGTTATGTACATAAGAAGATTTGACAATTCAAATTACCCTCTCATTGGTCAAATGATGTTGGATGTGACATTAGGACCAAAAATAATTTCAACTAATTTTTAGGTAATATCTCAATAATTACATTATAATTTACTTTTTGGTAGACCTTGGATATATTCAATGGAAGCTATCCCATCTACACTTCATCATTGTGTAAAATTCATACATTGGGACCTTATTATGCATGCCTTCTGATGATGATCCTTTCATATTTTTTAAAATTATATATTATAAAATTGAAAGCATTCTTACAATGGTACCATCTAAAATATGCATTCCTCTTGAGCGCATACACACATATGAAATTAGTGAGTCAAGTATAATATATCTTTTATCTCCAAACATAAATAAAGAACTCAATACTAAGGTACTAATAGATGCACATTAAGAGTAATAACCATTACTAAATGATCCAATATAACCACAAGATCCCCCAACATTTGTGTTCCCATTATTAGTCAATACTGAGCAAAAAAATGGCCATGTTTTAGATTACTATGATGATGATGATACTGCTTGTGATATGATAGATGTGAATATGCAAAAACTAAAATTTGATCCACTTGATCACCTTATGGATACCATATTCAAACCTATAGGTTTTGGTATATATAATCTAAATCCACTTTCAAAAGATACAAAACTGAATCTAAATTAAGGAAAGATGAAAATAGAAGATGAACATGTAAATTCTTGTTATTCCATACATCTACGTTGGCTTATAACATTGAGTCAACCTTACAAGGGTCAAATGAAAATTCATCATGTGGATAATGTGGAGTATTCTCAAAAGGCTCCAAAACAAAATTTAAGACCATGACACAATAAGATACTCCAAATACCATATTATCTATGTTACATTAGCGTAAAATGATTTATTTACCTTTTACCAAACGTGGATCACACAATATAATTCTACCTACAAAATACATGGTAACATACTCTAAATATCATCAGATCATTAGACATAATACCAATAAATGTGAGGCATTAAAAAACCTAATTCAAAAATATAATAACAAAATATGTATACACATTATTTTTCCTTTTTACCTGTTCTCCTCTTTAGAACATTTTGTCCTTAGGGTGAGAGCAAAAATGTCTAAAAATCCATATGTGAGCCCTATTCCCCTACACCAGGGCCTCATTTTATGTTTGTATAATTTTCATCAAGCCCTTGAGCCATCCAAGACTATCAGAATTGATAGTGGAGATATTCCTTCCAATCCATTGTTTGGTGATGCTATCGATGAGTCCTATTTTTCCCCTGCTCCTACCAAAACTAAAGATGTATCTTTCTCTACCCCAAAAGAGACCGCTGTTGACACCCCTAGCTCCTTTGCGAGCAAGAAGGGCAATAAGAGGAAGGTTGATGTAGAAGAAGATAATATTAGGGGGACCACTGAGGGGACCCACAAAAATCTTGTCAAGGCCACGACGGGTCAAGGTGGTAAATCTTAATAGTCTTCTAAGGTTATTAAGGAGGGATTCTCCTTTGGAGTCCGAAGGTTAGGGTGGATTTCTGGAAAACTTGCCCCTAAGGCCAGACTTATTGATTATTCAAAGAGTGCTTCAGAGGAAGCAACATAGGAGGAAGAGTCTAAGGAACTGGAAATCCAAGAAATTTTTGAGGACATTGAAGGGAAGCAGGAGACCAAGGAATTTGAGGTTACTGAGGAGGATGGTGTTGACATTATAGAAACCACTGACAAAAAGGGGAAAATGTATGTCGAGGAAGCTGATGAGGAAATAGAGAGTGAGATTAGCTAGAAATCTAAAATTGATGACCTAAAGGATTGTATTCAAAAGCTGGAGCAGAACTTCACCAATGGGCTCTAGAATACAATTCTCCTAAACATGTCTATGCCAAAAGAAGTGGGTAATACTAGGCCTACTATCAATGCAGAGAATACTGAGAAACTAAATGATCTTCTCAAATAAATGGCTATGTAAAGAGATACCTCTCTAACTCTCATCTTTTCATTTCTTATTTACTTTATTTCTGTGTCTGTTGGTACTTTGCTAGTGCCGTCTCTTCTGAGAAGGCATATTTTGTTTGATTGCCTTCTTGTCTTTTTTGCTCTGTAAAGGGTTCGGCCCCTAGTCTGCCACCTTACTTTATCAAAAACAAAATATGTATACACATAGTGTCTGACATGAGAAAAAGGTGAAATATTTAATATCTTTTAGAAGAGGATATCTCTCAAAATGACCAAAGCATGAAGATTTAACTATTACTGTTAATATTGATGATGTATATTTCCACCATCTCTAATTTGATAATAAAATTTGGGATATAAATTTTGGTGCCACATTTATTATACAATTGGAACCTACTACAAATGAACTAATATACTCTCCATTAATTCTAGGATCTCAAACATACATTTGGTTACCTATAGCTTGTGGCCTAAGTGTAGAACCTTCCACCATATGGATATTAGACAATGAACCACATTTGAAATTAAAGTTTGGAATAAATTAGCTAGTTGAGTGGAATGCTAAGCTAGATACTAAAAACATGTTTGTTACCTTTTTGGATATGAGTACAGATATTTGTATACAACATGATGGGTATGATTATTTTCATGCACCATTATCTTTAGGTAAACCATTAAACAAAAACATTTAAGTGATGGCAGTGGGATAATATAAATAGAGCTTGATAAATTTTCTAGGTGGTATTACACCTTTTGATAAAGACTTCTTTGATTAGAAATCTTCACATATTCCAAAAATAAAAATAAAATAAAAAAACATTCAAAAATCCAAATACATTTATGGCACCTAAATATTCTATTGGATCCTTGGAATTTATGTATTATTTTCATGTTAATGGATGGCATAACAATTACTCCTACATACACATGTGTATCATGCTTCTACACGAGTGTGATGTATGCATACACAGATACATGATCTATTCCTATTTATGGTGTTGGGCCTTCCCTATACTCATATCATATGGAAATTAGGGGAATACACCTATATTCTCATGATAATAACATGTTCTAACATTTTATGGTCTTTACGTTATCATGTTTTAAGTTCATACATACTTAAGCATGCATTTATCCATAATTATGTCTTTCATAGGGTACTTGATATATTATGCACTTGAAATTTTTTTATAACACATTAGATCTATGGGCTACTACGGTATGTTTATTATGGTTGCCTATGATTTCCTTTATGCACTTCTATGAGTGTCTTGCCTTGCTATTGTCTTACTCATTTGAGAATTTGAATATGCTCCTTTGTTTGTAGTCCTCGTGCCTATGTGTGTTTTCTTTGACATTTGAATATATCATTATTTATTGTATGAACATTTAAATATGTCACTTCTTGATTTTGTGGATATTTTACTAAGTCATGTCCCTTCAATTATATGATATTTGAATATGCCCCTTGTTTATGATCTCCTAAGACCTTTGTATGTTGACTTGATTTTGAGTGTTCTTATATGTGTACTTGATTTGCTTATTGAGATTGTATTATTACTATCTATAATTTGCCATGATATTTATCATACAACTTACACCTTCATGTGATCAAATTATTCTATGCAATTCAATGTTATATTTTCTTAGACATGTTATTTTATATGCTACATGGTTACATCCACAAAATTTTTAATTGTCTTATCCTTTTGAGGTGAGGTAACTATTAGTTTCTATCCTTTCCTCACTGTAAAGAGGAGTGGCATATCAGTGGTGGCATGTCATAAAGGTATGTTATCCACATTTGGTATAATTTTCATATTCATTAGGGGCATGTCATATAGGCATGGTGTATACACACAATATTTTTAAATTTTATTAGTTACTGATGCTTTTTCTCTTGTAACAACCTATCAAATCTTAATATCTCTAAGTGTTATCCTTAAAAAGTGCATTAATAAATGGGTTGGTAGACATTTGGTACTTCTCAAGATTGTTATCCCTTATACCACCACTTAAAACCAAAATAATTTTCTCCTATCCATTTTCGTAGGCATTAAAACCTTATTTATACACTTCCCTAAGCAACTCACCACCCAAAACAATCCATAACTAAGTAAAAAAACTTTTTTACCATTTTTCCTACTATGTCGACTGATTTGACCCCATTCTCAGATTTATATATTAAAAAACTATGGTAGCCCAAATTGACATAGATCAAGACCTAACAACTCTATTTCCTACCTAACAAGGTCAAATAGGTTGACTGCATCAGTTAAATTCCTAGGAGCTCTTAAAGTCAATCTATGTCTATATATACACCATTTCATTTAATTTATAAGAGAGTATAAATCAATTACACATCATTACTACTTGACAATATGCTTATGTAATCAATAGGAGTTTTCATTGCTTAAAATTTTGCCTTGGAGAAGTAGCACTTATCTTATGGAAGTAATGGATGCATATAATAAGTCTTGTAGCTAAGATTTGATTTGTTCTTATGATCATTACAAGCCCACAACAACCTATTGCAATGCACCATTGGTCAAGGGAGAGATTTAGGTATGATGGGTTCACTTCAACAAGATAAGTATATTCCAAATCCTTCATAATTAAAATAATAGAAATTGTTGAGTTAATATATATTAAATTACATCTCTCCTTATTTAGATCATTTCTATGTTATCGATAGATTTGTCTTTGCATGTTTATTATATTTTCCATTTATGCCACAAGAATTGGTGAGTAATAGATTACCTTGCATATTTATTTACTAGATTAGCTTATATAGTTATTTAGTAGACTAGCTTGCTTTATATTATTATAATCATAAGACCTAGCTAAGGTTATCACAATATGGAATTTGACTAGAGGCCTTGGAAAACCTCTCTTTTGCCATAGTGTGATAAGAGATCCCTTAGTATAAGTTTAATAAATCCAATATTGGTCATGATCCTGATTAAAAAATATTCTCAAGCATACTTATTAGTTACTCACCTTCTCTGATCTTGAATATTATTGAGTAGGATAAGTTGTATAAATGCCTAGTTTCACTTACGTACATTTTGGTGAAATTGATGTGAATCTAACCCTTGTATATTTATAATTTGTCTCTATAGACAAGTGGATCAACCCTGTCCACCTAGTTTAATACTCTTTGCATAGGTTTTTATAATCAATCGACCCTATTAATTTCATTCAACCCTGTGTGTAAATTCTTACAATTTTATTGACCTGATTGACTTAGTTAGGGTGTCTTTTTCTAGGGTTTTTAATTGAGGTAAACTTGTCAATTTTGTTTAGATTTCTCTATGTAGAATTTATAGTATTGACAAAACTATATTGATCTAATAGATATAATTTATTTTCCCATTTTTTCACATTTAATTGAATCAATCTTCTTGATTATTTTATTTTATACTTTTTACTTTCAAACTACTAGGTCGATCAGATCAACATTGCTTTATTTTATTTTATCATTGATTAGTTTTATTTATACTTAGTCAACTGGCTTGACTCTATCTAAATATTATTTATTTACCTTTACAGGTTTAAAATTATATCTCGATAATATATTTCAAAACAATAACTCAACTATTTAAGGAAAACCACTACATCATCCTAGACGACTCTGTTTAATTTTTCAGGTTCACTCTAACTAGATAAGTAATTTTTTTCTATCAAATTTTAAGTATTTTTATTTTCTTACTATTTTTCAAAATTTAAATTTTAGTATCATTTTTATCATTTTTTTAGTTATATAAAACTATACCTTTATAATCAACTAAGTTGGTTGGCTTGACTTAGTTTTGTAATTAATTTATGTCCAAAAAATTAAGTTGACTAGATTGATTGTGTTTCTTTTGGATAATCTTTAATAGACTGAGTCAATCAACTTGATCTTGTTCTTTTCTATTTTTACAACTAAGTCAACTAGCTCAACTTCATTATATTTATTTCTATCCTAGTTCAAGCAAAGGGAATTAACCTACATTGATAGTAATTAAAATCATTTTACCTTTCCATTAACTACCTATTTATTTACTTTTTAGAAACTATAAAATAGATTTCAAAATTTTGATTTTTGTTCTTATATTTCACTTTGTTTGGCTTTTCCTAGAAACTATGAAAACTAATTAGTTACTATCATGAAGAGATACTTGATACTTTATTTATAGTCTTTGTCCATCATTTATAGATATCATGAAATTAGGGTCTTACCCCAATATTCAACCATAGTATAGAATTAAACATGGTCTTTAGTTTTCATCTACCTCACAATATTTTTGAAATGCTTAGGATCTCCTTTTATTTTAAACCTTAGTAATCCAACCATCCATTATTTTTGTGGAGCATCGATTAGCAGTTAACACTAAGAAGTTAATTCTAGATTACCCTTAAAATTAGGTTTAATGGGATATGGGAATGGTACTTCCTCCATAGTCAATGATCTAAAATATTGGGATAACACTATATAACAGATAAATAGGTATCTTTGGGAGCCTCTAATTTCAATAAAAACCTTTAGTACAAATTTTTAAGCTTATTTTCAAGTAATTAATTAACTAGATTTTAATTTTTTTCTTATTATTTTTTATTCTAGGTTGTATTAAAAAATTGTATTAGCCAACATCGATATAAGGTTTATACTATGTGTTACAACTAGATCAACCAGTTTGACCTAGTTGTCAATGTGTTTATTTCTCTTTTCTATAAACTAAATTGTCCAAACTCAGACCATTTAAAAATTTTCCTCCCTAAAGAACTAAGTTTATCTTCTTGACCCAATATTTTACAAACTATTATAATTTCCTTCCTATATAACTAAGTCAACTTGATCAACCCAATATTTTATTGACTATTATATTTTATTTCTTACAGAACTAAATTAACCTGATCAACCCAATATTTTATAAAAATTTCTATTTTTATTCCTATAAAATTAAGTCAACTTGCTTGACCTAGTCTTTTATAGATTGATCTGTCTTTCTTCCTATAGAACTGAGTTGACTAGCTCAACCCAATATACTATAGATTGTCTTATATTTAAATAAGTGTTTGACTCAGTCTTTTCATCATGAAAAATTTGTTGGATGATGCTATAGATAAAAATCAAACTAACACGATGAGTTTCATTAATCCTGATAAATTTTCTAAAACACATTTTGTGGTGACTAACTTGAATCAAAGTGATATCCATGTTACCACTAGAACTTTCAACTATGGAACTCTTCCCTTTTCCATGTTGCTTAATCCCTAATTCATAAAAATGGTAAAAAATTAAAGTGATCTTGAATAGATGGATGAAATGATCTTCTTCATCAATGAAAATAGTCAACATAGAGGTAAGGATCCTATAGTCATATATAACCTCAGGATAGGATATTATATTAGAGAACTCCATTTACCTTGACTTAGCTTTTACATAGGATTTGGGGAAAGTCATTTCATGACTTATTACACACCCTTACCCTCTATCATGTCTCCATTTAATACTATGACATCATCCTCCATGTCTTCTTTCACCTCCATACCAAGTATTTCTACAAACAATGTGGGTGCTAATTTTAGTGGGCCTACTCCAAACACCCATAATAATACCCAATTCCATGAAACTCATAATACATCTACTACTAGTGCTTCTCATGCAACTAGTGTTTTCCATGCCATTAGTGCATCTCATGATACTAGTGCATCTCAAACCCTTAATACCTCACATAATAATAATGCAACCAATGTTACTTCTACTAAATAAAATAACATTCAAACCAATCAATTATTGTTACAAAATCATAACCAAATGGTTATTTTTCAAACTAATAATGCCAACCAAATGATGTAAATGCAAAACCAGTTATTGCATATCCAAAACCAACCTCAACCTACTCAATGGAGATCATAAAATCCTAATGCACCCCCACCTCCCCTTAGAGATGCATATGGTAACCTTATACCACAACCCCCATGTATTAAAAAAACTATTAAAAATTTACAAAATGAACCTCTTATTTCTCAAATTTCAAACATTGACGTAGGATCTATAGTTCCCAATATTACTTATAATGGATCCATGGATTCAAATTTACATTTGAGGACCTTCAAAAATCTATATAAAGATTGGGTTAAACTTAATACCTTTTCTTCCACCAAAACATCAGCTAAAACCTTTTCAGGTTATGCTTTAGATTGGTACAACAAACTTAAAATTCATTCCATCACTAGCTTATAAGACTTAGTCAATGATTTTATCTAAGAATTTTAAATTAGTGATCTTCCAAAAAACAACTTAACCCACTTTATCAATTATAAACAATCAGAATCTAAAATGGCACAAATATTCATTAAATGATGGAAAGCCTTGCATAACAAATCTAATCTTAACATGTTAGATGAAAACCTATTTCACTTATTCACTAATGTTTTTCATCCTTAACTATAATACCATGTTAGGACCCTTTCCCCAAAATCCTCGGAAGAGGCCCTAGACCAAGTTAAATGTCAAGATTTCCTTCTATGTCAATTTGATCCTTCATACCCTTCAATGGTAAATCAAATTATTGTGAAATCTAAAAATAGACATGTAATAAAAATGGTGTGACAGATACTTATGATTACATACACACTATCCAAACCATTTCTCCAAATAACACCATGGAATATAAACCTCGAAATAAAAATAATTCTCATCCCAGTTCCACATTTTCTCAAGGGAATAATATGGATGTACACAAACCTCTTTTATTATAATAAATTCCAGATCATCTTATGTGACCTTCCCCATGATATCTTGATCCTACTCACCCCATTAAACACTGGTATGATCCTAATTTTTTTTGTTGGTTTCATGAAAATTGGTTTCATTCTCACGAAACTTGTTGCCAATTATGAAATTTTGTTATGGATTATCTCCTTGGACCTAAATTTGATCATTAATCACTTATATGTAAATGATTAAATCTTAAGAAATATTAACTAAGGCTTATGAAACTAAAATAAAAAATGAAGATTTAAATCAAGCCAATGCACACTTAACCATTTACAAGGGTCTTCTTCCTAACCACCAAGATAATACTAATCAACCTCCTAATACCAACAATTTTGAAAGTACTATAGATCATAATATTAATGATGAGAATGTTGTCAATGTGAATAATATGAGGATATTATTTTCTTATATTGATCAATATCCAACCTCTAACTATAATAATTTTCCAAAGTTATATATTGTTCAAGACTCTTACCCATCCCATCTCACAGAATTGGGGCATGACTAACCAATAAACATGAAAGTATCAAATACAACTATGAAAATAAAAAATTCCTCTCATACCATTGATATAAGCTATACTCTCCCTAAAAATAATATATTTCAAGAGGATACCTCATAAATTTCAATTGTTACTTCTTCTACTTAAACACAAGAAATTACTAAAGATACAACCACATTGCCTACCTTCAACTAGTCAACCCATCTGAAACAAACCTCAAAAAAATATACATTATTAAAATAAATTTCAATGAAATTCCACCCTACCTTAAAAATATTTATTTCAACATTATGCACATTTATCCAGTAATAATCTAACGGGTTATGATGAGTGAGATCCCATAGTGAAACTTTCACATCTCCCATCTCAGATTCCTTTCTTAGAAATTATGAGAACTTCTTATCATCATCGTAATTTATTAATACGATAATTATTTGAAATGAACATCCCTTGACCTAAACCTATGGGGAAATAAGCTACTTTATTAGGATTTAAAGATAGAATCCTTAAACAATGTGAACAAATGTCTATCCATGTTGAAGAAGCAATGGACACTTCTCTTTCAATCAAATTTCCTATATCTTCCATGATTCCCTATGAGATATTATTTCAAACAGATGACCAACCATTATTTATTAGTGTACAAATAGGATACATCCAAGTTAAACATGATTCAATTGATGAATTATTAGGCACTTGTTTTACTTCCTTTGATTTTATGAAAACACTTAGATACTATGAAAATAATCTTAAATCCACACAAACTACATGTCAAGGATATGAAATAAGACAAATGCCTCCATTAGGTTGTGTTTAAATTCCTATCATAGTTATACCGGTCATGGTATATGTGAAAGTCATGATATTTAACTTTCCACTCTCTTAAAATATACTTGGTCGACCTTGGACACACCACATGAGAGAAGTTGCCTTGTCAACATGACAATCTGTTAAATTTCCTTATAATAGTGTTATATACAAGATTTAAGGAGATACAAATCCTTATAATTTTTAACAATTCTAATAAATATGTGTTTTTAAAATACCCACCCTTGAACCCTTAACTAACATCACATTTCATGAATCACAATGTTTTAATTACCCCATCAACTCTACTAGAAGTTATAATGGTCATCCTATATTAGTAAGAAACATACCACCTAACCTTTTAGATTTAGATGATGATTATCAAAATGAGATAAGTTTAAAAATAAAAATTTATGATCTTTCCCCTAACATAATTTCTCACATACCTCCTTCTTTATGACCTTGATCTCATAAAAAACCATGTGACAAAATTCTAATTACCTTAGCAAAAACTAAGAATTTCATTCACCATACCTCTTCAACTAATAAAATGATTGATGCATGTAATATTGAACATTATAATCCTAATTATGATGATGGATATTATTTAGATAATCCATTTTTAACTGGATTTACTCACACTAAAGATGTAGAGATACTTAAATATCATTATTCTTTACAACACTCTTTTATTTTAGTTCTATTCTTTAAATTCCTTATCTTACTATAGTACCTGATAGTAGTTATTTTGATGTTCATAGGTCTAAGATGAAGCAAACATACATTAATCCTCTAGTCATTACTAAGCTTATTTAGAGTATGCTTATGCATTATGCCATGATGAGACCTTATTAGTTTTCTTTATTCCATGATACTTCTAGCTTACTTCCTCTAGATATGCCATCTACACTACTTTGAAATGCTGCGAGTTCATCTATTAATGTGGTTCAACCTAGTTTTGATCCTATTATAAGTTCTATTGGTGATGTCATACTACCTTTGCCTAAGCTTGATCATTACTAGCATGATGGGAAGATGGTCCTTATTGTGAGATCCATAGTGTTGTTGGTAATTGAACTAAGGATTATAGTGCACTATAATAATAAGCATATTTTTTTTCTACCATAGATAGTTGACCCTCACCATCTACTACTAGATATACTTGTTGCTATCATGGTACATGTAATTATTCTTATACTAATTACCCATAGCTTAGGCAATACATTGATATAGTTCATCTAGCTATATCACAACCAAAATACAAGAGTTCACCACCTCCCAAGGTGATTTTAAAGTTTATTCATCAATATGGGGAGGTTTATTGTCTTTGGCATTAGCTAACTACACACTATATTGATAGATGTCAAGTTCTTTAGTAGGATTTTCTATATTTCCTTGGCCTACACCTTTACTGACTCATCCTCATGATTTAAGTCATTCATAGATAAAGGCTCATCTTTCTCTATATCCTACACCTTTACATAGATTTTGATACACCATTCATATATTGACACATTTTCCTTACATTAAATATCCCATATAAGAGGTACCTCAGGATCATCATATCGATTCTAGCATACATATCTTCTCTATAAAGATGATATCATAGGAAGTATTTTCATGACTTTCTATGAAGATTTATGAGATCTGATTAACACCTAAATTTAGTTATGTAAGGATGTGTTAGATGTTATGGATGATATTGACATTGAGATTTATTAGCATTTGTGAACACATCATGGTTTTCTATCACATTATTTATCACACTATTATATTATTTGGATTTGATTTATGAGTATAGATGGATATTTTGCTTATTTATTATGTCTTATGGGTTATTCTCCTCTCTCTTGCACATATTTTGACTTAAAATGAATATCTCATGCATTAATCTTATGATTTAATTTCCTTTTTTCATGGTTTTATTTTTATTAAAACTTCTTTGTTTTATTTTTGTTACGTCATTCAAACACAATATAGTTATTATTGTGACATGGTTATTAAACCCTCATCTCTTGATTATCCTATTTTTACCATATGATCAATTAACAATCATATTTATCATTATATCACTACATACATAGATCTCATTTGATATTCATCTAATCCTTGTTATTTCCTTATTCATACTAAGTAAACATAAGGTTAAGACTTGAGATCACATGCTAGTTTTTAGCAAGCCTAATTGTTTAACAACACATGTTAATATCTCTAGGTATTTTTTCTCCTATAATAAAAGCCTATAACTCACTTGTGTTTGTCACTTTTTATCACTCATGATTGGTTATTCAAAATCTATATGGATGAGGAATAAAAAATTCCATAAGAGTTAAAATCCAAATCATTAAAACAAAAGAACTTGTTTAAAAGGAAAAAATCAGCATTCAAAAGTCAAAATCATACTAAAATATGTGATTCATATTTAAGCATGTATCCTATTTCTAATCAAATTTCAAAATCCATAGTTGGCCTCACAATAGAGCTAAGGTCCATTGGGGTGTGGTAGGCCAGTAGATTGGAGTAGGATTTGTCAAAATTATATATAGTACTACCTACTTTCTCACCCAAGTTCCTAATCTTCATAGTAGACTGATGACTCTATAAGGGGTCCTAAGGAATGGGGAACATGATGTGGGGAGGTAGGTCCATTTTATTTTTATTCTATAATTAATCTTCATGAGTTGATCCTAGTACTACACTTATTTTCCCATAAAGTTTTTTGCTTATTATGAATAAATACTCTCTATATTTAACATCTATTAGATTCTTAATGTGTCCATATTTACCTAGTATACCCCATTTCTACTAAGATTTTATTAAAAACTTACGTCATGCTTCTTATACTCCTTACTTCATTACAAAAATCCCACTATTCTTCCTTGATGAATATGTTTTGTTAACTGATAATACCCCTAGTGTTTCTTTTTATGTGTTGCAATGTAAGACCTTGGATAGGCCAGGTCTTCATCACAAACATTTCCTTATTTCTTAAAAATGTTCCGAATATTATCATTTACCTCATGGTTTCTCTTTTGTGAGTTGTAGTATAAAATCTTGGATAGGACCAGACCTTCCTCACAATACATTCCTAACACCCTCATACCATGATTAGTCACAATAATAACTATCAATATGGATATTTATTCCTTAATTTTATTTACACTTTACATGCTTAATTATTTAATCTTGGCATGTCTTGCATTTTGATTTATAGATCATGTTAGTAATTCCCATCATGACTTAGTATGTTTCATGTTTTCTTATCTATCTTCGTTTTGCATGTTTTTTTACAAAAAAATGATTAAGTGGTTTTACATTGTGATTTATTTTCCATAATGTGCATCTTGATTTAGTATATTTTATGTTATTTATTTTCAAACATTTACATATTACACATTCCTCAGCTTAATTTAATGAATTTTATACAAATTACATTTGTAATACAAACTTTTTAAATATTGATTTAAATGTCTTTTACAAATTATTTCCTTTATTTATGTTTTACACATTTCCTATCATGATTTAATGTACTCTTTTATACATCTTTTTTTACACATTTTACATTTTATTTTATTAATTAATAATTCTTTATAACTATGTATTTGTTCACAAATTGTTAGAAAAGAATACAAAACATATCACATATTTCCTCATAACATATAAAAAAAACTAAAAAACATATGCTAAAAATAAAATATACATTCATAGACATCCATGATCAATATAAAACAATAAATGTATAACCATATATATCCATAGATCAAATGTTTGATATACTAAAAATATGATACAAGTATAATAAGATAAATAATTCCAAGTCATGTTCCATCATGTCTATCTAGTGGACGAGTCACACCACCCATAGATGCCTACAACTCTCCCCTATAAATAGTATATGTAATGAATTCATACGATATTAAAGGCCATCGATCTGTCCCTAAATATTGGTCAGTGAGGCTTGTATATATGTTAGTTACCTTGTTGTCTCCATATGAGTAGCTCACTCCTTAGTATTGTTTTCTATGCCGATAACTCTCCACCTCCCACTCCAAGTGGTAGTTGTGTGGCATTTCCTCATGTATATATCTATCATACCACATCACCAACCAATTAAAACCAAATAACATAATATAGGGTAGATGGTATAACATGACCAATCATAACTATCATATCATGATGCACTAGTACACCATTCAAATATAATGATGATCGACTCATAATATTACACCCATCTAAACTCTTCCTTAGGAGTATTTACCAAAATAAAATAAAATGTACATTAGATTTCACATATATTAAATCTGTAAACATCTACCAAAACAAATACATATTCAAATTTATCTTTAGTCATCTATTTTACAACTCAAAATAATAACAAACACTTACCAACAATGGTATCTCTAACCATAGTCTCTCCATCATCACAACTCCAAGTACCTCTACATGAGCATGTTTCTAAGGTGCTTCAAAACTAGAATCAAGAACTTGATCACATCATGGATCCTTCCATATATGACACTCTATCATCCAACCCTATGTTTCATGGGCTATGGGATCCACTTGTTCAATTACCTCCTCATGTGTATCCACTACCACCTATCAATATCTTTGTCATCATGGTGCTTGTAGTGGTAATTTTAAAACCTAGTATGGATCAAGAATAACGACACCTACATGTTCAACATTAGATGATACCATATCCACATCTATAACTTATACCTCCTTAATAGTATCTCTCATTGCTATCGATCATCATCTTTGACTAGTCTGAGGTCTTGATCACTGTGACCAAATCACAGGTACATCCACATGTACTCCTTTGCTTCTACTACCTCTAAGATATTTAAGATGACATGCCCAATACATAGACACCAATATGGGAGTAAATAAATGTGGTAAGCCAAAATATTTGGTTAAGTGATAAATAGGCGATTGCTCCACCGACTATGTATAATGACTAGTAATATGAACACAAGCTAATCCAAGAGTAATTGTAGGCCAAGTCAGCCAACTACCAAAAATATCTGTATAGGGATGACATATAATGTAACCAAGATTAATTGTATATAATGCTTTAATATATGGTATACTACATATAACATGGTCCCATCACCATTTAAGAATATGAGGGACACTATTATCGATAGTATGGGGTAACCCAACTGGTTGATACATGGGAAATATCTCATAGATATAACTACATAATAAAATAATGGAACCCATAGTATTCTACCCCTGGGAAAAATTTCCATACATATCATGGATGAAATATACCCAAATCACCAACCTTAGGTTGTATAAGGTATCCTACTCCAAAATTGACTAGCATAAGGTGATTGCATATAATGACACCTTCTCAACTAACTTTTGAAAAATCACACATTATGTCATAAGGCCTATCACTACCTTCTAGATAAATAATGATATATTTATAATATACATACATATATACATATATATATTTATAATATATATACATATACATGTGTGTGTGTGTGTGTGTGTGTGTGTGTGTGTGTGTGTGTGTACATACATACATATACATATACATACATACACACACATATGTATGTATGTATGTATGTATGTGTGTGTGTGTATATATACACACACATACATTCATACATATAGACACACACACACATCAAATAGTCACACCCGTAATCCTTGAAAATTCCTATCAGATCCAGTCGCTCGTAGGGCTATAGCTCATCTCTCCAACTTCACCTTAATGAAATCACAAATAAAAAGTGTCCCAATAATGGGAAGTACAAATAAATATTAGACATCCTCTAAATTGATGCCCACATATATCATGTCCCCATCCATCTCCCATTAGAAAGTGTTGGTTAGTCACTCCCATATACCTAATAACATCGTGACTAAATAAACACTAAGGGAGATCTTATGAATCTACATGATTCCACCAAAACTTGATGATGACAATAGTGTGCAGTTAGCTACTAAGTTGACACATTGATATGAATTTAGCCATGTCATTTTACTATGTCAACCCCTTCATATGAATTCAACCATTCTTAAAAAACTATGTTGGCCACTTACATAAATTACTATATTGACTAATATGTATGTAGTTGGCCACTTACAATTTATAAACTAGATCATCCTTCTTATACGTAGTTGGCCACTCATGAAAAAAATACGTTGATCATTTTATACACAATTGACCACCCTTTTTCCCATTTTATTTTTAAATTAAGTTGGTCTAGGCAACTCCATTTAATTATTGCACTAAATTTTATTGTATTTATAATTAATGCTATAGGCATTTATGACTAGTTTTGGGACTTATCCATTAACCATTATATTGCCTATTGGACCTTAAAAGTTCTTGATGCTAATTCCATTATACAAATTTACCTCACCATCTAATTTTTCAAGTTTACTATATTTTCCAATAAAAAATTGGAAAAATTCAAAAAATAAAGCATTATTTATTGAGCCGCACTAGCTACTACTACTATGTGTCCCCCATCTCACACTCATCATCTCTAGGCCATAGTATCTCTCTTTAATCTCCTAGGTCTCTTAGAGCTCTATTTGTTACACAATATCAAACTTACAAATGAATAGTTTAAAAATTCTATTTATATTCTAATTTTCAAATTATTTAACTATCAAATATTTTTTGACAAATTTTGATTTTTACTCATAAATATGTTTTTACTATCTCTTTTTTTGAACCAAAATATATTCTAAAACCTTAATATTGTAGAGAATTTTTCTACACAGAACAAATATTTTTTCAAATTTTTTGAATACTCTTATTTTTTAGGTTTGCCTAATGTCCCCTATATTAGACACCTCTTCATTTCTCTCACATGGATTTTATTCTATAGTAGAAAGTTAGGTAAAGGTATGTGTTTTTTAATTCTTTCCTTTAAATAAATATTATGCTTTGTACTACAATTTTATTAGCTCAACATTATGGGTTGTTATGTTATTTTTTCAAATCACCATCCCATGTTATAACTATGTGACATGTGATGAGATTTGAGTAGAGTATATGTATACACACAATTTTTTTAAGACTTTATCAGTTAATAATTATTTCTCTCTTGCAAGAACCAATTGAATCTCAATCTCTCTGAGTGAAGGCCTTAAAGGGTGCATCAAAAAATGGGTTGAAAAACCTTTGGTGCTTCACAAGATTGTTTGCCCCTATACCACCACTTAAAACCAATACAAGCTACTCTTATCGATTTCCTTAGGAATTAAAACCCCACTTATACACTTCCATAAGTATCTCACCACCCAAAATAGCCCCTAACTAAAAAAAACCCCTTTTTACTATGTTTCTTATTACATCAACTAGGTTGACCCTATTATGGGATTTACCATATGTTACAAAACTATGTCAACTCAAGATGACATAGTTTGAGACATAATGTCTTTATTTATAACCTAATTAGGTCGATTGGGTTGAATGAAATGAATAAATTCCCAAGAGGATTTAGGGTCAATCCATGGCTATATATACCCCCTTTCATTTCATTTCTAAGAGAAAATCAATTACACATTATTACTAACAAATGTATTTATTCAATCAATAATAGGTTTTATTACTTAGGTTTTTGCCTTGTATAAGTAGTTATTGTCTTGTGGAAGTCTTGGATGCATAGGATAATTCTTTTATCCTAGAGATGATTTGTCCTTATGATATTTACAATCCCATAACAACCTCTTACAAAACACCATTGGCCAAGGGAGAGCTTGAGGCACAACAGGTTCACTTCAACATGGTAGTATATTCCTAGCCCTTCATATTTTGATAAGTATATGTTATAGAGTTAATATATATTTAATTGTATCTCTCCTTACTTATATTATTTATATGTTATATATATTTATATTTGCATATTTATTATCTTCTCCATTTGTGATACAAGCTTTGGCGAGCACTAAATTAGATTGCATATTAATTTAATACATCAACTTGAATAGTTATTTAGTAGATTAGCTTGCTTAATATTATTAAAATCATAAGACCTAGCTAGGGTTATCACAAGATGACATTTGAATAGAGGCCTTAGAAACCTCTCCTTTTCCATAGTGTGATAAGAGATCCCTTAGTGTAGGTTTAACAAATCTATTATTTGTCTTGACACTAATTTAAATAATTTCTAAGTGTAATTATTAGTTTATTACCTTCTCTAATCTTGAATATTATTGAATATGATAAGATATCGAACTATATAGTTTCAATTGCATACACATGGGATTCACACATTCATAGTTTTCTAGATTAAGTGGAGGCTTGTTCTGGAATCATGATATCCACACATTCACAGTTAAGGATTTAGTAGAGGCATGATTTGGAATCATGGTCTCCACACTTATTAAATATTTAACTCTTATATCAATTTTTAGATTCAGTGGGGGCATGCCATATAGGCATGGATCCCACACATTCATGGTTTCAAATTTAGTGGGGTTATGCTTTGTGCTATGCCCCTAACCTATCACATGTATGAGGATAGTATTAGCCAACTTGTGGCTTAATTTTCACTCTTTGATGTTATATTACATTTATCTATGCTTTATTTTGATTAGTAGGTCGGCCTATGGAGTAACTATGGCCTAGATAGACTATATATAGGAGGTAGTGGGTAATTATTTATCATCATATTGTGAATTTTGCTCTTATTGAAGCTTGTGGAGGTTGCCCCCTCGAAATGGATTATATATTATCATATATTTGGATATATTTCAGTCATATTTGGATATAATTATTCTATTATAATTAATTCTTGAAGTAATTTCATTACAAGTGATATCAAAGTTGCGATTTGGGCAATCTTGTGGGTGAAACACTAAATTTTTAAATTTTGTGATATATAAAAAATGGTTATAAATTTATCTATAAAATTTTTACTACAGGTAAGAAATAATGAAATTAAGATTCCATTAAAATTTCAGCTCATTTGGATCTGTTTTACAAAATTTATCTCTATTTTATGGTTTTTCATAAAATTGCTCTATAGTGCACAATTCAAAGAATGTTTTTGAGTTATTTACATTTTTGGAAATATTATAAAAATTTGGCTATGGTATGTTCTTTGTATATTTTGATTTGAGGCTGACATAATTCCAAAATCACTTTGTCAAAGTTGGGTCAAAAATGCCAATAAGGGTCGACATCGTAAAACCCTTTTATGGCAGGTCCACAAACTCGAGGCCAATGAAAGGGTGCTGAAACTCTAGGTAAAAAGCCTAAAAAGGAAGATATGGAGTTATAAGGGGGATGTACTAGACCCTTTATACCAGGATTTTTTGACATAGATCATAAAGTGAGCCAGCTTGACTATGTGTAAGGCATTCAGAGTGAGGTGCAAGACATAAAATCTAATATGAAATCCATACAAGATAGTTTGGGAGATATCATGATGGATTTAAACATTAATTAGTTAATTAATCAAGCTAAATCTATTGCACAAACCCACCAGGGTGGTTCTCTTAACTAGTCTACTTCAAATCTAACTCCATGACCACAGAGGAACCTATTACTAAAGGTGGATATGCACAAATTTGATGGAAAAGATCCACTCAATTCGATCAACCAAATGGAGAGTTTTTTTAACCTACATCAGATTCTAGGTGGATAGAAGGTTACCATGGCATCCTTTTATCTTGAACCTAATCAATTCATTTGGTATCGATGGTTGTGTGCTCAAAAGAAAAAGATGACTCTCAATGTCACTTGGTCAGTTTTTACAGAGGAGGTACAATTACACTATGGCAATAGTGTGACAGAGAATTACTTTAGCCAACTGGAAAAATTGTGACAAACTGACTCTATTAAGGATTATATTCATCATTTTTAGAACCTGTCCTTATGTGTGGAGACAATTTTTAAAGCAAACTTGAATGACCTATTTTTGGGTGGACTCAAGGACCACATTCAACATGAGGTACGCATGTTTAATATACTTAATATTTTTGATTCTATTATCATGGCACGTAGAGCTAAGGAAAAATTCATAGCCAAAAAGAAGCAGCCATTCACTCACTTCAAAGATCATAGCATATCATCACCAACATTTCCTCCACCTACTAGATTGACCCCTCAACAAATTAAGGAGAAGCATGCAAAAGGATTATGTTTCGGTTGTGACAACAAGTGGAGTAAAGGACATAGATGTGTTTAGAATAAGTTATTCTACATTGAGGGACCAAATGAATATGAAGAAGTAGATGATACCTCCAATGATGTGGAGGAAGATGTAGAGGAGGTACTTGAAGATTCCCAGCCTACAATCTCTTGTCATGCACTTGCAGGCATTATCACTCCACAAACTCTTAAGGTGGTGGGTTTCCTCAAGAAATAGAAAGTGACAGTGTTGATTGATTCAAGGAGCACACATAACCTTATAAACCATAAGTTGGCCACTCGATTGAATTGTTTCATCTACCCCACACCATAATTTTAGGTCATGATTGCAAATGGTGGCACAATTAATTGTTCAAGCAAATGCCATAGTATTAAGCTTAATATGGGTGGGTACAATCTTGACTCTCCTATGTTTGCTATTCCCATGGGTAACATAGACATTGTTTTGGGAGTCTAATGGCTCACAACCTTAGGTACCATTGAGATGAACTTCGAATAACTATTCATGCGCTTTCATTCTGAAGGTAAGAAAATTGAACTATGTGGATTACATGCAAAATCTCCACAATTGATTAGTTCACATCAAATGACCCAGATGCTAAAAAAGGGGGTAGAAGGAATTATTGCATGATTATGATCCATATAAGTTTAACCCAAATAGGTATCTACACATCTTTATCTATAGATAATTCTTGAGGACCACTCATATATTTTTGGGGCCATGCCAAAAGGACTAGCACCAAAAAGAGAACATGATCATGCCATTCAACTAATTCCAGGTAGTCAACCACTAAATATCTGACCATATAGATATCCATATGCACAAAGGAGTGAAATTGAAAAGATGGTCCATGAGATGTTGGAGGTAGGGATCGTCAAGCATAGCCAAAGTACATATTCATCACCAGTGGTCATGGAGTGGAAGAAGGATGACACATGGAGGATGTGCCCAGATTATAGGGAACTCAACAAGTACACCATCAAAGATAAGTTTTCTATTCTAGTAATTGATGATTTACTTGATGAGTTGCATTGTGCTAATTATTTCACAAAATTGGATCTTCGCTCAGGGTACCATCAAATTAGAATCAAGGATGAAGATGTTCATAAAACTAGTTTTAGAACACATGAGGGTGATTATGAGTTTTTGGTAATGCCCTTTGGTCTTACAAATGCACCATCTACTTTTCAGAGCTTGATGAACACTATTTTTAGGCCTTTTTAAAGGAAGTTTGTGCTAGTTTTCTTTGATGACATATTGATTTATATTCAGACATGGGAATCACATTTGCAACATGTGAAACATGTGTTGATAGTTTTGGAGAAGCACCAAATTTATGCGAAGCCATCTAAATGTGCTCTTGGAGTATAGGAGGTAGAGTAACTTGGTCACATTGTTTCCCATGAAGGTGTCAAAGTTGATCCCCAGAAGATCAAAGTGATAATGGAATGGCCCATGCCAAAAACTCTCAAAAACCTTCAAGGGTTCCTTAGACTAACAGGTTACTATAGAAGATTTGTGAAAGGTTATGGCAGCATAACAACGCCACCCACTGCATTGCTAAAGAAGGATGATTTTCATTGGAATGATGATGCCACCAAATAATTTGAGAAAGTAATAGTAACTATGTGCACCACTCCAATTTTGGCTACTCCAAACTTCTCATAGACATTCACTATTGAATGTGATGCTTCTGGGTCTATCTTGGGGGCAGTACTAATGCAAGAAGGAAGACCCATTACATTTGAAAGCCATTAATTCAAAGGTAAGAATCTACAAAACCCTATCTATGAGAAAGAAATGATGGCTATTCTTCATGGAGTTAAACAATGGAGGCCTTATCTAATGGGTAGACACTTTAAGGTGAAAATAAATCATGATAGTCTCAAATACTTTTTGGAGCAAAGATTATCATCTGAGGAACAACAAAAATGGGTAACCAAAATGTTGGGTTATGATTTTGAAATCATCTACAAGAAGGGTAAAGATAATGTAGTATCAGATACACTATCCAGATGGGATGCATCCACAAAAGCATTACTTTGTGCAATGTCCATGTTGGAAGCAGATTGGATGGATGAAGCTAGGTTAGAATGGGAGAAAGACAAGGATACACAGGTTCTAATTCAGAATCTCCAACAAGGTAATTTATCCTCTGACAAATTTGAATGGAAAGGTAATGTCCTATGGTATAAGGGTAGGTTATACTTGTGTAAAAATTTAGAGCTTAAGCATAAGATTCTTGCAGAGTTGCATGCATCTCCAATTGGGGGACACTCAAAGTTCTTGAAAACTTATCATATAATTAAGAATGAATTATTTTGGGAAGGACTCAAGGGAGATGTACAAAAGTTTGTGGAAGAATGCTTGATATGCCAATAGAATAAAGGTGAAATAGTTAAGACCCTAGGTCTATTACAACCGTTAGCAATTCCTAGTCAAAGGTGGGAGGAGGTTTCCATGGATTTCATCACTGGGTTGCCTTGTTCTAAAGGTAAGAATGTTATTTTGGTCATTGTGGATAGGCTTACAAAATATGCCATTTTTTGTGCTCTCTCACACCCATTTTCAGCAAGTATAGTAGCGACTATTTTTATGGAAGCAATTCTCAAATTACATGGAACCCCAAAAATAATTGTAAGTGATTGTGATCCTATTTTCACTAGTAATTTCTGGACTAAACTATTTTCTTGTTTGGGTACTCAGCTAGCTCTTAGCTCATCTTACCATCCCCAAATCTGATGGACAAACTAAAGTGGTTAACAAATGTTTAGAGGGGTATCTCCATTGTTTTGTATCAGATAAATAAGAACATTGGGTTAAATGGCTACCACTTGCAGAATGGTGGTATAACACATCTTTCCATACCTCTTCTAAAATGTCTCCATTTCTAGCACTATATGGTTACCATCCACATTCCATCACTTCTTCATTAAAGGTGCACACCAATGTTCAAGATGTGGAAGAGCGCATTCAACATCAAAAAGAGGTTTTGGATATTTTGAGAGAGAATATGGCCTTGGCACAAAATAGGATGAAGAAACAAGCATATCAACACCGTAGTGAGCAAAATTTTTAGGTGGGTGACTGGGTTTTTTTTCATTTGCAGCCTTACAAGCAGATGTACTTGAAGTAACAAAAAAAGGACAACAAAATTGCTCCTACGAATTATGGTCCTTATCAAGTTATAATTTTTTTTAGAAGTGTGGCTTACAAGCTCGAGTTACCTCATTCATCTCACATACACCCAATATTTCATGTTTCCTATTTGAACAAGGTCATTGGATAGAAAGTTTCTACCCAGACAGAGCTCCCAAAACTAGATGAAGAAGGACGAGTCATTTTGGAACCAAAGAAGATCCTCCAAACACGTACTAAGAGGTTGAGAACCAAAGAGATTAGGGAATATTTGATCAAGTGGAAAAACTAGAGTAGTGAAGATGCAACTTGGGAAGGTGAAGATTTTTTGCAACAACATCCAGAGTTGTTCAACGTTGAGGAAAATGTTGGTTTGAAGGGGAAGGGCATGCTACTTCCCTAACCTATCACATGTATGAGGATAGTATTAGCAGACTTGTGGCTTACTTATCCCTCTTTGATGTTATATTACATTTGTCTATGCTTTCTTTTGATTAGTAGGTCGGCCTATGGAGTAACCATGGCCTAGATAGACTATATATATGAGGTAGTGGGTAATTATTTATCATCATATTGTGAATTCTTCTCTTATTGAATCTTGTGGAGGTTTCCCCCTCGAAGTGGCTTATCTATTATCATATATTTGGATATATTTCAGTCATATTTGGATATAATTCTACTATTATACTTAATTCTTGAAGTAATTTCATTACACTTTGCAAGTATGTTCTCCACACTTAATTTATTACTTGACACTTATATAATTTTTCAAATTCAGTGGGGCCATGTCATATATGTATGGCTTCTAGACATGGACAATTTTAGATTCATTAGGGGCATGAATTGGAATCATTTTTCCACACTTATTTATTATTCAACACACCCAGATTCAGTGGAGGCATGTTTTGGAAACATGTCCTACACATTGGTACTTATTTAAATTTTTATATTTCTCCATATATAATGTGTACATGCTTTATAAGTATGTTCTCCACACTTACATATTTTTTGAATTGGCTAAAGCACATAATTATATAATTTAGACTCATAGTTTTGGTAGAATTGCATAAATTGGTACCATTATTATACACAATTTCAATATGAGACATATCTAATATGCATATGTTATGAAATGTGTACCTAATATTATAAAATCCAAATCAATTTGAGATTTTAAAACATTGTTAGAGACTATCATCACCCACTAGGATGTACTTTTATAGACTATATTAAACCAATTACTACAATAGTTGGTTCAATTTTTGGTATGGTTAAGGTGATTAAATCACTTGATATTTCCAAGTTTTTAGGTTTGACTTTATTTTATCATCAAACCTTACCAATTTGATAGTATGAGTTGGATTTATTTGCTCATCCTCACTAGGTTATAAGTATGATTAGGCTGCATGGTTGAGTTAATCTTAACTACTAGGTAGCAACTCACCTTTTCTCCGAGCTCAGGGGCATGTGCCTTCCAATATATCTATATATCCTTAGATATATGTATGTTTTATATTTATATATTGTCTTAATATTAGTTTTAGAGTCATAAAATGATATATCTTTCAAATCAACTTGTTCATAGGTAAGACAATTACATTGATACATAGGTGTAATCCTAAACCTTGCTTTTTCAATTTCGATCTTTTCAATACTTTAAATTTGAAATTATATGCACTGATTATGTACTATAACATGCTATTGGGTGTAGGTCAGTCACTAGCAAAGCACTCAAGTTGGACTCAAGCAAAGGCAAAGTGTGTTATATATACCAAGATACACATTTATTCTCTTTTAAACCAAAAATTCATTACTAGATTAAAAGATGGAAAATGTAGATGATATTTATAGATTATATAACACCTTAGTCTTATATACTTAGAAAACTTAGACCTTGGTTGTTCCTCTTAGTTCTAGACCTTTCTTACTTTTGAAAGTCTTGCATCTACTCTATCTTGTGCACTATGGCCTATCTCTTGGTTTGACCAGTATTATGTTGATGACCTAGACCTTATATCTTGCCCAAAATGCTTAAAACTTACTTGTCTTCCACCTCTATAAGTTTTCAGTCTTTACCTACTTTCTTGTTTCTTGGATAGTAGCGACTAGGACATACACTTGGGTCGACATAGGTGTCCTGATCTGATGTAAGTTTATAGTTCCCTAAAGTCATCTAATTTAAAAATAAAAAGTATATTAATGGTAATACTAAGTGATTTAATGTGATTTACTTATCCAAAGGGATTGATATAAATACAAGATCAACCCTCATTCATTCCTCACCTATAAAATGTAGCACAAACCAAGGAAATTTATCAAATCATTCAATCCAACACTCAATAAATAAAAGCCTACCTATTTTTTATATTTCCATATCAATCATAGGGACAACACATACACATGTTTAAATTACTGAAGGATCAACCCAAAATATTGATTTACCAAGTTACAAGATATACCACTATTGTACTTATTGTATACATATTACATGATTCACACACAAGCCAACACATAGGGGAAAACTACATCAGTCTGAATCCTCTTTGAATTATATGATATGTAGGTAACACTCATTGATAGAGGGGTCTCTGGGGTCAACTCAACACCATGTGCCCACTAACCCATTTTTTCCAAATTCACTATGAAGATGAAGAACTAGGGTTTTATAATTTCATGAGGAATGAAAATCCATGACATAGATTTTAATACACCAGAATGAAGGTGAATAAAAAACCCAAAAGCATTCAATTATTTGCGTATTTTTATAATAAGTATTCCATACATGATATCTATGCTAGGTTTAAATAATAATGTCAATGTAACTATCCTAGGCTAATGCTAGTGTCTGAGGTTCCATAGGTACTTAATCTAAAATTTAGGGACTTTTGATGCATATATCCCCTCATTCTCTCCTATTTCCATACCTATAATCCTATAACTATCCGTTCATGCATCCAATCTTATCAATCTTCTCTTATTCATCAACTCCTCACTAGGTTTGACATCATGCTCATGACTGATCCTATTGAATAGGCTTATTGAATTATTTATATCTAACTCTATAACCTATTAAAACCTCATACTCATCCATTATTTTCTTTCCATTCATCTTATATCTCCCTTTCATTCCATCACACACTGGTCTTCATACTTTATGTATAGTTTCTATTCTTGTTATACTTCTATATAGGCTTGATGGAACTATTCTCTACTGGTCCTTTCTTCAGTATCTAAACCTCTCTTTTTACCTATTTTCATCCCAAAAATATCACAACATCATCTCACTGCTAAACCCATCTCTATTTCTTGTCACGTTTCCTTTCCTAGCTCTTGTCTCTTCTCTAATAGCCTTTTTAGGCCTTTTTCACTTGTATGTACAAGATAGGACCATAATTGACTATATAAACACATCCTTAGGTACCCTCTATCCTAGTTCACCTTCATAATAAGTTTCATCACCCAATTCAATATATATACGAATTTTCTCAATCCTTTTCTGTTACTATCTAAGCCTGATTAGGCCTCTTAATCCTTGTTATGAACATAATCCCTAGATTCTATACATACACACTCCATACCAAGATAAAAAATTAAAAATATCTTATAGAAAATGGAAACCTAAATAATCACCAAGTTTTATATATTTTTGAAGGTGGAAAACATTGCAAACTCATTTTAGGTTTCAAAACCCTAATGCAAGGTTAACACTGTTACTGCAAACCTAAGAGGGAGAGATTTGTAATTTTAAACTGTAAAACTACTTTCTATACTTAACACCACCAAGGTATAATTTTTATTGATACTTTAAACTATATTAAACTCTTATTATAACTTGAATAAAACTAAACATCATTCAAAAGTCCATTTTCTTAGTATTCTAGGAACATAGTCTCCCTATGTAAGCTAAAATAGGGTTTAGATGCACATTTATCTTACCTAAGGGTTTTGAAGTAATCCATAAATTTTATCCTCCATAATTTTGTCTCTATAAACTATATTAATCCACTCCAACCTCCATCATGCTTATAATCTATTATTGAGATCATATACAGGTTTCTTGACTGTATCTTGTAGACATAATACACATAGATTGGTTATCTGAACCCTAGTTATTAATTGGAATAAAACACTACCATATATGTATGAATAAAACCTTACTCAGATGATACTCATAAATATCACACAAATAATCACTACATGTTTAATTTAAGAGGGTTCTTTCTTCATTAGTCTATAGTTTTCAATGAACATACACATGAATTTAGACACAATCTTGTAAACACAATTCTTTACCATTCTAAGTTACAAAATACTGTGCTAAGGACTTTAAGGTTTAAAACATATTAAATAAATTAACGCAATGATATCAATATAATATATATGTTTTAAACATGGTATCTTTCATTGATCCCTTCTCTTTACATAGTTAACACTGTCACCATGGATAGAATACAAAGTTCTTTATTTTTTTATCATTCCTTACTCACCTTTGTACCTTTTCCTCCTCATAACTTCTAATTGAATCCTTCTACACCTATTACTAACTTCCTTCTTACAAAAATCATTACATCCTTCATACATACATGAGAAAATACTTTCTTGATAACTATCTTTTATGACAACTACTTCAATGTGGTTATTACATTCCAAATTCTTTATCTATGCCACTTTCCTTATGAAATATACATAAATCACCTTTCTACGCCCACCTAGGTCCATATATGACCTTGTACAAACATTTAATAACATGACACTTCTTGTGATTTACTCAAAAGATTCCTCAACACACCAACACATTTCAGATATTCAAAATTCCCATTTTGGTAGGAAAATGACAAAGGGATACCTAAGGACACCTATAGACTCTTATAAAGACTCAAATGCCTTATAAGGGATGATATGAGACCAAATACACTTACACATAATATAAATACTCACTCATGACTAGATTAATAATGTTTTTCTTGATGCTCCTACATCATACTCCTAGACAAGAAAGATTTGAGCTCAAATGGATTGTTGCACTTTTCTTCCTGGTCTTCTAGTTCATGCTCCTTAGATCTTCCTTATTTTTTACTGCTCCATCATGATTCCATGGTTCTTCATATTTTATTTCTTGCTTGCATGTATCATAGATAATATTATTTCCTTGTTTACAATGCTTACTTGAATCAACTAGAACTTGATGTGCACTCATACCTTCCTTTTTTTCTCTATCATATTGGAATTCTAAGCCCCAAAACACTATTGCTACATATGTACTCTCACCTTCCACTATTATCATCTTCATGATTTCAAAAAAAAAAAAGAAATTTATTAACTACCTTATATTTCACTGAATTTCAAGCTTTCACATGACTTTATACTCTAACTCTCTCATTATTGTCATCAAATCCTATTCTTCATACTCTTTTTCCTCCATCATGAGGTCCTCAACTGCTGCAATAGATAACTTCTCTTCATTATCCATAATTTCACCATTCAAGGATATATCCAAATATGTCATTTCTATCTATAACTATTTATTACTTTCATATACAAACTGGTAATCAAATTTCATACCTCCATTATTGGATTTTGCTTCTCTTTCCAAGTCTTTAATAAGGCCTTCAAACTGATTTGTTTCTGCTCTATCTTTCTCATCATCTAACTAGTTACAATTGGTGTCTTTCCTATCACTCAATTTCATCTCAACCTCTTCAAGGTAATGTTAACCTTAATCCTCTTACACTCTATGCTACTCACTCTTGCATACCATGCTAGTCATCCAAAGTCTTTTCATCTCTCTCTTAAGTTGATTACAAAGCAAACATTTTTCTCTTTCTTATCTCACAACTTTCATCTTATATTTATTTGTAGCTTTATTATCCACTTGAGTGTTTTATTATTCATAACCCATCCACATTATGGGTTCTCATTTCCCTTCATTTTCTCTATGATGAGCATCAACTCATCCAACTACTACCTTACCTGTATCATTTCTTTTTCCATCTCTTTTCTCTTGGTGTCTTCTTATACCTTATTCTCTTTGTGGTAACTCATGTATGACATGCCTTGTTTTCTCTTATCTTTATATTTCTTAATCTTACCTATCTCTCAATATTTTGGTCTCACTTAGACCTATACCTCTTTGAAAAGCCTCTTCTACTTGCCTCTCATGACCTCATTTGGGTCTCTCTCATTCTATGACCTCACCTGGGTCTCTCTCTCACTTTATTGTCCTTTGTATAGGACTCCTCTTTCTCTCACCAATATATCCTTAAGCTAACTCTTGATATTTAAAAATATCTTTCTCTCCTTAACAAGCCTCATGGGCTTCAAGCCTGATTACCACTCTCTCAATTTTTTCATTCACACCCCAACACTTGTCATGAACATATCAAAAACTCAAAATGAAAACTAAATAAAACATGTAACTTATTATGATTGATGACCTTATTTATATTAATCCCAATGAACTTTGATGATATAATGCCAAATGATGTAGATATCCCCTCATTCTCTCTTATTTTCATACCTCTAATACCTGTAACTATCCATTTATGCATCCAATCTTATCAATCTTCTCTTGTTCATCAAATCCTCATTAGGTTTGACATCATTCTCATGCATGATCCTATTAAATAGGTTATTGAATTATTTATATCTACCTTTATAACCTAATAAAACCTCACACTCATCCATTCTTTTCATTCTATTCATCTTCTATCTCCTTTTGATTCCATCACACACTAGTCTTCATACTTTACACATAGTTTCTATTCTTGTTATACTTCCATATAGGCTTGATGGAAATTGTCTCTACTAGTCCTTTAATGAGTATCCAAACCTCTATTTTTACCTATTTTCATCCCAAAAATATGATAATCTCATCTCACTACTAACCCCATCTCTCTTTCTTGTCACCTTTCCTTTCCTAGTTCTTGTCTCTCCTCTAATAGCTTTTTAAGGCCTTTTTCACTTGTATAGATAGGATAAGACCATAATTTACTATATAAACACATCATAAGTTACCATATATACTAATTAACCTTATTAATAATTTTCATCACCTAATTAAATATATAAACCAATTTTATCAATCCTTTTTTGTTACTGTCTAGGCCTAATTAGGCCTCTTAACCCTTGTTATGAACACTATCCCTAGATTTTGTATATACACACTCCATACCAAGATAAAAACTTGAAATTATCTTAGATAAAATTAAAACCTAACTAATCACTAGGTTTCTTATATTTTTGATAGTGGAAAACATTATAAACTCATTTTAGATTATAAAACCCTAATGCAGGGTTAACACTGTTACTGCAGACATGAGAGGGATATATTTGTAATTTTAATCTTAAAAAATAATTTATATAATTAAAAACACAAATATAGGATCTTTATTGATCCTATTAATCATCTTCAACTCTTATTCTACCTTTAATAAAACTAAACACCATTCAAAAATCCATTTTTTTCTAGCATTTTGGGAACACAGTCTACTTGTGTAAGCTAAAACAAGGTTTAGATGCACATTTATCTTACCTAAGGGTTTTGATGTAATATATAAATTTTAAATTCCAAAATTTTATATCTATACACCATATTCAAACCACTCTAACCTACATCATTATTATAACCCATTATTGATATCATATATAGGTTTCTTGATTGTATCTTGTAAATAGAGTACACATAGACTGGTTATCTGAACCCTAATTCTTAATTGAAATCAAACACTACCATATATGTATGAATAAAAACTTACTCAGATGATACTCATAAATATCACATAGATACTCACTAATCTTTAATTTAAGAGGGTTCTTTCTTCATTAATCTATAGTTTTCAATGAACATACACATGAATTTGAAAACATAATTCTTTACCATTCCAAGTCACAAAATACCTTGATAAGGAATTTAAAGTTTCAAAAATATTAAAAAAATTAAAACAATGAAATTAATACAAATATATATGTTTCAAATGTGTTATCTTAATTTGATCCCTTCTCTTTACATAGTCAACACTATTACCATGGATAAAATACAAAGGTCTTTATTTTTCTATCATTTTGTACTCTCCTCTATACCTCTACCTCCTCCTACCTTATAAATAAATACTTATACATATAATAATCAATTCCTTATATAAAAACTCATTAAATTATTCATACATACATGAGAAACTACTTTCTTGATAACTAACTTTTATGACAACTACTTCAATGTGGTTATTACATTCCAAATTCTTGATCTATGCCACTTTCCTTGTGAGATATACATAAATCACATTTATAAAACCACTTAAATACATATATGACCTTATTAAAACATTAGATAACATGAAAATTATTTTGAGTTACTCAAAATATTCCTAAACACATTAACACATTTCAAATATTCAAAATGCCCATTTTGGTGGGAAAATGCCAAAGGGCTACCTAAGCACACCTATATACCCTTCTAAAGACTAAAATGCATTATTAGGGATGATATGAGACCAAATACACTTAAACATCACATAAATACTCACTCATTATTGGATTAACATTATTTTTCTTGATGCTCTAGCATCAACTATTCTAGAATCATCTTCTAGTTTACTTCTTACCTGTTCTAGATCTAAAACTGTGTCAGTATCATAACCAACTAAGTAAATTAATTCTTTGTTATTTTCATATCTATCATAGTTTTATATATTATTTTTAGCCTATATAATTTTAATGAATTCAACATATGTTATATCATATTTACACATCTAATTGACCTACTATAGAGATAGTTTATCATGCTTGTACTTTAGATAATATGTCTCCTATTTAACCCTAGATAACTCCAATATAGATTCAATTTAGGGTTAAAAATTTGTTGATCCCAATATTTAAACTCTAAACCCTAGGTCAATTATGGGTTTCTAATTTATTTCTATTGTTAATCCCTGATTGCTATACAATATGTTCAACATGGATATAATTATCACCCATTTTTGGTTCTAATTTATTATAGTTTCTATGGTTTACTACATTATTTTCATTGCCAAAATTGTTAAATTTTTTCATGATAATAATGAGAGGGTTTTAAAGTGGAAAAAACACTTGATCTCTCTTTAAAATTCCTTTTATAATGCTATAAATCTAGTATCTAGACACCATCGTGCATGTTCTCAACCATTTGTTCTACCTAAGTCTTATTATAATGACAACTACTATCCCATGCCCATTATTCACCCATGAATTATATTTGATTATGTGGTCCATGTTGTTAGTACTAAAAAATGTAAGTTTACGAAACCCATCCTACCACCTATTAATATATAAAAGGTGCATCCTAAACCTAAGATTGTAATAAAATATGAGGAATATGACATTATTGACCAAGTAATTAATACACATGCTAAAATTTTAATCCTTGAGATCCTAAAGAAATCTAATGTTTATAAGTATATCCTATATGAGGCACTACGTGAGACAAAAATTATAAGTAATATTGAGTACGCTTATTTTATGGATATAATGAAAAATTTCAAGAAAAATTCTAAGATCATTACCTTTGATCCAATAGACTTACCATCCAAATATATTATTGACCAAAATTTTCCTTTGTTCATAAAATTGACCATGCAAAATAAATGCATTAAAAGGGTGATCATTGATGATGGATCAAGCCTAAACATTTGTAGTATAAAATTACTAACCACCATGGGTATTATCACCAATATTATTCAAAATATGGTTATTTACATAAAATGATTTGACAATACACAACCATTTTGTTGGTCAAATCACACTCGATGTGACACTAAGACCAAAAATAGTTTCAACTATTTTTTAGGTAATGTCTCAATAATTACATTATAATTTACTTTTGGGTAGACCTTGGATACATTCAATGGAAGATGTCCTATATACACTCCACCAATGTGTAAAATTCATACATGATGGGACCTTATTATCCATAACCATTGATGATGAGCCTTTCTATTTTGTTAAAATGATATATTCTAAAACTGAAGGCATTTTTATAGTAATACCACCTAAATAATGCATTCCTCTTGAGCACATACACATGTATGAAATAAGTGAGTTAAGTAAAATGGATCCTTTATATTTATATGTAAATAAGGTAATCAATACTAAGGTATACATAAATGCACATCAAGAATAAGAACTATTACTAAAAGAGCCAATATAACCACAAGATCTCACAACATTTGAGATTCCTTTATTGGTCAATATTGAGTATACAAATGGCCATGTTTTAGATTACTATGACAATGATGATGATACCACTTATGATATGATAGATTTAGAAAATGTGAAAACTAAAATTTGATCTATTTGACCACCTTCCACATAAATTTTTGAATCTATAGGTCCCTATATATAAGATAAGTCCACTTTCATAAGATACAAAATTGATTCTAGATAAGGGAAAAATAAAAATAGTAGATGAACATGTAAATGCTTGTTATTTCATACATTATTCTTACATGAAAACATTGATTCATCCTGATAAGGGTCAACTACAAATTCATCATGTGAACAATGTGGAGTTTGTTGTAGTAAAGTCCTTGTCAAGGGGTGTAAGGTTATCTAAGTCATTTCTAGACTCATTGTAACCAGGCACAAACATGGGGTTGTCTTTTTATGCTCAACATTTAACACTCACCTAAACTAACATCAATTAACATAAGGCATAGGACTTATATTCTCACTCGAAGTGTAGTAGAGAAAGAACCAGGGCTCACATTGTGCTAGTTTTGCCATGGTGTGAGATATGAATTATGGGACCTAGTCATTTGGAAAAAGGCTCTTATTAGATTCCTTATCACAAGTCTTTCACAGACTAAGCTTGGTGGTCAATAGGAAAAAGCCCATTTGGGGAACTAGTCTTAGAGTCATAAGGTTGCAAGACTTTATTAAACTAAGCTTAGTGTCATATAAGCACTAGATGGGTCAAGAGGCTACTTTCAGTTTAGTTTCTCATACTAGGCTCACACTCCTTATCAAAGGTAAAAACATTTGGTGTAGGTTTTATCTACACTTAGGATATTTCTACAAGATATGCTGATGTCATAAATATTATAGGGATGGCATTAATTACCTAGACTAGAAGCTTGAAAATAAGATTCTTAACATGCATGAATTGGAATTAAAATATTATAACTATTCCATTCATTTCATAATTCACTGACATTACCACAAAAGTATAACCCAGAAACATTGTCTGATTCACAACAACTATTCTTTGTCATTCATCAAAGTTTAAAAGAATAGAGTTCATAACATATACAAAATAGAGTAATTTATTAATTTAAGATACTTAATAACCCAAAGGCTCATATGCGAGCTTGGGTATATACAAATAGAGCCTTCATGGCATCCAAGCTATCCCTAGTACTAATAGTGACATATTACAATTTATCAAGATCCACTGTATCAATTCATGTTGTTCTAATCATTGGTTTGAGCTCTTTTTATATCCCACATGAAAATATCTTGCTAGGGTGGAGTAGACATGATAAGATCTAAGATGGATCCTTTTTTGATCATTCTATTGGCTTCATCACCTTGCACCCTTTGTGCTCCAGTTACCACTTCTTGTCCAACCTAGATGATGCCTCAGGAATCCTATAAATGGTTAGCCACTTGTCAGCTGGTACAAGGTAAGCACTTATTCCTCTAATTGGTACTAAGATGACAAAAATGTCACAATTCAAAATGATTCCTCAAACTAAAGTGTTTGTCATGATGGCACAAATCTCATACTTAATAAAATAAAGGCCCAACATTACCCCATACAGAATTTCTAGTCCACCCTTAAACTAGGTTGTCAATGTTTTCAGTATGCAAAACTTGGGTACACTCCTTAAGCTCAGCACTAAAGTCCTCAAATCCCTTGATAGTAATTTTGATTTACTGGTGTTGTCTATTTTAGTGGATGTGGCACTAAGTGTGAGCACATTTGTCTTATCTAGTTCATTCTTAAAGGCCTCTAGACTTGCCTTAGATTTTATCACATCCCCATATAGGATTGATCCTTGATCATAAGCCTTAGTATGTAAGGTGAAGAAGAGTGATTCCAAGTTCTATTCTTGGTCCTTTATCTAAGTGATAAGTGCATTAACTTGCTCCATTATCTATGTGTGCTCCAACCTACTTACAGAGTATACCTACACCATCAAATTTTTCTTTTCCTCCTTTACTTGATTAAGGTGCATGTCTATGCCTAATTCTTGGTTGGAAAATATAAATAAGATAGAATCAGCTACATATATACCCTCTTGAAGTTTTGTGAAGAGGTGCTCCACCTCTTTGAGCTTAGTAGAGAGCTCCTTTTATAGCATGGTGTAGGGATATTCTTCTTCTTCTTATGCTAGCCCTGGTTTCATCCTTTAGAGCATTTGATCTACCAATACATAGATATTATCAACATTGAAGAGGTTAGATGTATCGATACTAACCAAGAGGGAAGGGTTAGCTATCTCTATATGCTCACATAGCTGCTACATCTTAAATTGCATGGCCTACACTTCATCTTCAACATCCTTATCAAGTTTATTCCATTTCTTTGTCCTACTATAATTGATGATATTTTACAGCATGAATTCTATGGCCATATAGATAAGTTCATTATTAGACTAGACTGGGTTCATGGTGTGAGGGTTGATGATGGAGTCATGCCCTTCTTTAGGTTCTTTTGTGCCCAATATGGCCTTTTGAGGTGCCTCAAAGTAAGGCTCATCCATGTAGCTATTAGACACAAATGCAAGTTATTTACATTTCCTAGCTATACTTTTTTTTTGGGGGGCATGAATTTAAACATATATAAGTCTTCATACATGCACCCCTTCTACACCTTATCTCTAATGCTCAACTCTGTGCCTTCTTCCTTGATGATGATAAAATCTATTTTCTTTTCCTCCTCTTCACTGAAACCACCAATTTATTTAACACTTTCTTCAAGAACTCATCTTCTTGTTCCACAAGGGGTTCTTCCTTAGACTTTTCCCCTTTGTTCACTTCCTCTTTTGGGGTTTCTCAATGCTCACCTCTAGGCGTATTCCCTTAGTGCCAACTTTGCCTTGTTCTTATTTCTACCAAAGTTCCTATTCAGCCTCTTTTTGATTTTCTAAGGCACCAGTATCACCTTCCTTTACTTTAAGAACCCCTTCACTACTCAGGCATTCCTATTGTGCAACTTCATTTGATTTTTTGGTGTGGGTGCTAGGTGCCTTCTTGGCCTTCTCAATGGCTAGTCATATGTTTGTGAGAACCTTCTTTGTCTTCTTCTCTCTCTTAGCATTTCTTCCTTAGCCTTTTATTCCTCATCCTCAGCCTGCTCTTCCTCATCCTTATCCTTCTCAATATTTTCTTGACTTAGGCCCATTTAATTCCAAGCCTCCCTCTTCTTCTCCAGCACCAGCACCATCTTAATCTCTTCCTCATTATGGCCTATTTTCTTCCACAACCTTCTCTTCTCCTTAACTATTCGTAGAGGCTATGTGGAGGGTTATTATTTGGATGAGGCACTCACCAGCTTCTTAACTTCTTTAAGCACAATGGTTATGCCACTTTGGACGGCCTTCTATACATCCATGGTGTTGGGATCCTCTCCTTCTTTGACCTACATGATGTAGGTCTTTGTTCCTTCTTTTTCCTCTGTTTCTTCCTCCCTTCCATGAATGAGGGCCTCTTCTACCTCTATTTCTACCATAGTTATTATAGGAAGTGTAATGGGTCCCTTAAACTTATTATTTTTTACTTCTTTTTGGAGGAAGCAGTCTCTAACATGAAGGTTACATGCTTCTTGGGAGATGGAGGTGTTGCTTGTTTGCTAGAGGTGACCCTCAATCTGATGCACTCTTAGATTTCCTCAAGTATATCTCCTTGATTCTTCTAGGGAGACTTATATTAGGTATTTGGAGCTATATTTCCTTCATCATTGATTAAGAGTGGGAGATATTCATATTTTCTAGGGTCAATGCCCTTCTTTTATGGATGCATCTCATATTATAGATCAAAGATGCACTTAGTTATAATTTACCTTTGGAGGGGATGGAGGTCTATTTGATCAGAGTCATCCTCCTCATACTTTATGGCTTTTTCTCTTGGGTGTATATAATATCACCTTAATATTGTCCTTTCTTGGTCCATAACCTTCATTAGGATATCCAACTACTACACATTGGGAATCCTCCTTAGTGTCACTATGAAATATTTAGCAAAAAATGCATAAGGTAGTTTGAGCCAACTAGATAGGTTCCCATCTGTGACCACTAAGTGCACTACATAGAAATGTTGCATGATGGTGAATGTCCCATGATGAACATGTGCTAGGGGAGCTCTTGTGGGATGTGTCATTCAATAATGAATGCCTTTATGTATTGGTTGCACCACCCTAGTACTCTTGTCTTGAACTTTTAAGAGAATTTGGGTGGGCATGTAAACTCTTGGTACTTCAACATTGGGGAGTCCTTATGTGGTAGGAACACCCATCGATTATCACTGTCACCATTGAGTACACTAATATCCAACATCACTATCAATATTAGAATGGACTTCCACCCAAAGGTATCACATGCCTTATGGCATTCTAGTGTGTTCTTCACCAGTTCCTCCATAATAAACTTTGAAATATTGAACTTGACCCCCTGTGCCATGTGGTAGGTGATGCAAAAGTATGTCTTTCTTATGTTGGACCACCATCCACTAGGGCATAACTTGGAGCTCTTAAGGCATGCCATTTACCTCATGCTAGGGTATTATATATCTTTGATCAAGAATGTGAACCCAGCCTTGTAGTAGCCTAAGAGTTTTTCAACCCTCTCCACCTCCACATCATCCTCCATCATCTAGCAGATGTTCATCTCTATACTTAGGAGACTTTTGATCCTATTGATGAGGCATGTAGATATTCACATGTACCTTACTACAAAGTAAAAGTGATCACCATGGATGAATGAGAGGAGGAATTGCACTAATTCCTTTGGCTTACCAAAATTGGATAGTTCATACAACTAGGTCACATTAGTGGTTGCTAGCTTATCTTAGATAGAGACATAAAATAACACTACACTTTCCTTGGTCTTCATACCTATATCAACCATCTAGTCTTGGTGGAGCTCTTATGCATTGATCGATGTGTGATGGTTATACTCCTTAAAACTACATGCATGAATTAATGATACCCAAGTCTCTTCCACTATGACCTTAGGGGAAAACTACATTTCTATATACGAAAGCTTTTTGCTTACCTTAGGGTCAATATTAATGACACTAAAACTTTCTACTAACTACACCTTTTTCTTCACAATGATCATTTATTCTATTGTTCATGCCTTCTTGATGTCCTTCTATGCTTGTGGTGAACCTAAACTTAACCTATTTTTGCCCATGCTGAACTGGCTATTATTGAAGTGTGGTCTATTGATCTTCCTAAATCTCTTAATCTTGCTTTGCACTTTCTCATATTCACAAGGTCTATGACTATGACTTCAGATCTTGAGCTTCATTCATCATTAATGATGGCCTCAATGACACTCAGAGTTTTTACTACCTAGTTCTCTTGTAATTATCTCTCCAATCACTTCCTTTCCAATATCAATTAGAATGCAATCTCTTTTTCTTTTCAACCATTCTTATTTTGTGGCTATGGGTGCTATTAAATTTCACTTTGGTAGTTTTTCCTCATTTTTTTGGCTTTGGCTTTGGTTCTATGTTCAAATTTACACAAGGTTTGTAACTTGATACAGTCAGATATTCACTCCTTTATCCCTTAATTTCAACTACCTTATTAATTTTAGGTGAGTAATGGTGTGGCAGTACATAGATTTATTGAAATCTACTAAACCCATGAAATTTGTGAAAATACACCACCACATTTACATTTATTATGGATATTTTTGCCTCTAATATCACCACATTAACTTCTCTTAATAGTGTGTTCAGTGAAGTGACTGGTCATTCAAATGGTCACTTCCTACCTACCATTGAGTGGATGCCAACTGTTTGGATGATGTTCCTCCTAAAATTTATTCACCTTGGTGTGACCTTCACCCTTTTTATGGAAAATTAGGTGTAGTGATTTACATGCACATGATTTAGCCTCCTTAGTGCCATCTCCTCTTCTATATGTGCTTCCTTTCAAGCGTGATTCTATTTATTGGTCAATTTCTCTATGATTTCATCTATTTCCTTAGTCTACCCTACCCCATACACATTCTTACACTGGTCCTCCATCACTTACATCTTATACACCCTTCATTTGTCAACTTGTCCTCATATTTTTCTATATTTGGTAAACTTTATGCACCCAAAAACTTAGGTTTTTGGCATTAAGTGATTAGAAAGTAACTGTGCTTGACTCACCTAATTGGAGCTATGCATGTAGGTTATAAAATAGTTATCCTATGGTCCTAAAAGTGCCTTGATTATTCCCCTAACACAACCAACACAAACATTAAAAAATATTTATCTTTCACCAAATTTTTATTCTGGTCAACACAACACAACTAACTTGTGACTTGAAAGTTAGTGTCTAATGGCATAATCATCATTATATTATATATAAGGTTTCAATTGATTTTTCTCAAAATACCCAAGGAGCATTTCACCCATCAACATACACAACTTGCATGTGCTAGTCTCTAATATGCTATGGATTATGTAAGGCCCCATCCACCTAATCTATAGCTTGCCTGGGTGATTAAGGTAGTTGGAGTCATATAACAAGTCTAATGCTCCTTCAATTATTACCTTATTCTTGATATTTTTATCATTTCATAGCTTCTGTCATGCCTTCCCTACTTGTTGACTTCATATTGCTTGGACTTGTGTCTTATCTAAGCACTCTAACCTTTCCAAGTGTGTGTTCAAAGACTTTTGGTCATCCAATTGACCAATACACATGATGTACAATGTAGGCACTATAAAATCCATTATTAAACTAGCCTTTGTGCTAAACACTATTTAGAATGGTGTATCCTTATTCAGATGCTTATACAACATGTGATAGGCCCACAATACTATAGACACATGAGCATACCAATATTTATGACCAATGTCACATATATTTATGAGGCATATCCCTAATATCTTATTGAATGCCTCAAATTTGTCATTTTTTTGGGGATGATAAGGTGTTATCTTATGGTGCACCACCATGTATTCTATTCGTAGGATGTGCATAGTTTAATTGATGAAGTGCATGTCACAGTTGTTTGTTAGGATAAGAAGGCACCCATAGTGACTAGTGATGTTCTCCTAGGTTAACCTTACTATAGTTTTAGCTATGTAATATTCTGTTGGTAATGCCTCAACCCACTTGGTGAATTAATTTGCATCTATTAGAATGTATCATGCACTATGCACCTTGCAGTGGGAGTAATTGGCCCAAAAAAATCAATGGCCTATTTTTTGAATGGTACTTGGGTAAGAATAGGAATGAGTGAAATTTTATCCTAGTGGTTTGATTTTTCTATGCATTGGTAGATGTCATATGCCTTGGAACACTCTTTTGCATCTTAGAACAAACTTATCCACCACAAGCTTGATTGTACCACCTTGCACATCATACCATCTCCAATGCAATGACATTTTGTGATCCCCTCATGCACCTCTTACAAGATTAAGTCCCATCCATTCTCTAGGACACATCAGTACAATACCTCATCTCAAGTCAACTTGTACAATTCATTGCCAATAAGCTGAAATGGGGTGGCACAAACTATGAACTACTTCTTCTCTTTAGTTATCATAGTCTAGGGCACATACACAAATGTTAGAAATGTTGCGATCTCTATCAATTATTTAGGGATGTGCTATATTCTATAGAGTTTCAAGTCTAGCATATCATCCTCAATAGGCACTACCACATCACCAAATTTAATGTGAGACAAATGGTCTGGACCCAAGTTCTGTCTTCTAGGCTTTACTATAACTAAAAACTAGAATTATTGAAATAAAACTATCCATCTGCAAATGCACTCATGGAGAACATGATTATTCACTAGGTACTTAAGTGCCTCCTAATTAGTAAATAAGATGAAGGGAGTTTCCAATAAGCACTACCAAAACTTTTAAAATCCATAGACCGTTGCAAGCACCTCATGCTCAATGGTGGTGTAGTTTTATTTGGCCTTAATAAGTTTTCTATTGGCAAAAGAAATGAGATGGTCTATTTTTCCTTCACTTGGTTGTGCCAAAATGGTTCCAATTATAGATATATATTCATTAACATGGATGTATAATGGATTCATCTAGTTGAGAAATTATAGTATCAACATGCTTACTAGTTTGAGATTCAATTTCTAAAATGCATCTTTTTGCACTGTGCCCTAATAAAATGGGCCATCCTTGCATAAGATCTCCTCTAGTGGTGATATAATCTTTTCATAGATCCTAATGAAATTTATATATTATCCATAGTGTCCAATAGAGGTGTGAACATCCTTTTGCATTGATGAGGTTTAGAGATGAAGAATGATGGTGATCTTCACTAGATCAATGAGCAATTTATCCTTGTAAATGATGTTCAGGAGTAGAGTGTCCAATGATGTTATGAAGACACACTTATTGAGGTTCAAATAGATATTTAACAACTTGTATCTCTCAAACATCAGATACAAGTTATCATAGTGATCCTTTACCAACCCATACATAGTCTGGTCATCTAATTACACTTGGAGGAACTTGTGATTGAAGTCCTTAAAAGTGGTGATTACCATTCAAGAGAATACGACTGGTGCATTATTGAGTCTAAAGGGCATCACATTTTATGTGAAATAAATCCATTATATTTCAAAGGTAGTTTTTTGATTATCCTCCTCCTTGATCTGGACTTGATGGTATCCTGATAACCCATAAGTGAAAGTGTACATCTCATAGCCTATGATGATATCCAAGACTTTATGAGTGAACAAAGTCAGAAATGGGTCAGTTATGTAGGTGATGTTCAATAATCTATAGTCGATGAAAATATGGATGTGTCCATAATTATTGATATTGATAACCATGGGGATAAACCATTTAGATTCTTGCATAGGGTAGATGATCCCTGTGGCTAGAATTCCATTAATCTCTATTTTGACCTTGGCATAGAGATTGGGATTCATCTTGTAAGGTCACTTCTTAATAGGTTTCATTCCATCAAGTAAATTGATGCTAATATTTATAAGAGATGAGTGTGTGCCCTTCATATCTTGGTAATTCTAAGGGAAGAAGTCTTTAAACTCCTTTAGGAGATCCATAATGCATATCAGCTCCATGTCAGACCAATAGGAACCTAGAGTAGTAATCTTTGGTTTCCCTTCTGAGCTAATGTCTACCTTTGTAATTTTTAGAGATGCACGATAGGGTTCATTCTTATCTTAATGTGAATCTTCAACTTGCCTAATACCCTTAGTGGTTTCTATGTGAAGGTGGGTAGGGTCTTCTTCCTCTAGAGTGTTATTATCAACTTGGTGTATAAGCTTCCTTTTGCCTATCAGGTTTATCTAGTTGTATGCCTTCCATATTTCATCATCCTTGTTAATAAAATATTTATTGAGGATTTGATATTCAAAGAATTTTAGGAGTGTCAAACCCTTTTCACTAAACATGTATTTTAGTTACTCCTATAATATTTCAATGTCTTCAAACATTGACTTCTAAACTATTTATAGTGGCTCGATTAGTTCAAGACTCTATGAAGAAAAGGAGAAGGTGTGAAGAAACCACTCCTGAAGTGCATCCTTATTAGATATCTCATGGTTAATCTCATTAAAAACATACCAAGATCATGCCCATATCTTCAAGGTTATATAAAATTCATTCACCCACATATTCCTTGGGGTGTTCTCACTATAAACAATCCATGTTATTCGCATAAGCATACATGCACTTTAGGGTCAAAGTTGCCAGAGTAAGTAGAGATGTCCAGGTCCTCATTTCTCTTCTTAAATATAGTGTAGATGGTTGATTTCACATATTTCTAAGTTGTAAAGATAAACCTTTGTGCTACCCACCAATGAGAAATAATTCTCTTTAATGTATACACTAGTGCACCCATCCTATCCACTTCTTTTTGGATGCATGATTTAAGGTTTCAAACATAGTCTTCTACTAAATTTCTCCATATATACCTTAGGAGAGCTGAAAGCTTACCATTACTAAGGTGAAACACTCTCTTTCCCTTATTCTTGGTACGAGGGACCCACTATTTAGAAGTGTAATCAATTTAGACCCAGTCTATCTTTGCTGGTTTTGGTGCCTTTACACATACCATGTGGCACTTTAGACCAGTTGTCTCATACGCTTCCTTGACCTTATGGTCATAATAAATGTTAGTGGTTTTTGAGGCCGATTGCCCATCTTCCCAAGAAATCACTCCTTGGTTATTGGGGTTGAGCATCTCAGTGCTTTACCCCATGATGTTATATATGTGGTTGATATCATATTCAAGGTCCACACTCTCAACATAGGGTGGTACTTGGTCACTTAAGAGGTGGATAAATACTATCTCCTTGTCATTATAAAAAGTAATGTAGCACCTCTTGAAGCACATGTCTACATTGTTTATATATCACAATGGATTTCCCAGAAGCACAGGATATTTGTCTTTTTCTACTAACTCGATCACTTTAAAGTTAGTGTGGAATTTCATGCCCATGATATCTACAATTGTGCTCTTCATAATTCTAATTCGTTGCACTTAGTTCTTGTTGGCCATAAAAAACACATGAGAGGAAGGCCTTAAGGCTAGCTTGCCCATCTTTTCTCATGCATTCTTGGTCAAGATATTAACCTTGATGCATGCGTCCACAAGGACCTCACATATAGACAATCCATAAATAGTGTAATTCATGAGGATATCTTCATCGTACTCTAAATTTTATATATGCCTGACTTCTCACACTCACTCCTTGTATGGAAAAATGAATTGAATTGTATTTTTCCTTACATGCTCCAAGAACAAGTTCTTCAATAGGGAAACATTCCTTCCATCTATAAGAGGCACAATATCTCTATTAACTCTTTTATCTCAATCTCTTGGCTATCTTTCTTCTTTTAGGAAGCATCAACCTATGCTTCTACATCTTGCACCAATTTGAGTTCTCCTTTTAGGTTTTGAATTACACTCATGGCCTACTATAATACATATTTGTGGTATAATAGGTCTGGGTAAGGTGTAGTTTTGGGTTTAGGTCATGTTATGCACTTAGTATGGCCCTTATCCCCATATTATATGGATAACTCTAGTATTGGCACAATTGGTATCTAAGTGGTGAATCCACTTTGAGTAGTTGCCTACACTTTTACTATCTATATACAACTTGGTTGCACCTTTAGAGTCCACTTCTCCATTTTTGGCTTGCACCTGATCATCCCATCACCCTATCTATGATAAGCCTACCTTGGGTCAAATTTTTGTATAAGTCAGGGCATTATTTAACCTTATGAGATCTTCAATAATACCCACAAATGGGATGTGTAGGGTAGTCATGCTAATAATGCTCTATCGAACCACACTTATAACATGACCAGGGTGGGAACCTTATACCACTATGTCCTCCACCTCATTCTCTGATACCTCATTACATCCCAAATCCTATTTTCTATTGGCCATATCCCTCATTTACTTGGTTTAGTTTCCTTCCAACTACTGTAATGGCTTGCCTTGCACCTCCTTCCATGTTCTCATGCATTTCATCAATCACCCTATACTTAGCTATGTTATGGGTGTAGGAATCACACAACCAATAATACATAGTTGTGTTGAATTGGCTAGTTCATTATAATAATGGTTAGTTATGAACATTATGTGCCTCTCAATAGACTTCATAGCTTAAAAGCAATGTGTGCACATTCATTTGAGGACAGTTATTCTTGTTATGGCCTTTTGCTTCATAGTTGATGCACCACAGTCCACTTCAAGTGTGTTATTATGAGATAGAGCTAATATTTTGGAGTTGGGAGTATGGATAAAATATATACCTCCATAAATGGGATGATCTAAGCATCGATGCTTCTAACCACCTTGATTTTGAGGGTGGCTTCAAGTACTTCATGAGGGTCTATAAAGGTCTTAATGGAAAGTGCTCTTCAGAATGGCACTAAAACCCCTCCTATAAATCATTACACATGATGGGAAGGGTGTATCTCATAAGGTAGCTTTGAAAGGAGAGTTTTGAACCTTACATCATAAAAGCACATGATTTTTGAGAGTCTTTGGGTTATCTATTTCAATGTGTGATGTTATACTATTCAAACTTTGAAATGTTAAATTCCTTAAGGAATGCATCCTTTAGGGTGTCATAATATACCATAGCTTGGTTATGGTCAAATTTACTATACTAGGTATGGGTGTGATCAATCATAGTGGTCACAAACTTGGTTTCCTTATAATTTGACTAGGTTATTCCCCAATCATGCCATTATAGTTCACACTTCAACACATGTTCTATGGAATTTTCTATGTCATGATACTCTAGTAAGTGCATGGTCATTTCATAATATATTTGTTATGGGGTATAGTTGGCATCTAGGGCACTTATCCCCTTGGCATCTGTCTTGGTGTCATTCCTCCAAAACCTCAAACCATTAGGTTTGGCACTAGCCCTATCATCATTTCTAGAACTATTTATGTCAAATGCATTGTATTACTCACTTGTGGTACTGAACCACTTCTTATGGGATGTTTCCCACTTTGCATTGCTAACATTGATTGAGCTGAGATATTTTTGCTCTCATTTTGTTATGGCAAGCTATCACCCAATGGTCTAGAGCTAGGTTTACTTACCTCCTTGTAGGGAATAATTTGTTTAATCTTAAAATTACACTCCAAATATGTAAATTATCTAAAGTCTATGTCGATAATAGGGTCAATTATTACTCTTGTTCTTTCTTAAAGTGGAGGATCTAATACATGAGCATGCACCATAGGTTCAAAGGGGGTAGGCATATCAAGCATATCTTTAGTCACCAAATCCTTTAAGAATCTATCACATTCTACACCTGTTAACTATTGAGCTCAATTCACCTCTTAATTTTTTCTCTCCTCATGATAATGTATTTAAAGAGATCCTTCCCAATGTCCTTTCTATTCACTATGGGTTCTCTTGGCACTTCCAAGTTTTATATCTTCCATAATTTTATGCCATTACTTGTTATAAGTTTTTCTCTTGAGCTCTTATGTGTCAATATGCTCATCCTCTTCCATTGCACTTCACCTACACATCCCCTTCTCCCCCTATACATTGATCATATGCAAGATGATTTTAGCCTTTCATTCTTAAAGTTTCAAATCCATAATACACCATTAAAATTTTAATCTACATGCTAAAATATTTAACAAAAGTGCCTTTATTCTCATAAAAAAATTGATACTCTTCTTACTTAGGGCATGAGTATATTGAAACTATGAACTCAAACATGTAACTATTCAGTGCTCTTTACCACCATTTGTCTATTAATCTAGTCTAAGAGGAATCTAGATTCCCAAGCCTTTCTAAGTTCTCCTTCATCCACTCATAGCACTATCCATAACTTCTCCTTCTATAGGTTGTATATGTAGCCAACCATCAGTACATGCTCAGGTAATTTGTAGAAAAAGACCTCATATAGAGCATCATAAAGGTTATTCTAAACCCACTTTCTTAGATTTTGTCTTATACAAGTTGGATGATCTAACACAAATCTATACTACAACTATTAAAACCAACACTCAATGTTTTCGAGGGATATTCAGAGCATCATTATATCGTACCATTATAGTAATAAAATTCAACATGGGTCTCAACAACAGAACCAAAATGTTGTAGTAAAGTCCTTATCAAGGGGCATAAGGTTATCTGAGTTAGTTTAGGACTCATTATAACTAGAATAAAATATGGGGTTATCTTTCTATGCTCAAAATTTAACACTTAGTTATGCTGGTATCAATTCAAATAAGGCACAAGCCTTATGTGATCACCCAAAACACAATAGAAAAAGAACTAAGGCCTGCATTGGGTTAGTTGTGCCATGGCATGAGATATCAAATATGAGACTTGGTCATTTGGAAGAGGCTCTTGGTAGATTCCTTGAAACAAGTCTTTCATAGACTAGGCTCGATGGTCTATAGGCACAAGCCCATTTGGGGAACTAGTCTTAGAGTTATAAGGGTAAAAGCCTTTATTAAACTAGTACTAGCATCATATAAGCACTAGATAGGTCAAGAAGATACTTTAGGTTTAGTTTCTCATATTAGGCTCACACTCCTTAGCAAAGGCAAGAACATTTGACACATGTTCTCTCTACATTTAGGTTATTTATATAAGATATGTTGACATCATCAATATTATATGGATCCCATTAATGACCTAGACCATAAGCTTGCAAAAAACATTCTTAACATGCTTGAATTGGAATCAAAACATTATAACTATTCCATTCATTTCATAATTCACTAACGTAACCATAGAAGTATAACCTAGAAATATCGTCTAATTCATAACAACCATTCTTTGTCATTCATCAAAGTTTGTAACATATATAAATTAGAGTACATGCTTAATTTAAGATACTTAACAACCCAAAGGCTCATAGGTGAACTTGGGTGTATACAAATAGAACCTTCATGGCATTTGAGCTATCCCTAATACTAATAGTGGAGTATTACAATATATTAAGATCTAATTCTTTAGAGCTTCCCTACATCAATTTGCATCATTCCACTCACTAGTTTGAGCTTTTTTTATAGCCCACATGGATATCACTTTCTAGGGTGGAGTGCACATGCTGAGAGTTGATCTAGATCCTTTATTGATCATTCCACCAATCATTGGCTCCATCACCTTGAACCCTTCATACTGAAATATCCACATCTCATCCAACCTATAAGATGCCCTAAGAATCTTAGAAATGGTTAGACACCTACCAACTAGTGCAAGGTAACTGTTGATTCCTCTAACTAGTGCTAAGATGCCAAAAATGTCATCATTCAAAATGATGACTCATATCAAAACATCTATAATACTAGAATGAATCCCATACTTAATGAAATAGGGGGCCAATAGAGTCTTCTCAAAAGGATTCACAACAAATTTTATAGATCATGAAATAATAAGATACTTCAAATACCATATTATCTATGTTACTTAAACATTAAATGATTTCTTTACCTTTTACCAGACATAGATGACATAGTAGACTTATACCTATAAAAGACATGATACCATACTATCAATATCATTAGATCATTGGTAATAATACCAATTAGTGTGAGGCATTGAATAACCTAATTCACAAATATAAGAATGAATGATGCATATAAATTGTGTCTGACATAAGAAAAAGGCAAAATCTTCATATCTTTTAGAAGAGAATTATCTCTCAAAATGACCAAATCATGAAGAATTAATTATTATTGATAAGGTATGTTACCACCATATTTAGTTTTATAATAACAAGTGGGATACAACTTATGTCACCATATTTCTTACACAAGTGGGACATACTACATATGAACTAATATACCCTCCATTAATTCTAGAATCTCAAGGATATATTAGATTACCTATAACATGTGGCCTACATGTGGAACCTTTCACCATATTAAAATTAGACAATGAACCACATTTTAAACTAAAGTTTAGATTAAATTGACTAGTTTAGTGGAATGTTAAGCTAGATACTACAAACATGTGTGTTAATTTTTCTCGATATGAGTATAAATATTTTCATATTGCATGATGGGTATCATTATTTTCCTACACCATTTGATTTATGTAAACCATTAAATATAAAAATTGAAGTTGTGGAAATGTAACGATATAAATGGATATTGAATTTTTTTCTAGGTGGTCCTAGACCTTTTGATGATGATGACTTCCTTAATTAGACACTTCACATATTCCAAAAATACAAAAAAATAAAAAAAATGTTCATAACTCAAAAAACATTTCCAATACCTACATATTCTATTATCTCCTTGGCATTTATGTGTTAGTTTCATGCTAATGGATGATATATCAATTACCCCTACATAAAAAATGTGTGTCACGCTTTTACATGAGTGTGATACAAGCATACACAAATACTTGATCTATTCCTATTTCAGATGTTGGGCCTTCCCTCTACTAATGTAATATGGACATTAGGGGAATCCACCTCTATGATCATGATACTTATAGGTTATATCATTATGTGGTCTCTACATTATCATGTTTTAAGCTCATATGTACTTACACATGCCTTTATCCATAATTATATCTTTCACAAGGTACTTATTATGTTATGCACTTGAGTTTTTTTGATAAAAAATTGGATCCATGGGCTACTATGATATGTTTATGTTGGTTACTTATGCTTTCCTTATGCACTTACTTGAGTTTCTTGCCTTTTTATTGTCTTTCTTTTTTAAGTATCTGAATATGCTCCTTTATTTGAGACCCTCGTGCCTATGTGTGATTTATTTTACATTTTAATATGATTTTTTTTGTTGTAGATACATTTAAATATGTAAATATTGATTTTTTAGACATTTGACTAGGTCATGTCCCTTAGATTATGCAACATTTGAACATGCCCATTTTTAATGGTCTCCTAGGACCATTGTATGTTGACTTGTTTTTGAGTGCTCTTGTGTCTATGATTAATTTACTTATTGATCTTGTATTATTAATATCTATATGTTTCCATGATATTTATAATGCAACTTAGCCATTCATGTGATCACATTGTTCTATGCACTTTAATGCTACATTTACCTAGACATGTTCTTTTTATGCTACATGGTTACATTCATAGATTATTCAATAGTCTTATCCTTTTGAGGTGAGTAACTACTTGTTTCTATTCTTACATCACCTCAAAGGGGGGAATATCAGTGGGGGAATGTCATAGATTTATTTTTTTCACATTTAAAATAATTATCAGATTCAGTGGGGGCATGCCAATAGGCATGGCTTCCACACATTCACAGTTCCTAGATTTAGTGGGGGCATGCTTTAGAAGCATTTTATTTACATATTCATAGTTATAGATTCAATTGAGAAATTATTTAAAATAATTTTATCCAAACTTATTTAATATTTTACACTTAAATTAGTTTTTAGATTTAGTGGGGGCATGCCATATAGGTATGGCTTCCACACATTCACAGTTTCAAATTTAGTTGAGGCATACTTTGTAAGCATATTATACACACTTATTTAATATTTGAAACTTATATTTATTTTCATATTTTTTGGGGGAATGTCATATAGACATGGATTCCACACATTCACAATTTTATATCCTGTGGAATTATGCTTTGGAAGCATGTTCTCCACACTTATACAATATTTGACACACCCAGATTCAGTGGGGGCATGTTTTGGAAATAAGTCATCCACATTGGTACTTATTTCAATTTTCATATTTCTTCGTATATAGTGGGGGTATGATTTGGAATCATGTTATGAACACTTATAAAGTTTTTGAATTGGTTAAAGCACATATTTATCTAATTCAAATTTGTAGTTGCAGTAGAATTCTATACATTGGTGCTATTATTATACATAGTTTCAACATGAGACATATCTAAGGTGCATATGCTATGCAATGTAAAATTTAATATTATAAAATTAAAATCATTTTAATATGTCAAAACACTCTTATGGACTATCATCACCCACTATGATATATTTTTTATGGACTATATTAATCTAATATATTTTAGTAGTTGGGTAACTTTTTTTTATGGTTGAGGTGATTAAACCACACAATCTTGAAATTTTTTTAGGTTGGAATTGACTACATCATCTAACCTTACCAATTTGATTTTTTTAACTAATGCTTACCATGTTATAAGTATGATTAGGTTAATGGTCGAGTTAATCTCAATTGCCAAGTATAAACTCACATTTTCTCCAAGGTTGGGGGCATGTGCCTTCCAATATCTCTACATCTCCTTAAATATATATAATTTATATATTTATATATATTTTTCCTAATATAAATTTCAAATCCTTAAAATGATACATATTTTAAATAAAATTATCAATAGGCAAGATAATTACATTGGTACATATGTGTACTCTTAAAACTTGCTCTTTCAATTTTAATATTTTCAATACTTTCAATTTTAGATTATATAAACTGATTATGTACTGTAACATGATTTTTGGTTACAAGTCAGTGACCAAAAAATCACTCAATTTGGACTCAAGTAAAGAAAAGGTGTGTTATAAACACATAGGTATGCATTTCTTCTCTTTTAAACTAATAATTTCATTACTAGATTAAAGGGGGGGGGAATGTAGATGATATTTATGGATTATATAGAACCTCAGTCTTGTACACTTGGAAAACTCATATCTTGGATTTTCCTCTAGTTATAGACTTTTCCCACTTTTTAAAGTCTTACATATACTCTATCTTGTGCCCCATGGCCTATCTCTTGGTCTTACTAATCTTATGTTGATGACCTAGTGCATCATATGCGATGAAAATTAAATATTTGTAATTGCAAGGGGTTGAATTATAGATATAAAAGTCACCATTGTTTATTATCATAGGAGATATATTTATATTTTGTTAAACATTTTGATTCATTGTGACTTAGTTTATTTATTTTTATCTTCATGGTGAACTATGTCAAATTTTTGTTATGAAATTATGATAGAAAGGCCTTGACTTACATGTAACATTGTGAATCTTAATGACAAGAAGTACAAGTTTTTCCTAATGGTTATTATCTTATAGATTATCTATATAAATTACATTTATGTCTAATTTTAGATATTACTCTTGAGTTTCAACCATCAATTGTTAAATCATACAAATGTAATCCTTCACTATGTCATGTGAGTAATGAGTTAATCCTGCTTAAAAAAATTAAGTTATGCTCTGTGCTTATGACGTATAACATGAACAAGGTTGTTAGAATGACAAATTATTCACAAATAATCCAATTATGGCCTAGTATTATCTTTTTTTATACCCTAGGTGAGCATGCAAGTTTACTTGTGTCATACACTCTTGTGGTAAGAATAAGTGTTAGGGTAAGTGTACATGCACATAATATATATCTATATATATATTGCACATAATATATATATATATATATATATATATATATATATATATATATATATACACACCTAACATTTTGGTTCCATTTTTTGGATATAGTTTAATTGGTTATAGAATATTGTGAGTAGAGATGATTTATTAGCTTTTATTGGAGAATATTGAGTGGTGGTTTGAGGAATTTGAGTGTGATTTTGTAGTAAATCATCTGAGTCTTGGAAGACAAGCCCCCAAGACATGGGTGGAAGAATGTTTACATAATTCTCTTTAATTTTTTTTTTCAAGCTATAGGGACACTTTTACACATGGATTTATGCATATGTTATGGGTAGAAGTATAAAATATGGTAAAAAATACCTGTAAAGAAAAAAAATTAAGTAGTTGAAGAACACAGATACTATTTGGACCAGACACATGGATGTGTGGTGGAGACTTACACTAATTTAAAAAAAAAAATTAATAGTGTCATCATAATCTTGTACAAAGTAAGTAAAACACCAACTTTTGCATGATCTGAGAGTATCTTATATGGAATAAATACATTTGGAAATCAAGAAGCTAATGATATATTGTGGGATTGAAATCCTACCCATGGCCAACTAAACCTCTTCATGCATGGGCTTATCATATAGTATAAAATGAGGGGTGGGAAATTTTTTCATGAATATTGTGTGGAAGGAATGAAGACAAAATATTTTAGCATGGAGATTATAGATTATCATGAAAATAGACGATGCAAGTATAATGAATATTGGTATAAAGTGATGGTTTCTATGGAAATTAGGAGGATGAAGGAGTTTATTTATGAGGATATAATGAGGACATAAAAAAATAGGGATGGCACAAGGATAACCTCTACCTTAAGGAGATTCACTCCAAGGAGGAAAAATCATATGTTGTTGATCATGATGGCTTTTTGAGGGAGGTAGTTAATGTATTTTGGGAACTTGAAAACATGCATAACCACAAAGATGGGAAGATATCCACCTAATATCTACTATAAGTGAGAGTTGATTAGTTCCATTCACAAATGGAAGGTAGTGACATGAATATGTTTTTTTGTCTCATATAGTGGAGTTCATAAGAAAATAAGAGGAAAAGAGTGTCTTGTAGTAGTTAGTACTTTACAAACCCTTAGGACTAATTTTTTTTAAATGAGCATAGAAGAAGATCCAAATCATGTTGAGAATGCAACCAAAAATATGTGGTAATTTACCCACATAAAAGAATAGAAATACTTTAAGAGGAAGAATGACCACTAAATCAGTATTAGTAACCCAAGGTGCCAATATAGCCATGGTATAACATAGTGTTAGGGTAGGAGGAGCTACATATGAGATGAGAGGTAATGTGGTTGGCATGCGAGTAGGAAAACCTAGATGTATCCAAAGTTAAAGTACTTAGGAAATAACTAGTACATAAATTACGTAAATACCAATCACAAAAATATCATCACCTCAACATTTCATCTATGAAATTTCATTAAGCTTACCTAAGTACTGAGGTGTATAGAATGTTTCTTAGCACATTCATAAGTATAAGCTCATTTGGCATGCTAAAGGGATCACCACCCATAAGAAGAAAGTGAGTTAGGTCACAACCACTTTTTATACATTACATATGTGGTATTGAAATTATATTTAAAACTAGGACATTATAACCTATGATAATTTAATGGAGGCCTTATTAAAGGAGATTGACATTCTAAAATTTAAATATTAGAGAATATCTTTATTAAAAGATATCAAAAAATAATTGATTGAGAGTGTTCACACATATGATACATGGTTCAAGAACTTAATTTAACATATTTAATATGAGATTCACCTACTCTAATGTGCAATGGTTTTTTGGAGGCTTGATATTACCTTTTAGGTGCACCGTGTCTATGAAAACCTTTGATGAGCCTCGAGAGGATTTAGAAGTGGAATCAATGGTTAAAACATTCAAAAGTATATATATTGGGATTAAAACATTTATAAAGGTGTAAATTAACTAAATTTATTTACAATTATATAAGTTGACTATGAATAATGCACATGATACCCATAATAGTCTGCAGTACATAGATTATGATGTGGAAAGGTAAAATAATAATAATTATTCTTGGTGTAGTGTTAAGACACTCTTAAGTCTTGTGATATTTATAATGAGGAACACAATGTGTGAATTTTTTCATTAATTCATAGGGAGACACAAACAATGGTCTCCATTTAATTTAAAATATATGAGGCCTTGACCCAAAATATTGAGGATTGTTAAGTGATAGATGAAATCCATAAGGTGTGTGAATAGGGAGTGCAACAAATAATGACTAGCCCTTCAAACCATGACCAAGGATGATATTGTGCATAATGAACCTAATGAGGATGAGTTGGAAGACATGGTGGGAAATGGTTCACTATGTGCACATTATATAAGTGTGGTTTATTGAACCACTACAAAAGGGATTACATTAATTTACCTACTTGTGGGTATTATCGAGGTGAGCATAAAAATCAAAAATACCATGACCTTTATAAAAATATGGCACAAAAGGATAAATCTAAAAATGTGGTAAATATGATCCACATTATCTAACTAATATATCGGTGGGTGCATAAGAAGTGAGGGCATAAGCTATTGCAAGGCCCCAAGGTGAATATCACTATATGTAGTGGAACTAATATTCAAAAATCTATAGAGGAACCACCCAAAGAAAGTTTACATTAGAAGAAATTTTCAAAAAATACTAGATATCAATATTCCATCAACCATAATCTCATTCTACAAGAAGTAATGGACATGATACATAACTTGTAAGGTGATTTCCAACATGCTTGAGCTTTAGAGGCCAAGGCCAAAGATGAACTCCATTAGAATACTTAAGAAGTGAAGGTGGATAATGAACTTTCTAATATTTTAAATCTATTTTGATTAGATGAAGTTATTCCCCTAATAAAAAAATGGTTAATGCAACTTTACATAGGAAATAATGAATTTTCCATGCCATGCCAATCAATAGGTTGAAAATTCAAAACTACAAAAAACATTGGCTATCATTAAGAGTTATTAATTGACATAAATATAGATGGTTTGTAAGTGTGAGACATATCATCAACATGGAATCTGAGGTAAATGTTATTACACAAGAGGCTTAGCAAAAAATGGAAAGCCTCATATTAAGGCCATAGGTACATATATTTTTTATGGAAAATAAAACCTATAGATAACCTTTGGGGATTATAAAGAATGCATATATTAAAATAATGGTAGTGGTTTATTGAAAATTAAAAAGTCATTGAATTAGTTGAGGTTTAAAACTACCCAAAATCACTTGGTAGGCCATTGTGATAAATGAACAATGCATACATGCACTTAAAAAACACTATATGAGTTTTAAAAACAAGGAACAACATGTGGTTATTACTATTGACAATGAATATGGGCTAAATTATTTTTAAAATTTAGATATGTATGAGTAGATAAAATATATCTACAACATCATAAGATTGGACAAAAATAATTTAGATGCTGATAGTGAATGAGTCTTGATTTGGGGTGACGAATATTCTATTTCTGAAAACTAGTGTCACCTATATAATTGAATATAGAGCCACATTAAATAATTGGTTGAAAATGTGGCACCATGAATTTAAATAAAACACAAAATCCTATGTGCAAGCCCAAAAATAAATCTATGGACAAGTATAGTCATTATTTTAGTACAAATTTTTGGGTTTTGTGATCAAATCCAAAAATGAAGATGGTGTTCAAATAAATAAAAATGAATCTTGAGATGTTTACACATTGCAATGGATCAAAAAATATAAATAAATTAATGAGTGACATGAACCAAAGGAGAAACATCATATGCACACATTGGTGTATACTTTTCAAAGCATAACTGCACATTGGTGGGTGATGCATAAGCCTACCCTATGAAAATAGGTTACAATTAAGGAAGATACTTTTACCATATTTATTGTAGCAACATCACTTAGGAGTTACCTTGTTATGGTGGGAATTATTCCCTTGAAAGGAAATAGGCTTGTGTCTGGTATGTTATCTATGAGATACACTAGGAGACTATTGAATACGAGGCCATAAAGGATGTTTTTCTTGATACCTTGTTATTTTATTCACTCTACCTTAAGATTTATCAACATTTACTATGGATGTGTTGGGAATTTATAGAGATTGATGTCACTACATAGTGAGAATAACCTTACACTACCAAAAATGTTTAAGGAGTACAACATCAATAATGACTCTAATGATAATGATAATGAGGTATGGATGGAACATAATTGGAAATATAATAAAAATGAGGAAAATGTGGTTAACCAGGTATAGGAAATACCACTCAAAAATGTTACTAATCAATTGAGGGTGGAGACTTCATTTTTGTAGTGTTAAGTGATGGACATGCAAGGGGATCAATAAAATTATTACATGAGCCACTCAAAATAAAAAAGGTTAATATTTGGAAAGATGAAGAGCCAAATAATGCACTAAAATGAAGAGTTGGATTGAATCATTGAATTATTGTGCAAGTACCAACACATTTTTGTGTAGTTATAAATACATGAAGGGTGTGTACCCCTCTTTTGGGAAGATTAAAATAAAACTAATTTATGGTGTAAGAGCCTTCAAGTAAAGACCATATATAAATAAAACCAACCTAAAAATAAAAATAAAAGAATAAATAGACAACATGTTGGGCATTGGAGTCATTTATCTAGTTGAAGAGTCTGAGTGGGTGAGCTCCATGGTAATAAGTATTAAGAAATATGGGCATATCATAATATGTGTTTATTTTAGGGTACTTAATGCAACATGTGTCAATGAGCTATTTATAAATCCTTTAATTGAAGTTATGTTAGAAGGCATAATGGGATATGAAATATACAACTTCTTTGATGATTTTTATAGTTACTATCATTTTCATATAGAGGATGAATATACATTAAAAACAACATTTGTGACATAATGGGGATATTTCACGTATAATGTGATTCCCTTTGGGATAAAATGCACTTGTTATACTCTCACACATTTTGGTTGTGACATTCAAATAATTTATCCATCTTTTCATCCAAGTGTACCTTAATGATTGGAATATTTATGGATTGGTAAAAGACCATCAAACCAACCTACACTTAATGTTTGAATAATGTAGACAATTCCATCTCACTCAACTTGAAGAAATGTTTTTTTGTGATTATCACCCTTTGAGGCATTACTTGGCCATGCCATTTTCAAGGAATGAATGCTCATGAATTTAGCTAATGTTTCCATCATATTATATTTAGAAGCATAGAATACCTATAGAGATGTGTACACATTTTTGGATCATATAAACTACTATCACAAGTTCATACCAATTTTTTTAAAAACTACAGTTCCATTTGAAGTATTATCACACAAGAATGGTTTGTTCATTTAGATACAAAGGTATCAAGATTCATTCCACACATTGAAGGATAAACTTACCAATGCTGATATTTTAATTCTTGGTCTATAATAGTCGAATTTATGTCCATGTTAATATGTTGGGAGTATCCATTGGCACCATATTATCATAAATAGGTGATGAAAAGGTTGATTACCATATTTAATTTATAAGTAGGAAGCTCACCCAAGCTATGCACGTTTACATAAGCACTGAGAGTGAAGCACTTGCAATGGTGTACATACTTTAAAAGTTTCAACAATATATTATCACCATGCCATTGGAATTTTTCATGGACCATAAATAATTAAAGTACATATTTAATAAGTTTGTCTTACATGGGTGTATTTTTAGATGGATTGTAATTTTTTAGGAGTTTTAATTATCCATGTTTTTAGACTCTAGCAAGTAAAATTATGGTTTAGATCACTTTTCACGTGTCACATCAAAAGAATAAATTGGGAACATTAAGTATGGAATGCCTAATTATTAGTTATATAATATGTAGCATGTTGATAAGTAATTATATGAGATCACCAATTTTAACACTTTGAACATCATTCCTAGTGACTAAAATTCAATATAAAAGAAACCGCCGATGGTCTTTGATTCTCCTTATCAAGTCATTGGTGGAAAATTATATAATATGGGGAAGATGTAGTTTTACATAGGTGTGTTATGGAAAATGAGTGTGTAGGGGTATTTTATGATGGACATGAAGGGTCCACTAGTGGACTATATGTGGGTGATGCCATAATGCTGATTTTTTTCTAGCCTCCAGTGGATAAATTTGTTCAAAGATGTCAAGGAATACTTGTAGAAATGCAATATTTTCCAAAGGATTGGGAAATCCAACTCATGAGATGGAATGAAATTAGTTTTTTTCATTTCTAAGGATCCCTTTAAAAAATGGGCAATTAATTTTGTTGAACCATTTCTTTGTCTACATGAAGGACTGACACATGTTATATTATCAATGCCATGGATTATCTGATAAGGTAGGTAGAGGTGATGCTAATAAAGAATTGTAATGTAGCTATGACAAAACATTTACTTTAAGAGAATATTATTAGTTGATATAGGTTCCCCTCAAGCCTTAACAATGGTTAGGTTATTCATTTTTTGAATAATATGGTACAAATTATTTTATAAAAATTCATGGTTATGCTCCATAAAAATATCCTTAGCACAAAATTGAACACAATTTGTGATGTAAGGCATAAATAATGGGATGATTAGGTTTTTTATATGTTATGGGAATATAGGATCACCTACAAGAGAATAAAAAATTACACACATTTTCAATTAGTGTTAAGGAAATAATTCATTCTACTCATGGAATTTTAGTGCCTTCTTTGATAATTGCATGCATCAGAAGGATTGATGACAAGGAATCACTTAATGCATGTTTGATAAATAATTTGTCGAGAAGAAAAATTAGGGAGTTTCAGTCAATAGTAATGAGATAAAATCCCTATCCTATTATCATGTTGAGATAACTTTATTGAAATGAAACACACAATAGGAAAATTAAATTATTTATAACAAAAATGTTATTTTTTGAGGGTTTGTAATTTAAACTTGAAAGTAGAAGAAGGTAAAAAAATGTAAAATGAAGGAAAATTGATAAGGAACAGAGAAAGGAAATAAGTAGCATAGAGGGAATAGGATGATCTTAGCTAATTTAACATAGAAAATGGCCATAAATTCCTTGAGATTGAATCTTTTAGAGAAGGAAAACTTTATATTCAAATGAGACAGGAAAGGCATATCTTATAAATATGAATAAGGTACAAACACCAAATAAATTGAATAAATTAAAATACATACAATAGCTCTATATTTCATTATGAAAATAACTATCAAATTTGTTTTCAATCTAGCCAAAGCTTCTCAAATATAAAACCTTTAATAAATATTTAAATTGACTTTTACACTAAAGTTTTGCATGCATGACCATCTAACAACAATATAGTATTTTAACAAATTGAAAGGAGGATAAAAAACACACACACATGCATATTAGTCATTCAAGTAAACTTGAGGCATAAAGTCTTGAAAATTATTTTTATATTGATTCTTTTAGAGGTTATACGTGCAAATTTTTGTCTTCTTGTAGTTTATAAAAATAAAGTATCTTTATAAAATAAAATGACTTTATAAAATAAAATCAATTTTATTAAATGACCCATGGCTGGACAAAGTGGGACCCTTTCAAACTTATGATTTTTCTTACATGATTTTTTATTGATGGAATAAGAGTGGGATCTAGGATTTACTAAAAACTAGAATTATATCTAATTTGATCCAATCAATTGATAACCAACTAGCCTATCTAAATCATATGAGTATAAACACAAACTACTAAGCTAGATCACATCTTTTTGTGTTCATTCCTGGAGGCTTGGATTTTCTTGAAAGAGTTGAGTTTTTTCTTGATGTATTCTAATTCTAAGAATTCTTGTGTTATAAAAATAAATTCACATACCATTTGCACATCAAAAATGGGCTAAAAAAGTGGATGGTATTCAATCAACTTCTTTTCTATTTATTCAAAAAAGATTTGAAGTTGTTGAAAATTTTAATAGAGGAAATATTAAAACCTAAAGATGTAAAAGATTCACTATTAACCAACTTCAATATTTATTCTTTGAGTCACATTATGGAATTGACTTGATTATCATCATGAAAGAAATCACAAGGGATTTATTCAATGAACTCCTAATGTTGGATAGAATTTTATTGCCTCTATCTTTGATGTTATATTATTGGACTACTTGAAATGAATTTCATGATTTTGAATCTTGATAATTTTTTTTGTGATGAGTGAGGATAAACCCAATCAGATCATGTCTTGAAAATTGGGGAAGATTGATTCAATGAATTCCATCTTCCAATAACTCTGACTCAAATCTTATCAACACATTCAATCCTATTTAAATCTTGTAAAATATCCTCATGATGTCATTAATTAGCTTCAATCCACATTCTAACATATTTTTTGACCATGTCTTCATTTATTTTCCCATGTACTAATTTATCTTGACACTGGAATCATGTCTATATCTATCAATATGATAGATAGAGGTATTGGGATTGAATAATATCTTAATGGATTGATACAGTGTTGAACATATGTGATCAATTACTTATTTCCCTCTTGTATTATGTTACGTAATATTTGTACTTCTCCATGCGTTGAATGATTGAATTCAATGATTCTTGTACATTTAATTTATCTGCTTCCATTGAATATCTTCCTAACATCACTGTATAATGTTGATATTATTCAATTGACATGTATTCTTTTTTTTTTTGGAAATGAGTGTCACAATCTCCGTAAATATGATTCCTTGTTGTTCATGGTGAATTTATAAATCACTTTGGGCTTATTAGTAGGAGGAGGAAGAACTAACAAGAATGTGATTACTTCAAATTCAATAATTATTGGTTTGAAAACTCTTTTTATTTTCTTGACAACTTAATAAAATAATGTGATATGTCAATGCTAAGAGGATCACTCTAGCTTGTGAATGAACTTCAATTTGGTTTGAATTAGAGGATGTGATTGAACTATAACTAGTATAATTTGAGAAGGTTTTTCTTGTTGTGAGATTATAGGAGAATATGAGGAGATGAAAATTGGGGATTGATTAATTTTTCAGGCCATGTATTGTAGAGTAGTATTGGTAATAAATCTATGTGACTCAAGGCTAGCAAAAACAAATGGAGAAAAACTAGATTATGATATTTATGAAATGCTCACTCTTTCTCACTCGACATCCATGTTTATCTAAATATTAGTACAATATTGAATAGATTTTGTAATGATTTATTTGATTAACAAATTTCTATTATTAGTTACCTCTATGGGGTTGACTGTCGGTGAAGGTCATTTCACAAATGATGTTGATAACCTTACAAGATTAGGGAGTTTATCTTTTGGAATGGTATTGAATGATCCATGACTTTGAGGTTGATTATTTTTCATTATAGAGCATTATTGTATCCTTTTTTTAGCTAAAAGAGACTATGTTCTATGTTATTTTTAATTTTATTTTCCACTAACATTATTTCCCTTCTAGACCAATCAATGATATGGATATGCTTTGAGATAATCTCGTTGTAAGAAGGATCAATCAAGTTCTACTTATAGTCCATCAATCCACTAGGTACACTTTTTAGATTAAAAGTAATTATTTATCTTAGAGTCATTTTAGAATAATCTCTAAGATGCACATCACTATCATCTTTAAAATCCTCCCAATAGTCTTGAATTTTTAGTTGATGCTTGTAATTTTATCTTAGAATGCTTTTAATGAATCTAGTGATGTCAAATTACCATATTCTAATGAATGGGTGAAGGGTGAGCATGGAATTTTGGTGTACATTAATTCAGATTTTCAAGATGAATGACATTTATATTTAATGAATGAAATTTTAAAATAGACACCAGTCTTATGCTTTTTTCCCAAGAAATAGTTTACTTGTGCTAACTACAAACATAACTCCATTAGAGCCCATTTGTCACTTATGTACTTTGTAAATTTATATGGAATGACTTTGAATCCACCAAATTTGATGTAGGATAAGGTAGGGAATTGTTTAAACCTACTACCCCAATTAGTAATTGTATCCATTGATTGCACTGAGAATCTCTTATTAGGATCATTTTTGAACATCCTGATCACATGAAAGAGGAATGCAATGTTGACTAACCTAAAATGTTTCACACTAGATTTGATCTAGAGCTCAGGATAAAAGTGATATAATTTATTTGGTATTGGATCCATAACCCTATTGGTCTCTAGGCTTGTGAATATTTTTATCCTAGGTACACTTTAAAATAGGTACAAGGTAATGTATAAATGACATTTTGTTCTCACATTCAAGAGTTATTCATGCATAACACCACTTATGATTATCGACCAATCAATGAATGATTTTCCATGAAGGATAAAACATATAAACTCATACATACATGATTGGAATTAACATGTTAATGGTATTATAAAAACTCATCTAAGGAGATTGATGATGTCACACACTTCTTGGCAAAATTCACTCGTTAGAAATTCTTTAGGAAATATGTTGATGTTGGCTCATTTTAAAACCACCCAATATTTCTTTATGAATTTTGAGTATTTGAATGGATACTCATCCCATATATTCTAAGAAAAATCTTTGCTAACCTCAATGTGTTCTTCATATTCTAGGATTCCAAAAGTGTCTTCAATGTATTCTAGATTGATCAAGAGAACTAACTCATTTTTGCATTTTAAAACTCTTCAATTTCTGGGATTATAATGTTCTATACATATAATCACAATTTTTTGGCACTATAATGCAATAATAAAGGCCATGACTTGAGGCAATATGCTATTATAAATTTGTCTTTTGAATATTTTTTTCCTTGGATATGATTCTATCATAGAACTACTACATATTGACATGTCTAAGATTTGTGTCCATGATGTGTTCATATTTTGAATCCAACATAGATACTAATGTGACACCTTAAAATTAATATTTTAATCTCATTCATGTTGATGTAAACATTTCAAAAGAGAGAAAAAAATATAAATAAATTGAAACAAATAAAAACTAAAAGATTCTAAAAAGAAAGAGTTGACAAAGAGGGAAAATAGGGTGCTAGGTCAAAGTCTAAGGGTCCAAATTTTACAAATATATATTTTTTGTAATCAAGCATTTAAAAAAATAAATGATTGTGAAAAATAACTCAAAAATTAGGTCAGATTTTAAAAAACTGCATTTACATGTATTTTTGATCTATTTAAAAAATAATATTAAAAACTCTTAAAAACTTCAAAAATATTGAAATTTTAATTAAAGTTTGGAGTTTTCTTGATTTTCCTGAAAATCATCTTTGCCTTTATTTATTTTCTTAAAATCATCTTGAAGTGGCTAAACCGCTTTGATGTTCTTGAAACCACTTTTTGAAAACTATTTTGGAATTCTTGAAAATTGCTTTAGAATTCAAGAAATGCATTGAATCTCTTCTTTCAACTATGAGTTAACACATATTTTTTGAAAAAAACTTGAAAATTATTTTAAAATCTTCTTTGAAGGCTTTGCACTGATTGTTTCTTGAAAATAATTATTTTATTTTTCTTAAAAAACACTTCTTGAGTTTCTTGAAAATACCTTTGAATTTCTTGAAGATATCTTGGAGTTATTAAAAATTGTATTGGAGTTATCTTGGAGCTCTTTGAGATTGTCTTGGTGTTATTTAAAGACCACATTGGATTTATTGAAAACCACATTGGAATTTTGGAGGCTTCTTTGAAAAGAATAAAAGATATGTAACTTCTTAAAGCAATTTAATATTTACTTGAAGTTCTTGAAGTGGGACACCATACTTGGTGATTTGTTGCTTCTTGAAAATATAGATACATGCATATTTTATTGTGATGAAAGATCTTGAAGTAATATTTTTATCTCACATGATATTTTATAACTATTTATGGATTATCCATTTATTTATTCACTTCTTCATGACTTCTCAGAGGTGTTCAAGATTTCTGCTTCTTCTATTTATTCCACTTCATTTATTTCTTCATGGCTTCTCCATGTATTTCTTCACTTCTTCATGGCCTCTCCATGTATTTATTCATGGCTTCTTCATAGCTTCTACATGTATTTATTCATGGATTCTTTAGAGAAAATGACCATTACATAATTTTAAAATACTTTCATTATTATTTATTTAACATGTTATTTATTTGTTTGGAAAAAATAATAACTACCTCTCCATAAAATACATACCCTGAGATGATGGAGGAATGAATGCAGAGAATCAGGGAAGGGAAGTCAAGTTTCACTTTTCCAACTTCTATTTTTTTAGAAAATTTCTTCAAATGCCTCGTGTATGAGCATGGAAAATAAATTGCCTCTTCTTCTATTTTAGAAATTAGATGTGAAAATCCCATAAATTAAAAAATTTGCACATATTTGCATGTAAAAAAAATTAATTTCCATTTTTAATAATTATTAAATGGAAATTTAATTAAAAATATTTTCATTTATTAATTTTTTTTTATAAAATGAATAAACCAAAAGTTTTAATAACCTCCATGAGACCAAACGGTTGATGGGGAATGAGAGGCATGGTAGTGGAACATAAATTTTGAAGTCAAGTGTCACAATAGTGGGATCATTTGTTGTAGTAGTGAAGAGAAGTATCGAAACATAAATTTGATTCACAATACAAACATGATCATTTAACATTGAATTTGATAAGTGTCATTGGTTTAACACTAGCTGCACTGGAAATTGATGTTAAATCCAAAAGGTGTTTCAAACAACTGGGGTGAAAATTTCATTATAAGTTTGCCAAAATTTCATACATGAAATTTTGAGTACAAAAATGGACAATTAGAGGATAATTTGAAGCTAAATGAGAAACACATCATTATAAAATGGAGCCAAGAGGTAGAGAAGGATAGGTATAAGCCCTGACATGATAACCATATTACAGTAAAAATTATGCACAAGGGTGTTTGTGTTTTGATTATTGATTCTAAGTATGAAAAACATATGGGAAAGTTATAGATCCATTATAGGGGGCCCTTTATTATATATGAAATTATAGAAACTAGCACATGTAAATTCCACACTTATGGTGAAATTATCCTAGGAATTTTAACATAAGAAGGCTAAAGCCCTATAATATGTAATTGATTAATGAGCCATTCAATAATAAAGTGTAAGCCATATTGTAATTTCATTACCTACTTTTTTTTTCTAGTTTAGCTATAGGATTATTTCTTGAAAATAAGTGCAATATTTTTGCAAATTTAGGTTTAGTGAAAAAATGGGTAATATTATGAGACCAATTAGACAAGTTAAAAAATAAATTTAATTTAAATCCTTATGCTAGACATCTAAGTGTTCATGGGAAGGTGTTGTCATGCCTTTTTATGTTGTAAATCTTGAATATCTAATTTTTATAGTAAGATCTATTTGTTAAGGATTTTGATATTTACAAGTACTATTTTACACCACTTTAATGTGCATAAAAGACATTTAAATTGGCTCAACAAGACAACAAAAACATGCACAATGTTCAACATGAGAATCACATTACCTATTACTATACCTTTTCAAAACATCAATTAATAAATGTTAATGTACCAATTATGCACACATGAATAAAATAAAATAAAGGGATATTTGAAAACACATGTTTACACAAAACATGGTAAATTATTTGATTGATTGGAGGAACACACATATATTTATTATGGTGTAGGTTGGAAAATGAATCAAATATTGAAGAAGCCTAGTGGATGCACGTACTCACAAAATTAATCAAGTATTAAAATATGTGAGGTCTATGGAGAAAGGGAGCATGAAAAAAAGGGATAAGTGTTTATCCTTAGAACAAAGTGAAAGAGGTTAAATGCACAAGTAATTCTTGTTAGCCAATTTTCACCCACTATGAAAATTGAGTAAATATAGTTTCTATCTGTCCCCTCAAATAATTTTTCAAGCTTTCTCTCTCTTCAAAGTTTTGTTTGGTTTTATTCCTTTCTTCTTCTTCTTCTTCTTCATGTTTTCCTTGTCTTTCCTTTTTCTCTTTGTCTTTCCTCTTCCTCTTTCCTTCACTTTCTTCCTATTTTATTTTCTTTCTTTCACTTTTCTTCAAAAGTACCCTTCAAAAAAATCTGAAGGGTCGCTTTTCTTCCGAGTGCCCTTCAATTTTTTTCCAAAGGGTTACTTTTCTTCAAGTTACCTTCAAAATTTTACTAAAGGACACTTCATCTTTGAAAGTTCCCTTGAAAAAAATCTGAAGGGTCACTTTTCTTCCAAGTGCCCTTCAAAATTTTTTCGAAGGGACACTTCATCTTCAAAAGTGCCCTTCTAAAAAGTCTGAAGGGTCACTTTTCTTCTAAGTTCCCTTCAATTTTTTTTTGAAGGGACACTTCATATTTGAAAGTGCCCTTAGGAAAAGTCCAAAAGGTCACTTCTTTCAAAAGTGCCCTTCAATTTTTTTTGAAGGGACACGTTATCCCTTTCTTTCTCAAAATGCCCTTCAAATTTTTTTTTAAGGGTCACTTTTTGCCCAAGTGCCCTTTGGAAAAATTCCAAAGGGTCACTTTTTCAAAGGTCCTAGATAAAATTCTAAAGGAATTCCTTCAGACAAATTTCTTGAAGGAATTCCTTCAGACTTTTATCTGGGACCTTCGAAAAAGTGACCCTTTGGAATTTTCCCAAAGGGCACTTTTGTTCGAAGGAATTATTTCAACAAAGAAACCTGAAGGAATGAAAAAGGCATAAGAATGAGAGGGACAAAAAGTTTTAAGGAATTCCTTCAAACAAATTATCTAAATGAATTTATTTCGAAGAAAAGTCTGAGAAAAAGAGCCCGAGAGAAAAGCTGAAGGAAATGTCCAAATCAAATGCAATGCCAGGGGACATCAAATTTAGAATAAGAAAGTAGCCATTGGGATAGAAATGTCACATGACATCTTGGGGAACATCAAATTCAACATCATGAACTAGCCATTGGGAAGCAATAATGTTAGAAAGGTCTGAAGTCATCAAGATTGAAGAGTCAGAAGCAAGTTGAGCATCTCCAAAAACCTGAATGACTCTCATAGTTCAAATCAGGATTATCTAGGTGTTTTAATTATGAACTTCATAAGTAGAGTAGCTCAAAGACTTTGAAGTAGGTGAGTCTAGAAAACTTGAATGGGTTTCTAGGAGCAAATCAAGATTTTCCAAGTGCTTAGCTTATAAAATTTATAAGCTAAGTAGGTCAAAAAACTTGAATGGGTATACAAGTGTAAACTAGGTTTATCTTAAGGCTTTGCTTATAGTCTTTATAAGTAAGGAGGTCATAAAAACTTGAATTACACTGCAAAGTATAAATTGAGTTTGTAGAGATACTTAGCTTATACACTTGATCTAATGGCTGATTGACAGTGCATAAGAGCCATGAATAGACAAATAAGAAGCTACCACATGGTAGGAGAGGAATAGATGGAGAATGATCTATAGGCATTCATTCTAAATAGATCGATGGCATAAAATCATGATCTATGCCATTCTTTGAGAGCCATCAAAAAGGGTGAGAAGCTAAGGAGAAGATGTTAAGTGTCAAGACAAATTTTCTAATAGGTGGATCTTTTTGTAACTATTTTTATGCCATTGTAAAATATCTTGATCTTGCTTGGTAGCCATTGGAGAAGCATCTTCTAGAGGGAAAGCCAAGGATATTCAAGAAGGTGACATGGACCAATCAGATGGCTCAAATGAGCATATTTGGTAAAGTCAATTACAACTAAAATTGGAGACTTCCAAAAAAATGTATTCCTTCCCTTTGGTGCCAAAGACCTCCTCATCTTCTCCTTTTGCTATAAATACATCCCTTGTGCAAGGGAAAAAGGGAACACACCTAGTATGGTGGAGCCCTATTGGAATGATATAACATTCTACCTTTCAACATTAGTATATGTCTATTATTTCATGTTTTTGGATGATTATCTGAGTGTGAAAGTGATGTATGGTGGTAGCCTATGATGATTTTTTTTGATCCTCCTAACCCTTCATCCTTCATGCCTGAACAAGAGTCCTCAGTCTAGCTGATCACATGGTGTGTGTCTGAGTGTATTGCATTTCTATATGTGTAATATTATTCTAGAATGTATAGGGTCTACCTTTCAGCTCATTTACCTTGTGTTATCTTGCATGTCTCACATCTATGTTGAAACACTTTTGTTAGACTCTTTAGAGCTTGGGAAGGTCTATGCTTTTACTACATCATGCACTAGAATGTGATCCTCATGTGGAATGTAGTCTTCATGTATCACCCCTGTTAGAGTAGGATTTCACTTTTTGAAAATTTCTAACTCTTTTCCCTTTGAGAAAGTTGGTCCAATAGTAGTGGTTTTGTAGAGACTCATATATAGGGAGCTAGCCCTCCAACCTAGAGGTCCATTTCCTCCATAGGCATACCCACAGGCCTAAAAATGTTTCAATGTTGCCCAAATATGGGAGAGGACTAAACACTCTCTTCTAGGGTGAAATATCTAGAGAAAAAAATTCCTAAAAAGTTGAGTAGGGATGATGTCACTATAATTTAATGCAAAGATAAAAAATTATAGTAAAATTTATTTTGATGGTATGTTTTACAACATTATAAAAATCTAAATGTCAATGTGTCATATAAATTGACCCCCAAAACTAATTTTAATTACTTGAAACTTATGCAAATATTTTAGGCTAAAGAGAATAGAGATAACTAAGATCACTAGTGTAAGCAAATTCACACAATATTTATGGAAATTAAGGCATGTGAGGCTAGGTTTTTAATCTATAGAAAATTAAAGAGAGATTGCATGTAAAATTTGAGTAATGGGAATAAGGAAAAGATGAAATCAAACAAATTTGGGTACAAAAGGATGAAATCTTCCATTAAATCTAAATGAAGCTCAGATCCAAAGTTAATATTAGGGGGTTTAATAGTATTAATATCCTAAGGGTGTGCCAATATGGGTTTAGAACCATGATGTCACTGAATATGAAACTAACTGTTATGGAGTTAAGTAGAAAAAAGTGCATGATTTATAGAAATTATAAAAGCTAGTCAATATGAAATTGACTATTATAGAGTTAAGTAAAAAAAGAGTTCAAAATTCATATAAATTATAGAAGTGAGGTGGTCCTCATAAAATAAGCAATGGAAGAAAAATTATAGGGCAAGACTAAATATGTGCTAGGAAGAATGGTATAAATTTAATTTCTAGATAGTTTTTGTAGATACCAAAATTTGATATAAGCTTTACTCGCAAAATGATTTTATTTGAATTTTCATGTATGGATTCTCAATTGTGATTAAAGAACTATTTGGTGCATTTGTCTTGGTATGTTTTCACCTTATCAATTTTATTTGACTACACAATACTTTGTTTCATATTTTTTTATCTTTATTTACTATGTCATAGGGATCGTTGGTCCTATTTTACTTAACATTGAGTTTTCCTTACATTTAAAACAAATCTAGATTTTATGAATTCTAGTTTATGAACTCATCAAATAATTTAGGTAACGTCTAGGATCATTTTAAAAATATTTTTTGGCACCTTTCATTTTGGACCATTTGTTTCACATGTTTGATTTCTCTTGGGTTAGATTTTGTATGCCAACACACACACACACACACACACACACACACACACACACACACACACACACACACACACACACACACACACACACACACACACACACACACACACACACACACACACACACACACACACACACACACACACACACACACACACACACACACACACATGCACGCACGCACATGCGCGCACGCACACACACGCACACACACACACACAAACACACGTGCACACATGCACGTGCGCGCGCGTGCACACACACACACACACACAATACCCTTGAAGGTATTTTGGACAATCATTTATTATTAGAAAGGTTAAAAATAAAGTGAACACTACTCTTATCTCATTGTTCATTACAAAATATAAAATTTTATAAGGTCAAATTTTATTATTCATTATTTTATAAAGGTTGGTCCTAAGATAAAAAACATATAGAATCACATCCACCTGACTTGGGACATAATCACATTAAAGGTAAGCCTAATGAGGCTTGAACACTCTTCAAAATATTGGAAATATAGGTAACACTTGATTGATAGGGATTATATGAGGTTAATATAACCCAAAGTACTAATGATTTTGTAGGGTTTTATAATCAAGAGTGAAATAACTAGGGTTTGGAAAAATGAGAGAAAATATAGGTTTATTTATGTAGGTATTAAGGTGATCAAACATAGATAATGTAACTACATACTCAAACACACAGGTTGGAAGAAAAATAGTTAGACTCTACCTCATTAGACAAGTTCTTCAGATCTAGAGAAAACTATCAATCCAAAACCATACGTGAGTTCTAGACTCATATTATGAAGTTGTTGTAGTGAATTTATGATCGGATCCACTCAGAGAGATTATAAAGTGCATCTGATATATATCGTAAGAATCATAACAAATAAAAAACTCATAAGCTAATAAATCACTATCCTTTATATTCTTGATCATTTCTATATTTAGCATGTGCACTAAATCATAGTTAGCATTAATTTTTTTATGATTATTATGTACTTTATGCAATATAAATATTTAAGGTTTTATGCTTGTTTATATAACACTAACAAAAATTATGGTACAATATATCAATGAACTCGTTTATTGTCTATAACCTTGTAAAACATAGGTCCCCAAGGATTTCATTCTTATATCACTAGGATTTTATATATTTTTACTTAGATGTGATCTTAAAATATGATTTTCCCTTTACATGTGGCCCCAAGCCTATAACTTCCACTCTTAAAACCCTATGATCCCTATGTTTGATTTCCTATTAAGGGTAGGATTTGTCTTTTTTATTCTTTCTACCTTAAGGTTTCATAGATTCAAAATGAGTGACCAATATGAAACCCCTAACAACTATCACCCTTTGGATTTTTTGTTTTCCATTTTGTATTCATGCCATGATATTATAATTAATGGACTAATGACCAAACTTGTGTGATAAATAATTAGAGATATGTAGACAACGAATATGATTGTGAATGAAATTACCATTATTATGATTTTGAGTATGAAAAATACTGGTATAACATTGATGCATATAGTTAAGAATAAAATGAACAAATAAAATCTAAAATGAAAGAGCCTAGTTATTATTATTCTTCTTTACATTCTTCTATTAGTCATACACTACAACAAGATAAAGTTAATAATGGATTATCTCATGCACTCTTTGATGTTTCTAACATTACACTTAAAGAAGAAGATACAATAATATCACATAGATGATACACATGTATATGTTCATGATGTTTTTCCTTGTAATGATATATAAAAATAAAAAATGATGTTATTGATAAAAAAAATTTGATACTCTTTTGCCTTTTTTTAAAGTAAAAACTAATGCAAATTAATGTGATGTTTCTCTATCCTTACTTAAAATGAAATGTGACAGTATTCCTTCTCTTAAAAATAATTATGAAAATAAATATTTTCATGATTATTTTATTGAAAAAAATGTGGTGTAATTAATACTCTTTCTCTAGAATCAAGATGTGACAAAAAATCCAAATTATGCAATGATGTTTGAATAGGTTCTGATTCCAAATTATTCAATGATGTTTCCATATATTATGATTCAAATCAATGTAATAAATTTTTTGATGAATATATTGTATCTATGTTTAAGACAAATAGTTAGTTAATAACAATGAATGAAACTTTCCAAACCAATACCATTCATACTTTCCATATCATTTATATAATGCATGCCATAGGGGACCTCTAAAAGCAAGTGATTTATCTCATTTTAAACTATAGATAATGTAATTCCAATATTATTAATATTGTCATATTAGGACAACATGTAACACAATTTTTATTTGAGTCTAATTAACTAAATAGAGATTTCATGCCCAACATATAATTGTTTCATGGCCATGGAGATACTAAAAGTCAGTTCAAAAAATATACAATTTATTTTTAGAAATAATTAAATTATGGATGGATACTAATAAAAACATTTTAAATTTTTTTATAAGGATATTCCTTAGATTGAATCTATAGTATCCATAGTGGATCTTTACCTTATTTCAATAAGTTAGAAGAGATTTTATTATTCAATTTTATCAATAAAAAGGTTCCTATATTCACATTGGAACATCTCTTATGCATAAACCAAGGTCATGATGATTTCATTGAAGATTACTTTTAGTGATATAAGAACACATCACATTGTTTAATGTATCAAACTTCAAATTTAGTAAATAAATTTATCTTTATAAAGGGTTTTATGTCTCTAATAAAGGAAAAATAACTTTATAACTCTTAACAATATTTTGATAAATTCTATATGGATGTTTTCAATGATTTCTTCAATCTCAATTTTGAGTCACATAAGGAAAAAATTTTAAATGATTCAAGATTACCTTCACCTTATAAGGAAATTCCCCATAAGGAAGTGGAATCAACTATATCATTTACTAAAACAAAGAGTATAATGAAGGTCCTTAACAAAAGGAAAGAATCAAAAGACATGGGTTGTATGGCACCTATTTTAAATAAGACTCAACCACTTAAGTTCAATATTTTCAAAGATCGACCGAGTGATACTATAAAAAAATTACTTGATAAGAAACTAATCAAATTAATTTTTAATTTCCATCACCATCCCCATAATTTTTAATGAGTGTAGGCAGAAACATTTTGAGACTATCACCATATCAAGGGACATCAAGATAATAATTATTATGCATTATGACAAAAAATTGAAAAACTTGTGGATATAGGGGTTATTACATTTAGTATAATTTAAAATAGGAAAATAATTCCCCTTTATTCATACTATTATACTATTACTCATCCTAAAAGGATATAAATATCTTATGATGTTCCTACCAAGGAACCAATGTTCCCTTTGGATTAGATTGAAGATAACACAAAGAGAATATTTGCTACTAATTCACATTATATAATGATTAATGTTTTTGAGAACATTTCTATCAAGGAACTAATAGTCATTTGAGTCTTATTTCAAGGTGAATATAGAGAGGACATTTTTGTAAATAGAAATCAATAATGCAACACATGCACAATTATATTTTTTGAGTTTCAATATAATAAGTGAGATTTAAAACATATACACACTTATGAGAATGCCATGAGGCATGTTACCATACAAATTTATCTTGGTTTTAATAAAATTAACACATTATTTTATATACTAAAGGCTATTCCATAAGGTAGTATCACATTGAGACAATAATGGTTACAACATATGGGATCACTTTTTGATAACAATCATATGAATAACTCCTTTTATTTTTAAGATGGTTTACTTACATATCAAAACTATATACCAATAAAAAAATAAGGATACAATTACATTATCTCCAACATAAGTGTAGATACTAAATATAAACCAAGACATTAAAGATAAAGGAAATAAACAAGTAAATAACATTACACAACATGAGCTTGAAAAGGAACTTTTCAAGATTGTCAAGGGCTAGTTACATTAGTCAAGTTCAAACATTTAAAATGATTATTATGTACAATTCATTTTTATAATTAGCTGATTAGATATTTTTACACACCCTATATAGATGTTTGTTATTCATTCACATATACTTTATGCTTAAATTCCACACCATTATATGTATTTAAATACAAAAACCAAATAAAAAAATTAAATAAATAATTAATGCAAAATAGATGATCAAAATAAACAAATTAAATGTGTAAGAACATGTTCTATAAATAATAAATTACACACACACACACATAAAAAAGTGTTTATAATAATAAGTGTTGATCAATAATGGGGGCATGCTACCCTTTTCCCTCACCATCATCTATATAATTACAATATGATGCCCCACTATCTATTATAGGAACCTAGGAATGCAATCTAATGCATCTTTCCCAGTTTGAATTAATATATAACCTAGATTAGAGCCTACCACACTCCTCATGCAATCTACTATTCTGCCCTTGAATAAGAACATACTCAATAATGTTTTTCCCTAAACCATTACCACCTTTAGATATTTGAGGCATATAGTGCCTCACTAAATGAGATTTCAACTCATCCCTCTCTCCTAATGTTACAACCTAAGCTAAAATAGTGATAGCAACACTACTGAATAAGGGTGCATGCACACCCATAATGTCATCCACATGCTCCACTAGGCCAATTATTACCACATTATTAGGATTATATCATGTTAAAATACAATTGATGTATCCACAATGGCTATCCAAAATAAATCCCCTTAAAAAAACATATCATTTATATATGAAATTAGTAACTCTCAAACAAATTATACCAAAATATTAAATATTAATACACTATATACTTTTGAACAAATTTATTAACTACAACAAGCTATGTAATAAATTAAATAAATCCACTATCATCATTTCCTTGTGATTGGTGTGAAAATACAATATCCTTGACCACAATAAGAAAATGGAAAATTCCATGTAGTTTTCATTGACATTTGAGTTTAATCTATGGTAAAAATTACATCATCGGTATCTGTTATGATTGTAGGAAGATCTACCTCCCCAACATGAAGTGGTGACAAATCCAAGCCACTAGAATGCCCCAAATATCAAAAACAAGGATCAACCTTATGGCTCCATGCCTATGTATATATAGGCATGGGAAAATACTATCTAATTTCAAACTAATAGGTGACCTATTCATAATGAAATTGCTTAAATACACTAACTAAGATCCCTTATAACTTGGCGGGATAATAAACTTAGTGAATAAAACCTCTATATGGTATCAACACTATCTCATAAGGTACCAATAGATCAAGCATAATATGATATTCCATGATAATTCAACCCCTTGGTGCAATAACATAAAGGGTATCCACTTAAAAATAACTTGTAACTCTTTGATTCTTAGTTTAGGCACACACACATACAAAGAACCAACTCTTAACTCTACTTTATAATACTCACCATAAATAACACATTATTTTCATTGATTGTATAAAATTAAAAAGTTTAAATAAATATGCATACTATAATTTACATGCCTTAAAGGCTTTGGATTACAAACATGGAGGATAAACAACAACATCATGGTCTAATTTCAATTGGTCCACCTATAGGATATCCTTTCTTCTTTTCACTTTCTTTCCCACTTGACATCACTTATTTATACCTTATCCCTTATCAATACTTAACAAGATCATTTATATAACAATTTATAATATGTATAGGGTTTATTAACATTCTATTAAGTTTAAAAAAAATCTAAACCCATGCATTTATTTTCAAAAACCATTATTTTTATTTTTACATTACAAGTGGGAAAAACTACCACTTTATGTAGGGTAAAACTACCAATAAATTTAAAAGCTTTCACCAATAATTTTAAAACTACCATAGAAGATGGAAAAACATCTACTATATGTAGATTGATGGTTTCATCACTATGAAAATCCATCAACTTATGGAGGCAATTAATTTTGCATATGGACTTTGATTGAGATGATTTTTTTAAATTTCATAACTTTTCAAGTAGAGTATAAAAATGTAATTATATTTAGGTTTAGGAAATTTCTTGATGCCATTTTTTCCTTTACCTAATAACCTATCTATTTTATCACTCCAAAGCACACAATGACTTACCATATTGTACAAATGGTTATTAAATTTAACCAACTTGCTTAGTAGTAAGTAGTTATCTAAAACTAATCATTCTCTAATGTAATTTAACTTTGATGCTTCACAATAATGAATAATCCAAACTAAAACCAAAACTATATGACAAACAAAGGAAGCACACACAACTATGCTTTTTAGTTAATGCAAGTTTACTTATTTTCCATGGATTCTCTATAGTAAATACCCATAGTAATGAAAAGGGACCATGAACTCCTATCATGAGCATACCATGATATCCTTTATGGTATTACAATGTTTTGTAACTTTGAATGCATTAATCTAAGTCACATCTTTGGTTGATCCATCCTTCCACTTGGCCATGTATTCATTGTACTCATTGCACCTTATCTTCTTACTAATACAAATACCCAAAGTGGATTCCATTTCATCTTTTATTACTAATTGAAAATGTTCTCTCAAATATATGACTAAAAAATCCATGATATCACTTGTTTTTCCCTCAACATATGGGTAAAATTTTTCTACATTTAATATGTACGAGATGCCTAATCCATATATGTTAGCAGAGGTTCCTAGATCTCACCAGAACATGATAATTATAGGGATAAGGTGTGAAAAGTGACATAGAGATCTTAAATAATTATTTAATCAAGGTTTAAATCCATAATAAAAGTTTATTACAAAGAAATATAATTGTTTAAAGGTCCAACACATGATAGAAACTACTTACAGATAGAGATATTTATGCATCATAGTAGTATAATGAAGGAAACATTCATAAGAACATAAGAAACTCTATGATTATACCAATAAAAAACACAAATACTTGGAATTCATATTAAAAAGATATAATACCAAGGATTATAACAAGTAAACCTCATAGATCGATGTCTAGTTATGTCAATATTCTATGTGAAATCTTTCTGAGAATAAAATTCATCATTATATTAATCACATACATGTAAAAATCATCATAATAATCAACCCTTATGTTACATTAGTTACAAATGATTATAGGTATTAATTTCTATAGTTATAGCTTCTAAATTTACCATGCTAAAAATAGGTCTCCATATCACATTAAGTGGAGTCCTGACCAATAATGAGATTACCATAGCAACTAAAAACCCATAAATAAAATAGAGATAGAATTACTATAGGATGTTCTCATACATACAAATAATTTTACATTTACCATTTACCACTAACACTTTACCAGACTTAAAGTTTTGTCTTATTCTGATATAATATCGCAAAGGTAAGCATTCCAAAAAATGAGAAAGGAGACAAAATATAAAAGTGTATAGGACTCACATACTTTGCTTAGTTTGTCAAGGACTCACATACTTTGCTTAGTTTGTCAATAAATCAATTTTCACCCCTTGCACATTACTTAGTCCCCCTTTTGGGCTTTCAAATAAGTAGCATACTAATCTATCACCCTTGTGGGTTTTTAATAAACTAGCTCTGTGTAGTACTAGACAAACCTATAAATACAAAAAAATTGACCAAAATTTCAAAATTGTTGAACCTGCACAAGCATTAGTTGGTTGGTGGAGGCATCTTTTATTGTTGGATAATCTATCATAGTTGGATAGGAAGAATGATCTTAAGCTCATCCTTGAGTGGTGAGATGTTTGTGTCGATGAGGGCCAAATCATCCTTATAAGATTTCTAATTAAGTAGAAATTCTTGAGAACTACGTAGAAGCCCATGCAAGAGAGCTTGATTTTCCATTAGTTGGTGAATATTTGTGTCAACCATCATAATACAAATAAATTGCACCATGTTAACTTTGGTGGTGATTTAACTATGGAGTTGAACTAGCTTATCTACATGTCACTATGCCCATACATCAATGAAAGAGTTATGTAGCATATATTGCTTCTAGGTATGCATATTTTACATGATAGTATCCCTCTCACTAAGTGAGGTTTATAATGTAACATCTATGGTAGTAAAAGTGACATTTAGCACTATGATAACAACGTGTGTGAAGGTAGTTATGGAAAATTCAGGTTGCAAAGTGGTCCAAGTCATATCCAACTACTTATTCTAATTGAATAACTAAAGTGTAATGTGCATAACCTAAGTGTGAGTAGCATCTATAGTGGTTTGGTACTTGGCTAACAACTCCTAGATTAGTTTTAGATTTATTGGATTTCCCCTTCCATATGATGATTTATTCATTGAAGGTCTGCCAATTGGTGGTAAACTTGTTGAGATGAAGAATACGTTGGTCTTTGTTTGGGAGTGAAGGATCCATAATCAGTTGGGTGTATAGATCATGATATGCATCCTCGATAGTCTTCCTTGAAATGCATGAATGCTCCATGACTTCAAAATTTGTATCTTCAAGCTCCTTAAATTATTACTCCAATGTAACTATATTATGAAAAATAGACTCTTTGAATGCAGTGGAACCTTTAATCTATTTTGATAATGGTAGTTGAGAAACATCTAAGGATTTTTTAGTGGTGGTAGGAGTCAAATAAATTCATGTGACTAAGGTACTCATAGATGCCATATATAATGGAGAAATGGATAGAGAAAAAATAATGCACCATGTAGAAGTTATCGACACATCCCATAACCAAATGATAGAGGATTGAAGAAGAACTATCATCTCTTGAGGTAATCAGAGTGTCTTGTGCTTATGTTTAGAGTGGCTCATGAGATGGATGACCTATAATGAAACTAGATGGAGTTATCATAGATTGGGCCTTCATAGTGATTGCTTGGGATTCCTTAACACTCTTATTCTTAGTGTCCTTCTATGCCTACTTGGCAACATCTTATTGCACCTTCTTAGATGCCTTATCCTACATCTTTCTTCTCTTCATCTTCTTTTGCCTTTTTATCGGTCTCTTCTACCTATGACTTGTACAATCATGATTGGTCTATGGCCTAATTTTGTGTTGGATCTTGAAAAAGATGGTTCTTCTTTAGATCCTTAATAGCTTCCTTATATTTGCACTCTACCTCCAACTTAGCATCCTTGTGCTTATATTTGGCTACATGCTATTGTTGTTGAGATTTTTCTATAGTTACAACTTCCTAATGTGTTTTCATCTTATCTTCTTCCTCTTACTATTTTTAGAGTACCTTAGCATCCTCATCTTGCTTATGATCCTATGCTTCCTTAGCCTAGTATATCTCATTCCTATTGTTTTACCTCTTCCTTATATTTAGCCTCAGCCTTAGCTTTGAACTTTTCTTCTTAGTGCATGTGATGCTCAATTTTTAATGTGTGGCTTGCTATTATTCTACAATATGAGTCTACAGTACAAATTATTCTATGTCACTCTTAACCTCCTTGGATTTGGATGGAAAATATCTAAATATAATCATTTACACCTCTACCCAAGAAGCCTAGCCCTTGTAAACTAGGTGTCTTATAGGTTTTGGTGGTTGAAATTATTACACTTGATGTTATTCCATCATAGGCTCTCTAATGGTGTACACTGGAAGATATGAGGTGGTGGCCCCTAATTATCAAGGGCTATGTGAGTTCCTCCTTTGCTAGAATAAAGGTACTAGGGGACTAGTTTTGGTATCTCCTGACTGATATGGACTTATAATAGATCCTATAGCCTCAAAAATTTGTTGGATTTGTTGCAATATAGATTATTTAACCATTATATTGATGATTATAGAAGATGGGCATGGAGGTAATTCAGTCTAAAGTGTTTTTATTACTTTGTTTTATGCCTAGATGTACACTACTTTCCAAAAAAATCTCTTTTTCTTCCTCTTTCTCATAGAGGTCTCAGGTCATATCAACCATCATCATCATATATACCTAGTACTCATCAGTGCCAAAATGAAATAAATCATAGAGCTCAATGATTTTAGGTAAAATCAATTTGTCCAACCAAGTGAGCTGGTTATGAGTCTGCATCTTAGAGGAGATATAGATCTTATGCCCTTGGGCACCTTACACTTCTTAAAATATCAAATTAGAATAATTATTGTTGAAGGTTATGTAATTATAGTCATAATATCTAGAATATATGGTGGTATTTTATACAATGGGTGGATCTCATCACTATGATTGCCTTATACTTAGCCATCTCGATCTACTCCATCTGCATATTGATAAAATATGGGAAGGGTAGACCTAGTACCTTTGGTAGTTCATAAACTTAAATAGCAATGCCCTTTGGTAGCTTTGGATAATTACATATTATCCCAAGTACTGCATGACATCAGGTGATATGTGTAGGTTTGATATTATAAACTCAACCAAATCATTCCACCAAGTGGTGAATTTGGCCTAATACCCAATGTAGGTTCTCTCATGGGTCCATGTGAGATTTTAGAACTATAAATTCAACCAGTAGTTAACATCAAGATGAAATTTACCCTCAAGAGACTTTCACTACATAAAAACCAATAATAATACCAAAAAATGGTAATAAAAGGTTTATTTCATAGTCGCTAAGACTTTATCTATATTATATGTGAGTTCATTGACTAAGAACTCCAATCAGTTAAATTCCTCATTGTGACAAATCATTTGATGGACAATATCAATGAACCATTTTGTAGCTTGCTTGGCATCCTTGGTTGTCTTCCAGAATATGTGAAAAATACATTTGAATAGAATGTAATTTGATAGATCTTTAATGTATTCCAATATAATTCCTCTAGAGATATGAAATTAATTTTCTTAGATCTTTAGAAGGATGGGTGGCATTCAAAATTTATAGTGCGCTATTGATCTCCTTCTCATAGGCAGTCCTGTCACCTTAGCCATCATAATAGTATTAATGTGGATGGTTATATCTTGGGAAAGATAAATATTTCACTCATTGTATTATCCTAACAAAACCTTAATTACATCACTCAGTTGCCCAAAATTGGGCAATCAGATCAATTTATTTACATTTGTATTATAGAGCCTATGTGGCTGCACTAATACATCTAGTTACACCCTTTAAAATGCATATTGGACAAACATTTATAGCTCCACATTTCAAAAAAACTCATAACCATATGGGTCTATGAAGTGAATTTATCATAATACCGTGCCGATGCCCATATCCTCTTTTTTTTCTTCTATAAATCCTTTGATGAGTTGGGATTGATCAAACCCAATCATTGGACGTCTCTCTTTGAAACAAGTTCATGGTATATGCAAAGTATAGATTAAGAATCACTTGAAAATTATACAACACTTTGATATAATTAAAAATGGATAAAAATTGAGCCACTTAAGTGCCTAATTTATAACATCTCACACTACCTTTGACATTTTAATATCTTGATGAGCTGTGTAGTCACTCAATCCTTCACATGCAAGCTTTGAATGGAGTGGATCCTTTCTACTGATGTGGCATTAATTTTTTTGATATGACATTTGATTGCTATATTAGTTGATGATTTTTGACCTATTGCATTAATTGGGCATCAATCATACATTACTTATTATATTTCTGACACAAACCCATCACTTTTTCAAGAGATTTTCCAATCTCCCCCCATACCTAATCAATTAATGCAATAGCTTGATTGTTAAACTAAACTATCTACTCAAGATTAAAATGCATGTGTCTTTCCTAGACTTAATTGAAATCCATACACTATAATAATTTGGCCAACTTATCCAATTTTATTTGTAGTAATGAAACCTTCAACTTTTGTATGGATCTTTCTTATCACACACTAGACACACACTTACATTTACCCACATGTGTAGAAATAAACACACAAAAGCTAAATTATCCTGAAAGAATCACTTTTTAAGCCTAACTAATATCTATTTGGTGTGATATAGGACCTTTATTACATGTTATGAATAATGGTGATAATATTTCAATCTACATCCATTTACCCACCTAGGTAAAAATTTTCCCTATACATTTTGCATGACCATAGTTCTAAGCTATGAAAGTTCATGGATGATTTAAGTACCCTTACACTAGATGATAAAATTTCTAGGGAAGTATTTGAACATGATATCATATATAAGAACAAATTTATTTACCTATAATTCCTATTTTCATAGGTGTTTATCATACCATGCCTTATAGCTATACTTATTTATCTCATGGGCCCATACTTCTCTACATCTTGGTTCATCCATGTAATTTAAGTACATAAATATATGAGTTATAAACTATTGATTACCCATTATTATAATATTAATGACCCATAGACTAGGAAGCATATATTCCATAGGTATCAGAACTTCAAACCCTAAACTAGCTATAATGGTGTAAACCCAGTCACACATTTATAATGCATGTGATAAGCCCATATGACTGATGGGACTCTATCTTCTCAATTGTCTTACTTCACATTTCATATTTTAGTGATCATCTTACCAATCACCTTATTTTCAACTTTGTCTTGGAAATTTTCTTATGGATGATAAGTAGTGCTTTTATGATGCGATATCAAGAACTCATCTATGAGGGTCTTGATAGTCTTATTCAGAAAATGAGTTCCTTTATCACTTACCAATTTAAGAGGATATTCAAACCTAGTAATGATGTTCTCATACAAGAAATTAGTTGTGTCCTTTACACCACAACTTAGAATCATAATAACTTTTACCCATTTGGTAAAGTAATCTATCATAGTGATTATGTACTTTATCTTGATGTGTTTACTTGGGGGATTGATTGGACCTATAAAGTCAATACCCCATTATTCATATCAATGTTTTACTAACATGGGATATAAAGGTATCTCATCCCAGTGGTGTGGCTTCCTCATCCTTTGGCATACATCGCACTACTGTGCAACTCTTTATGTATCTTGAAAGAGATAGGGCCATGAAATGCGACCTTAAAAATTTTTCCTTATAGTTTCATCTCCTATGAAGTGGCCTCAAAAAACTCCATGATACACTTCATCCATCATCTACACATGATTATGTTCTATTTCCACTCTACGTAGCACTTCATCTTTACCTAATTAATATAAAAATCCATTAACAAGACTATATAAAAGAGCTTTAGTGATCAATTGTTTCTTATCTCTTTATTTATAGTGTTCTAAGAATGTCCCCTATTTGAGAAACTATGTGATCTCCTATAGTTTCTCTGGAATCATAGTCACCCTAAATAGATGTGCATCGAATGACTCATCTTTGAGTTCCTTAGGTTCCTTACTATTAGTCAGCTAGTTGAAATGGTTTGGATTGACATTCTCCCATTTAGGTTTGACATTAATATAGAATTGAAATTCTTATAAAATAATTAGACAATGAGATATTCATCCACCCAATAATGGCTTATTCACCAGATATCATAGAGATTGATGGTAAGTGAACAATTTGAATGGTGTGACCAAGTAGTGCCTGAACTTCTATAGTGTGACCAGTATAGCCAAGGCTTCTTATTCATTTGTCATATAATTCTTATCTAAAACTAATAAAATCTTACTTATGAAGTGGATTGGATGATACAATACCCCTTCTTCTGGCTGTGTGAGTACTACTCCAATGGAAAGCCCTAAAGCTTCCACATGCACATGAAAAGGTTTACTCCAATATGAGAAAAATAGGATCAAAGCAGTCACTAGTCACTATTTCAAATCAAAAAATGTGACCTGAGAGTGATCTATCCATAAAAACTAGACTCCTTTTTACAAAACATTCTCCAAAGGGGTTGTTATAGTAGTGTAACCATTAACAAATTTATGGTAGTAACTAGTGTGTCCTAAAAAATATCAAACTTATATTGAAGTCTTGGGTGGTGTCATACTCACAATACTATGATCTTATCTTGGTCTACTAGGATTTATTTAGTACACACTACATGACTTAATAAAACACCAAAAGATGTGAATAATAGACATTAATTTAAATTTATCACTATCTAAAACACTGTACACATCTCTAACATTAACCTAAGTTTTGATAAATGTTATCTAAATAAAGAGATCACTGCCCAGTCATCCAAGTATACTTCTAAGTGATGGATGAAATATTTGAACACAATAAACATAGCTCTAGAGAAAACTATAGGTGTGTTTTTGAGTCCAAATGGCATGACCTTGTAAGAAAATGAAACTCATTATATTGCAAATGTGGTTTTGGTCCTATCCTCTTCTGCAATGGGTATTTGATGGTAACCATTGAATCCATTTGTGAATGAGAAAACATCATGCCCTGTGATAGCCTCTAAAACTTCATCTATGAATGGAATGGGAAATGGGTCATTAATACAAGCATCATTGAAGATGTAGTAGACTCCATAGATGCATATCTCCCCAATCTTATTTGGCTACACTACCATTAGGTTAACCCAATCGACTTTTTTGATTAAGAAGATAATACCTGCTTCTAACATGTTATCAAATTTAACTTTCAATTTCATTTTCATGTTTGGGTATAACCTATATGGTCTCTTCTTGATTGGCCTTGTGTACTCCTTTAACTCTATATGAATCTCCCCCAAAAAAGGATCAACACCTTTAAATTCTATGAAAGTTATAGTAAAGACATCTTAATAGTCTTAGAGTAACTATAAAACCTTCAAGATACCTTCCTACATCCAAAGTCTCTGACATGTGTCATTTTGGGTCCATATTTTATGCTGATATTTTATAATGTTCCTTTAATAGCTCCTAATACATCCTACATTATTTTTTAGGAATGAAATCATAGAGTATCCATTCTCCTTGCATTTTAGGAATTGTATATGTTTTATTTTTTATTCCTCTATTTCTTCTATGACTGGTTTTGGTAGAGGCTCTGATTCTCTCTAGTTTAAAGAGATCCCCTATATCCATGTAATACTCACTGTCCATCCTAGATGATTGCTCATCCTCTTCTTGTATCTAATGGCAGGGATGAATCCCTAGTTGGGTCTCACCTAGGTCAATTTATTGAATCTTTAGGATGTGAGTTAGGTTTTTAGTGTGACTTCATGTAAACCACATTACCATAGCACTGGTAAATCGTAAAATCTGCCATAGCATAGAAAAGTTTTCATCTTGTGTAAAGTGACTTGTACCTAAGGATTGCCACTTTCAAAAATGAATGTTTGAATGAAATCAACTTAGATTTGGGCCCAATGCTTTGTTTCTATTCTTTTCTCTTGATGGATCTACCATGATGTAGGGAAAACACCTAGGGTATATATAAAACTATAAGGACAAAAGTTAGGAGTGATACCCTCTAACATCCATACCTCAATACACCAATAGATAGGCCAATCTCTTTTGATAGTCTTTAGTAACTATAATTGAGATACTAGTAGACCACATTCTTCTTCCCATGTTAACTGCACATCTTTATAGATGGCCCACTAATTTGCAACAATCCCCTTCATCACATAGTTGAGAGCACTAACCCTATGGTTCTCATCTAGTATATGGTATCAAAATCTGTGATGAATTTACTAACATCCTCCATAGAATAATACTATGGTATTTGGTGCTCAATCATAAAGACCATTCAAATGGTCATATATCATGATCTCCTTTCACCCAGTTGAGTACATGGGTGTTCATGTCTCCACTAATTGAAGAAGCTCTATCCCATGGGAGAGTAACCTCTATATTATGTTCTATATAGTCATGCTCAGTATAACCCATTCCATATATAAAATCTATATCAAATTGTGTTGGATATATTATCATTATTTATCACACATCCTCCTCAAAATTTTGAGGGATCTCTAGGGTATTCATCCCCATCTTGTCTAAGAGCCATTCTATGCTAAGAATCAGAGTCTACTAAATACTATACTTGGTGGTTCACAGAGCATCCTGCTTATCTTCAACTATGACCATCATCCAGCTGACATTGGTACCAACATAATTTGAGTGGCTCTTTTTGGATAATATAAGGCCTAAACTTAATCTTATTCATAGGAATGATAGTAATATTATTATCTTGATGAGACTCTAGATGATTCATGACTATGTTAATAGTTATACACCCATCATAGGCCCATTTCTTCCTTATTAGATTAGGGTAGTGATTCTCATTTATCTTCCTATCAATCACTTCAAAATCACCTCACAAGCTAAGTTTTGTGACATTTATTTTTACATCCTCTAGGTGACCAATAGGTTCAACCCTTCCATAATTTACAAGGTTGAGCATGACAAGACTATATCTCAATGTAAGTCTTCCCAATGCTTCCCAAGTGGATATGGAGATCATATTTATAGTGTTTCCAAAGTCAAATACAATATTGGGTATGTCATACCCAATTAATTCTATGCCCATCCTTACATTAATGTCTTAAGGTTTTTTGGTCCTACAAACCAAACCAACTTATCTATCTAATGTTAGCCTTTTTCTACACATTCTAACATGTTATGGAGTAGGTTTATGATGTTTTGGAATATATATTCATTGAAAAATGTACTAAGGAGTTTCATTAAATACATCAACATAGTGAAAACCCCATATTGTCTTAGTATACACACTATTTGTCCATACATCTATGCATTAAGAATTGCATCATCCCATTTATTCATCCCTTTCTATTGGATTATCTTTAAAATTTGTGTAGCTTCCTACATCAACCATTTTTTATTAGTAGGTTTAGGATATCGATCTGGGTGTGCCTTTTTAATACCCAAGTCTTTTGGTATTTATAAAAGAGGTAACTCCTATTATACATGTTGTTGTCTAGTTACTGCCTATAATGTGGCATCATCCCTTAGCTGTACATGGATCATGTTAACATTTCTAATAGGTCTCTTCCTCTATTATCTTTCTAATAATGGATAGTCTTATGTATTGTGCTACTCTATCACTCTATAATATACATAGTAAGATTGCCTCTAAGGATTTATATGATAATTTATCTACACATGGTTTAGTTCTCCATTGAGATAAAAATGAATGGGTGACATGGGCCCATTATTGCTTTAACCACCATAATATCCTCAATATCCTCCTCTATTCCCATAAAATCCCCATCTACCTTGGTGCTATTGTTTCTCAAAATTAGTAGTATTCTGAGATGATTCCATCCTTACTACTATGGATATTACTTAAATCTGGCCACATGAGATTATTATCAATTTAGGGCCCATACTGATTATTATGCTTGAGTAATCACATGATTCCATGAAACTTGATATGGGTAGGTCATAGTCAATTGTGGAAAGTTATACAAGGTGATATTCCAATTATGTAGAGAAGGTAGGGGGCCCACTAGTGTCTAAGGTTGTTGTGATTTAGGGACCTAAGGCATCACCAAGGGATTATAACTTGGTATGATGCTCCCTGGGTTAGGAGTAGCCTTTACCACAACTATGGCTTTCTACATAGTAACCATGAACACATTATTAGTTATATCTTTCTTTGACTACTAGAGTGTATGATAATACTTGTCATTATGTGTAGGTGACTTATAGAATTTACCATACATGCTATGTGGAGTTTTTACATACTACTATAAAAAATGACACTACAAGGTTGCATGCCCTACCACTCTACATATCTTTCATAACTCTATCTTAACCCTAGTGAATTCATTTATATGATGCCCTTGTTATACACACTCTATGTACTATATATATGACTTGGGTCTCTCATCCCTTCCTCGAAATTGATCCAATCTACTCAAAATAATTTTTAAAGTACTTTCTACCCTGGATGATGGTACAACTACATCCCCATACTCTTTAATCTACTCCACCTAAATTGCATTAGCTCTGACATTTGATTTATCCCCAAACTAAGTTTGGGCCATGTCAAATTTGATCCTTGGTCATAAAAATTATAAAAACTAAGTGGCTTTATCTTTATCTTCAAAAATAAAATCTACTTTATTCATGACATCCAAGAATCTATGATCATAGTCACCAATGATCTCAAGGGGTCCTTTTCAGATATCCTTCAAATCCTATATTGTTTGGATTAAGCTCTTTTTAACCTTAAACTCTATGATGAGCTAGTTATTGACATCATCTAGGGATGTTATGGCTATATTTTTCCTAATGATGAACTCTAATGCATATCCACCCAAATCACCAATTAATTCAAATTTATTTATATTGTCATTGGTGATTGATTTTGCCTACCATTTCATATCATAGGTAATTAAGTATGATTTAGGGTCCATAGACCCATCATAGGGATATAGGTGCATAAAATCACCCAATTGAGCTACCATAATAGGGTTTATTATAGGTATCATAGTTTACTATGTCACAACCAATGTCAGGGATGGTTTTAATTTTGGATTCTTTTACACACTTGGAGATGGATCCTAATCTGGTGAACATTGTGATATCTCCTCTAGTTCTATGGATGTGGTAGTTTCAAATATATATCCATTGTTTCTTTCTTCTTCTTCTAAGATATAAAGTTGTGTCTTGAAATCCTTAGCTTGTGCATGGGTTAGAAGATCTATCTCTATAGAAATCAATGCTATTATGTTATTCTTTTGTTGGTCTTAGAAACTTTGCACTACTCCATGATATGAAACCTTTTGTACTTCTAGGGTATTTCTATGAAATTATTCTATAATTTGTCCTTTTCAAGTGTCATCATCTAAAGTCATAGGAGAATTTTTATGATTTTAAAAAAATATAGACTCAAAGGATGTGTTTTTCCTTAGGAGATGATCCATACCTCCAAAGATTTATCTCTCAAAATTTAAACCTATACAATGACTATGACTATAAGGTAATATTTGATTTAAATTATATTATAGCCTTTTTAGAAACTACAAACTTTTACTCATCTATTCTACTTCTATATTACTACCTTCTTTTATCTATGCTAAATCCTCATTTCTTCCTCTCCTCTATTTTTACTTGGCCAAGGATCCTCACTCTATTTATCTTCACTGTACCTTTCTCCTTCTTATCTTCTCTCATCAAAATCATCAATGCTATTATTCCTCCTTCTATCCATAGTTTCCTAAAATGCACTCTATCTATTCCATTTCCTTTTTTACCATAACTCTCTTTCTAAGTACAAAGTCTTTTTATGATCCTTATCATTTGGATTCTCCATTATGGGCTTAGGTTCAAGCTCTATCTTTTTATTTTTTATTTATTCTCCCCTATCTCACACACGTCGCCATACAATCGAAGTAAATGGTCCATATTATCTGTAGTGGGAAGAGTTGTTGCAAAATTTTTCCTATGATTCCTCTAATAAATATATCCTTCATTAAATCAAGGGACAAAAATTCTTGCACTTCAAACTCAATGATATATCCATCAATAGTGGCATCTATCCATTATTTGATTGCATGAGTTTAATTTATCTATAAATTCTAAAACTATTCTATTTTCCCCTTGATCCACACAATGGTATTACTTGATCATGGTTAGAAATAGTGATATTAAATTTGAGCCAACCAATCAACTAACAGGCTTGGTGATTTGCACCAGAAGATCTCATAAATTTCATCATAGAGGTGTTATTGTATAATATTCATTAAAGTACACCCAATTATTTAGCCTTCTTTCTCTATAAATTTAGTAATTTTATGGTCTAACCAACTCTCCACCTCTTTTTGGGTCGGTAACCATCACAATATATCCATGCTCACCATACCATTGTTAGCAGAGGTTATTAGGTTTTACCAAAACATGATAATTATAGGTATAGGGTGTACAAAGTGATATAGAGATCTTTTAGAATGATTTAATCAACACTTTGAATCCATAATCAAGATTTATCATAGAGAAAAATAATTGTCTAAAGGTTCAATGCATGATGGAAACTACTTATAGATAAATAGATTTATGCATTAGAGCAATATAATGAAGGAAAAATTCATAAGAACATAGGAAACTCTATGATTATACTAATAAATAACATAAACACTTATAATTCAAATTAAAAATATCTAATACCAAGGATTACAATAAGAAAAACCTCATAAATTGATGCCCAATTTTGTCAATACTATGTGCAAAAAATTTATGAGAATAACATTCATCATTCTATTACTTAAATACATGTAAAAATAAACATAATCATTAACCCTTATATTACATTCATTAAAAATACTTATATGTATTAATTCCTATAGTTATAACTTCTAGATTTACCATGCTAAAAAATAGGTCTCCATATCACATTCAGTGGAATCCTGACCAACATGGAGATTCTTGTAACAAATCCTAACAACTCTTAAATAGAATATAGATGGAATTACCATAGGATGTTATCATACATACAAATGGTTTTAAATTTACCATTTAAACAATATATAAACTCTAATTCATAATAATTAGCTGAGAAATTCCTCAAAATCTTCAAAGGCACAATCTTATTCCACTTGATCTTGTTGTACTCACCTTTCAAAAAATTGTCCTTGCATAAATGTGCCAAAACCAAGTCCCCAACTTTAAAATTCATTTCTCTCCTTCACATATCAACATGTTTCTTATATTTTCCAACACTCTTTTAAAGTCTTCTCTTGACTTCCTTATGCACATCATGCATAGATTAATCAGAATCTTCACCTTCAAAACTTATCGTACTCATCTAAATTGTACTTATTAACTCACATAAACCTCTATGGTTTCTTCCATTTTCCATTTAAAGAGTACTAAATCTTATACTTAGGCTGACCGAATCATTGTAAGAAAACTCAACTTGTGCTAACATCAAATCCACTATTTGGGATTGTCTCCAACTAAAAAATCTTAGAAAACCACAAAGAATCTAATTAATAACTTCCATTTTCATATTTTTTTGAGGGTGATAGGATAAACTAAAGTCTAATATTATGCCTAAAATTTTCCATAGCATCTTCCAAAAATGACCAAAAAAGTTTATATCTATATCAAATATAATACCTCTCAACAACCCATACAATCTTATAATTTTTTGAAAGCATACCTTCAAAATATGTGTGTCATAATTAGTATTCTTTAATGTTAAAAATTAATCCCTTTTATAAAATACATCAACAAAAAAAAAAGAAATCATTACCTCACTATTTTCATGGTAATCTAATAATCAAGTTCATTCTCAATGTATCCCATGGTCTATTTGAAATGTGAAATGACTAACACCAATAAGAACTCAAATTTTTTCCCTTGGAATATTGGAAAACTCTACATCTTTGCATGGAATTCTTCATGTCCATTATCATTTAAGGCAAATAGTACTTTTCACTCAGTTGTACCAAAGGCTTATCATGCCAAAAATGACTAGTTAAACCTCGACTATGTTTTTATTTAAAATGGTTCTCTCATAGAACCTTAAGGTGTGTAAAATCTCATTCCCTTGAAAAACAAGCCATATTTAAGAATTAAATCCAACCACATAGTTATATTTGTATTTTTTATATTCATGCATATTGTCCATGCATCTCAAAAATCTAAGTATTATTCATGAAACTCCTTGATTGAGTCAAATCTAATGACTTATACCTTGAACTCATTCATAACAAGAGATAAAATACTCAAGGCATCGACAAATCTATTGGACTTACCATTAGTATGTCTCAAAATAAATTAATAGCTTTGAATAAATTCCACCCATTTCATGTGTATTTGATTGAGATTACCTTGGCTTTTTATCAATTATAAAACATGATTGTATTTGTAATAAATAAACTCCTTGGTCAACAAGTAATGTTTCCACTTCTTTAGAGCTTGTACCATTTCATATAAATATTGGTCATAGACTAAATAATTCTTCCTGACATCATTTGACTTCTCAATAAAATATGTAATGGGATTACCTTCTTACATTAACACCACTCCTATAACTATATCACTTGCATCATAATCAACTTGAAACACTTTTCTATTTAAAAGTTGAAAGGTACTCTTTACTACAATAGTCCACTGATAATTCTTTTAGTTTTCCTTAACAGTCTCCTTAATGGGTGTGCTTATGCCACTAATTTTTTTGATAAAATTTCTATAAAAATTTCAAACCTATGGAAACTTTTTGATTATAACATGCTATTTGGTGAAGGACACTCTAAAAATTCCATCACTTTATAACCCATCATTTGATATTATAAATACCAAATATATCATATCCTCTTGCATGAAGATGCACTTGATCAATTTTACTATCAATTTCTCTTTTTTCAATTTATCCAAAACCAACTTTAAATGTTACAAATGATCCTCTTTAGAGTGATTGAAAATTAGATTGCCATCCAAATAAACTATCACAAACTTACCCATGAAATGCATCAATAATTTATTCATGAGTTTAATGAATGTACTTGGGTCATTTGAAAAAATGAGTGACATGACCGACCAATCATATAACCCATCATTAATCTGGAATGCAGTTTTCCACTTATCACCTTATCTTATGTAGATTTGGTGACACTCACTCTTCAAATATATCTTGGTGAAGTACCTAACTCCACTTAAAAAGTCCATTAAGTAATCCATTCTTACTAACATAAACCTATACTTAATGGTGATGTTTTTTATTGCTCTTAAATCCATACTTATCCTCCATTCTTTGTATTTATTGGGTGATAACACAACTAGAAATGTGAATGGTTTAAATCTCCTAGATTAGACCCTTTCTCAACAAATCTTACAATTTATTATTGATCTCTTAATTCTCCATTAGATTCAACCTATAGGCTACCTTGTTATGAATAATTATTTTTGGCACTAGATTTATATGATGGCTAATGATTTTCATAGGTGGTAGTCCATTCTTTGTATTTATTGGATGATAACACAACTATAAATGTGAATGGTTTCAATCTCTTAGATTAGACCCTTTCTCAACAACTCTTACAATTTATTATTTATCTCTTAATTCTCCATTAGATTCAACCTATAGGCTATCTTGTTAGGAATAATTATTTTTGGCACTAGATTTATATGATGGCTAATGATTTTCATAGGTGGTAGTCCCTATGACAACTCACTTTTCACAATGTCCACATAATATTCTAATAAATTATGAACTTAAAATAGTAGATCACTTACCTTAGTAATTGTCACAACTTTTATATGATTTGGAATCATTGCATAACATACCTCTTCTTTTTTTCCACCTTGAATAAATCTTTTTTTCCAATCAACATAACTTTGGGATTATTTTCCACCTCATATCATATATCTCATAATGGATTATATTTGAATCTCTTTTCATCATTTATTATGGTTTAGGTGTTTCTCTTCCATCATGCACGTATAGGGAATCCACTTAAATATGAACTTTAACTCTATGATGTATAGTTTAGGCTAACACACATATAAAGGACCAACTTATAACTATACATATAGACATTCACCAAAAACAACACAATTTTTCCATTGATTAGAAGTTATTAAAAATATAAAATCAATATGCATACTATCATATACGTGCCTTAAAATATTTGGAGAATAAAACATGGAGGAAAAACAAAAACATCATAGTCTAAGTTCATTTGGCCCACCTATAAAATCTTCTATCAAACTGCCATGAGCTTCCCAATAGTACATGACATAAATCCATGTGAATAATATCACATAGAACATCATCCTTATATGAACCAATTTGACAAACCACCACACATTTATCATTCAACAACACTTGATGGAATTTAAGCAACCATGAAACCTTGTATGGTGTAGGATATACCAACCATTTCATCCAAATATTTTTTACCATATCTTAAGAAAAAATTATACATGATATAAATATCAATCACCAACTTAAAATACTCACCTCTTGATTTAAAAATATTCTAGAATAAACTCTTCCTTTGTGCCAGTTCATTCACCTTCTTGGCTGGTTTCATCAACACTCTTTTCATCAATAAAACCTCTCTTTGTTTTGGATATTAAATGTGTGTTGGAGACCCAACACTCTCTTCATCCCCATGGGATATATAAGTTTTTACTTTAAATATCTTGATATCGCTCTAAGTGTTTTCTAGACACTCAAAATTTTGATGTCTAACATACTTATTTCATTAATAAAACATGCCTCAAAATCATATACCTATATCTCTTCCAAAGGATCCTCTCCCGCTATAATAATTTCCTCCTCTTACACTTGAATTATAATTATTTGAGCTATTTTACTTTCCATTATGGTTTTATTATCCTCTTACTCTAGTCCCTTGTCCTTGTCCTCTTGATTAACTTCATATACATCTAGAGTTCACTTATTTTTTCCTTGATAACTTATCTTCCACCTTCAATGCACTTTTACAAAATTATTGCATGGTTCTCAAAATCAACAAATGAATTTAATCTTCTATGAAAAATGCATCCTATTCACACACCTTGAAACTTTATTTAGATCATCCTCAACATGTCTAACCCTTAAAATTATTCTATATAAATCCTTAGTATAGTATTTGATACTCATATCCTTTGTTCTCAAATTTTACAACTTCCTAAACAAACTCATATGATATTTGGAAGACATGAATTTGGACATCAAATTCATTATCATCTTATCCCAAGACTTTATCTTCTCCTCACCTTTATTTTATCACTTAAATTTCACATGATCCCACCGTATAGAAGCATAGCCATTTAAATTTGTATAATAAAACTTCGCCTTCTTAGATTACTTCATTGTCTCATAATCAAAATAATTTTCCATCTCAGATATCCAATTTATCAACTCTTCAACATTAAAAATCCCATTGTAACAAGGTGGATCCATATTTATCTTGCTACCTATATTTGAAAAAACTTTGAGAAACCTTATATTAGCCTCATTATCAATGTACTCCACTCTATCTCTTAATCTACTTCCTCTTCTTCATCTTCACTCATATCTTCCATAGGAGTTTCCATTATTTGGGTTATCTCCATAGCATCTAATCATGCCTATATTGATTTCATCATCTAAAATAAGTCTAAAACTCTTGGTCCTCATAATCTTGGTCCTGTCCTAGTAGAATTACCTATGTGTGCCATCTATGTATCAAATTTGAAGATTATTTTTCACAAATTTATCCTTGTCTCAGCTAGAGTCTTCTCTCACACACACCATCCATACAAGAAATAACCTTTCTCTAATACCAAATGGTTCAAACATAAATAGGGTATCCATTTAAAGATAACTTTCATCTCTATGATACTTAGTTTAGGCACACACACATACAAAGACAAACTTATAGATTTACTTGAATACATTCAACATAAATAAAACATTATTTTCATTGATTATAAGACATAACAAGTTCAAATAAATATGAATACTATAATCTACATGCCTAAAAGGCTTTGGAGTACAAATATGGAGAAGAAAGAAAAAAATCATAGTTCAAATTCATCTAGTCCAAATACTAGCTCTCTTTTATTATTTTAACTTTATTTCCCACTTGACGTCACTTATTTATACATTCTCCATTATCCACACTCTATGATATCTTATTAGACACGTACATGGTCCTTTCACATTCCATTGAGTCCAAAAAAGGCTCTAACTCATGCATATATTTTTGAAAACTATTATTTTTATTTTTAAATGACAAACAAGTAATAATACTTGTTTATGTAGGGTGACACCACCACTAATCTATAAAACCACCATATAATCTTATAAAATTTATGCTATATGTAGACCAATGTTTTCATCAATATGAAAAATACCAACTTTTAGAGGCCATAACATTTACATATGGACTTGAATTAAGATAATTTTTTTTAGAATTGCATAATTTTTGAAGAGTTATCCAAATATGAATTTTATTTAGGTTTAAGGAATTTCTTGATATAATTTTTAACTTTTCCCCACAACCTATCCATTTTATCCATTCAATTCATGTAGTGACTTCCTAAATTGTAGTGATAATTAAGAGACTCAAACAAATTGATTAGAACCATGTATCTATTTAAAAATGATCCTTATATAATGTAATTTAAGTTTGATGCTTAATAATAATGAATAATCTAAGCCAAAACCAAAACTAAACAATAAATAAAAGAAAATTACATGAATATGTTATTTTAGTTGTGTTCACCATGGATGATCCTACATCACCCCTGTGTATCCTCCCAACCTATCGCTCAACATATTTTTAGATGTTACAAACTGACATGAGGACTTCACATTGACCATCTAACAATAATGTGCTTATAAGACTAAACATGCAATAAAGTGGCATAGCCTAGATCCTAACATGATCCTCTTAAGTGAATCTATAAAATTCCATATATAAATTGGATAAAATTTGGATAACATAGTCCACCCCCATTAATAACTTATGAAATATTCCTAAATGTATTAAACTAAATGATGCATGTGATATGATATCGACATTGCACTCTAATCCATAGCTATGAATGATGCCAATAAAACACATAAGTATTTATGAATTCATAAAACATAAACAATAATAATCTTTTCCAACAAAATGGTAGTGTCAACATATGTATAGTGGGTGTCTCAATCATGTTGTCTAGTCATGTATCAATGCACATGTTTAATATTTCCCAATCCCTTTACATTATGTACCACTACATGGGTGCCTACCACTATAAATTTAAGAATCCATCAAGAATCCTCCAATGTGATTCTTATCCTCCTAGTGGGAAGTAAAAAGGTGCATGTATCTATGATCTACCTCTCAACCAACATGGGAATTAATTTTATATCATAGGGTATAAAGCCAAGGTGACCATCATGAATCAAATCAGATCTATCCAATATCTACCAACAAATATATATAAGGTCTAATCCTAAAAAAATATCCATATTTATTCCAAAGTGGAATTATTAGACATCCATATCTCTCTATATAAAAAAAAAATATCAGATTCATCATAATTTGATATATCAATTATTCATAGTACTAAGACACCACCATCATAAATTGGACTCCCATTTTGAAAAATGCCATTATAATCTTGGACATATTTTTCAAGGCTTGGATGTTATTTTCAAATATAGGAAACTATTAAAAAGTCTATAGACTACATAAACACAACAAAAAAATTAACTAATTTCAAAAAATCATTTTTTTTCAAAATGATAAAAATAAATTTAAAATGTATAAGGTATATTAGTTGATCCATGTGTAAATCACTCCCTAGGAGTTTAAAATGAGTGGGAATTGCACCTCATTATACAAGCACCATGGAGGCTCAAAGCATGAATCCTAGTTAGTATAGGTTCAATTAAATTGTCAAAAACTTAATAAATTAATCCTATTTGTATGTTATGACTTTAGGCTATAAGTAATACTTATTAGTTTTATACACATGACATTTATTCAAAAATTACACATCTTCAATTGCATTAAAACACATGCAAGATGTTATTGCACATGGTAAGATTTACATGAGAATATATGACAATTTATTCTACACAAAATTTGAAAACATACAACTTGTACAAAATCTTGACCCTAATTCTATTGAATAATTGGAAACATTCTTATATCTATTACAAATATATTTATATAACCTATGGAAATTATTAATGTCATTTGATAATTAAAACAAATCACACCAAGCATTTAAAGTATCAATTATGGTCAATCAATACTAAATTCAAGCTACAAACATAAGTCAAAATTTATCTAATCAATTCAAAATCAAATTATCCAAGAGTTAATAAATTTAATAATTTAAAAAAATAAACTTCAAAAAATAAGTATATCATATTAAATAAAACACACTACTTCATCATTTGACTTGGGTAACATGTTATGGCATACACTTCTTCAACTATTGTAATTTTATTTTCTCATACATATTTTGATATGATCAACTATATAGTATCATCCCTCATATCAAAAGGGGTCATACATTTAGATTTTACCATTCAATAAAATTATTTATATTAGCTTAGTTATTCAGATTAGCTCACTTATTTAGCTTGATACACTTATTAGTAAATATCAAAATAAGTACACTTCTTCAATGATTACTATTATACTTTCACATATATATTTTGATATGATCAACTCTATAGTATCATCCCTCATATCAAAATGGGGTCATACATTTGGATTTCCACATTCAATAAAATTATTTAGATTAACATAGTCAATTAGATTCATATACTTATTAGCATAGTTAGTCAGATTAGTACACTTATTCAACTTGATAATAAAATAAATCACACCAATAAATTAAAGTATCAATTGTGGTCAATCAATACTAAATTCAAGATAAAAATATAATTCAAAATTGATCTAATAAATTTAAATTTAAATTATCTAATAATTAATAAATACAAGAATTTTGAAAAAATTAACTTCAAACAATAAGTATATCATATTCAATAAAACACACTACTTCATCATTTGACATGGGTAACATGTTATGGCATACACTTATTCAATGATTATAAGTATATTTTCACATACATATTTTGATATGATTAACTCTATAGTATCATCCCTCATATCAAAAGGGGAATACATTGGGATTTCCCCATTCAATAAAATTATTTAGATTGGCATAGTTAGTCAGATTAGTACACTTATTTAGATTGATACAATTATTTAGATTATAAAAATTATTTAGATTAAATTTTTTTATATGGGTAAAATTATTCAACATAATATGATTATTTAGATTGGTATAATTATTCAAATTGCTATTAACATTTAGATTGATTTATTTATTTCAAATTGGGTTGAAATCAAAATACAAATTAATACATGTTATAGATTTATACATATTGGGGACTACGTAGTGTATGTATCATGTACAAATTTCATACTTCAAAAGTTATTATATTGAATTTAAAATCATGTCATTACATATCACATGTTCACATTGTTTCTCTAATATTGGAGGGGTGAATACAATTCATGTGTCCATTATTGTATTTTAATATGTTGGAATTGATTTTTCATATTGGGGGCATAGACACAGTCTGTGTCCATTATTTTAGTTCAATATGTTAGCATCAATTAATTTAACTTGGGATAATGAACATATTTCATGTGTCTGTTATCCTAATTTACTATGTTGGCACCAATTACATGAGACATGAACATCATGCATGCACATACACACTATTATAATTTTTTATTATGGCATCGATGGTACCTAGAAGTAGATAATTTGAACCTATAAGTCTATCTATAATGGTTAATTTAATTAAATGAGATAGTGTAGTTTAGGTTCAATGACATTCAATAGAATAGGAATTACTCAAAGTGAGCCAAATATATGGTTTCCACTTTTAATATTGATGTTAAATATTAATTAAATAAGTAGTTCAAATGAGGTTCAATGATTCTCAATGGACTAACACTACTTTGTGTTTCTAATACATGGATCCCCCTTCCTATTAATTAAATATAAATCAAATAATTCACATGGTTGAGGCTGAGTGATGCTCAAAAACATAGGCACCACTCCAAAAAACCTCTTGGAGGCTTGCCCATTTCCATGGAAAGGAGGCGAACAAGAATAAAAACATCCTTCTTTATTTGGATTATATAAACTAATGATTCATGGCATCTCCACTCTTCATAACATGAACATACTTCATGGATGACACAATACCACATGCATAAAAATGTAATTATTCTTTGAATATATTTGATTTATTTTAGGAATATAATCTATTTAGAAGGAAATTTATTTTATTACACACATATTTTCTTACAGGGACACATGGGCACTATGGAACATTAGAGAAATAAAATATGCAAGTTCACAATCACCAATGCAATTTTGTGTTTTATTTATCCATTTAAACTATTATTTTACACTTAAAAATACTAGATTAAAGTGGGGGGTAGGGGTAATCTTACATAATTTATTTGACTACATAGTAATCTATTCTATTTTTTCCATCTTAATTTACTATGTCATACAGATCCCTAGTCATATTTTACCTAACACTTAGTTTTCCTTTCTTGAATCCAAATTTTATGGATTCTAGCATATACAAACTCATATAATAATTTAGGTAACATTTGGGATCTTTTTTCATTTCTATTTTGGGCACATTTCCTTTTGAACTATTTGTTTCACACGTTTGATTACTCTTGGGTAGGATTTTGTGTACCAATAGTCCCCTAATTCAAATTATATATCTATATAGATATATATCCCCTTGAATGGAGTCAAGGGCATTCTTTCATTATTAAAAAGATTACATAGAAAGTGAAAACTATTGTTAGCTCATTTTTCATTGAAAAATATAAAGTTTTCTAAGGTTAAATTCTATTATGCATGCTTATATCAAGGTTGAACCTAGTAAAAATATCATCTACACTCAGATCCATGTGAATTCATAAAAACTCACATTAAAGGAAGAACTACATGCATTTTGATCCCTATTCATAGTGCTAGTGGTGTAGTTAATGCTCAACCAATTGATGAGGATTGGATGGGGTTAAGGCAACCCAAAGTACTAACCTTTTTGTAGGGTTATCTAATCAAGAGTGTAAGAGCCAAGGTTTGAAAATGGAGAGAGAATATAGGTTTATATATGTAGGTTTGAACATGATCGAAAAAAGAAAAGGAAACTACAAATGCAAGCACATATGTTGGAAAAATAATAATTAGGATTTGTCTCATTTAAAAAGTTTGTTAGATTTAGATGATATTGTTAATCTAAAACCATCTAAGAATGTTAGAGTCATATTTCATATTTGTTTTAGTGCATTTATAATCTGAATCCACTCATATTGTTTACAATGTGATTTTTATAGATATCAATAAAATCAAAACATAGAAAATAACTAAATATAATCTAAGATCTCATTATCCTAGATATGTTTGATAATTTATATATTTATCATGTGAAATAAATCATAGTTATCATTAAATTTTATATGATTTTTATGTACATTTTACAATCTAAAAATTCAAGTTTTTATGCTTGTTTAGATAATATTAATACAAAACTAAGGTGAAACATACTGATGAACATTATATTGTTTATAACCTTGTAAAACCCTAGTTCCCCTTAGTTTTTCTTCCTTCTATCACTGGGATTCCAATTTTTTGTAATTATATTTTATCTTCAAATTTTATTTATAACTTACCCTTTATATATGGACTCAAGCTTAGACTTTTCATTTTTAAAATATGAAAATCCTTGTGTTTACTTTCTTATTAGTGGTAGGCTTTGTATTTGTGATTTTTATTATCTTAGGGTTTGGTAGATTCAAAATTAGTGACCAATCTAAAACCCCTAATATCCCTCACCATTTATATTTTCTATTTTATAACCATGCCATGCCTTATGATTATGATAATGAAAGGACTAATGACCAAATTTGTACAATTAATAATGGTAATTATGTAGACAAAGAATATGATTATGAATGAATGACTATGATTATGATTATAAGTATCAAGAAGATTGGTACAATAGTGATGTATATAATGAGGAATAAAATGAAAAAATAAATTAAGAAATAGAAGATCCTAGTTCTCCTAATTATTATTTATATTCTTCTATTAATAATACACTAAAATAAGAGGAAAGTAATTAAGGATTATCTCATGCACTCTTTAATGTTTCCAGCATTACACTTAAATAATAAGATACAATAGCATGACACATAGATGATATACATGTCAATACTCATGATGTTTTGTCTTGTAATGATATTTAATAATATAATTATTCTTCCAGTAATATATAAAATATTGAAATTACTTTTTCTCAACTAGAACATGATACTAACTCTTCTCTCCAAATGACAAATGATTTTAATGTTATAAATTATAGTGTTACTCTTTTATATTATCATTAAGTGATAAAAAATTTAAATGATTGTGATGTTTCTCTCCCCTCCTTTGAAATGAAATGTGATAGTATTACTTATTTTCCTAAAAATAATTTTAAAAATATCTCCTTAAATGAAGCTTCTATTGAAACAAAATGTCATTTAATTAATACTTGTTTTCTAGAACTAAGATGCCATGAGAATTCCAAGTTATGTAATGATGTTTCCATAGATTGTGATTTCAAATTATGAAATTACGTTTCCATAGATTGTGATTTCAAGAAATACAATGATATTTTTTATGATTCTATTTTATCTATATTTAAGATATATATTGAATTAATACCAATGAATGATTCTTTCCAAACCACTACTATTCTCACTACCCATATAATTCATATGATGTATGTCATAGATGACCTCCAAAAATAAGTGTTTTATCTCACTTTACAATATATATCATGTAATGCTAATATGAATAATAATTTAATCTTAGGAAAACTTATAACATGACTTGTATTTGATTCTAATTATACAAAAGGATTTGGCATGCTTAACTTCAAATTGTTTGATGGCCATGGATATCCTAGTGGTCACTTAAATAAGTATAAAATTTATTTTATGAAATAATAAAATTATGATGAACACTATTAAAAGTTTTTCACAAAAAATTAAAAGGAGATGATTTATAATTGTGGATGAGAGTTACTGTTATAATAGCAAAATTAGGCTAGTGGTCTTAATCAAAATATGTTGTTATGCTACTTGGATGAATATTTGTTACTTTACTTTCAAGATTTTATAGATTTATTATGTGGGTATTATGGGTGTTTATTGTATGGAAGATAACATGATTTTTAAGGCTATTAAAACAATTTAATATGGTATAAGAGCTATATAATATTCACCTCATTGTGCATATTTAGCATTTTGTTTAGTTTTCATATCAACAACATATTTTATACATTTTAGGTTTAAGCCTAAATTTAATGGCTTACCACAAATAATCAATATTAGGCTTTGAAATTGTCCTTATGGGATCTTGGTTGATCATAAATTGGTGAACACAGTGGGGTACTAAGGTTTGAAGCATATTTATTTTTTATAAATTTCCTAGTTAGAATTGTGTTCTAATAGTTTTAAAACTCATAGAAGCTATCATTATGGGAAATTAGTATTCAATTTTACTTGATTTTTCATGTGAGGGGAACTAACCAAATAATCAAGCCATTAGAAAACATTGTATACAAATCTTAGCTTCGACGTACCTCACAATATATAGGAAGTGCCTAGTAATTTTAATTTTTTATCAATAACAAGCCTCTTGGCTATTTGATTTTATGGTGCACTGGTAAGAGGTTAGCCCTAGGAAGTTATTTTATATGTACCTTAAAGATAGGATAATGTGGATATAGGATAGTGTAAACCTCCATTATTAGTTCCCTTTCAGCCTTTTCACTATTTACAACTATGGATTCATATATCAAAGAGGTTATGGATCAAACACACCTCAACCTAGTATTTCCAAAAATAAGTCTAGTTATAATTGATATATCTACATTGTTGGAGTATTTTATGTTCAACTTTAGTTGAACTAGTACCTATTTAGATTGAATTTTATAAAATAAATGTTACAACCCCACTAGGTTACACTTAAAGTTATACAATTTTTTAAAAAACAAACTTTATTCATAATCATCTTCATTCATTATCATTATTTACTATTGGTTGGCTTCTAAATACATCTAGAATAGTCAATAAAGAACTTCAACTAACCCATTGGTTAGGATGTGATCTATTTGGCTTCCAAACAACATAAAATAGTATAAAAGATAAAATTCCTTACATAATAGAGTGAAAGGTACACAAGTAAACTAAAATAATCTACATTTATAGCTATAAATAAATATACAACATCTATTGTTTACAATGTTTAGAATTATGTACAAGTTATACAACCACTATTGTATTTATTAATAATAACTCAAAATGTTCAAAATATTAAATTTACCACTGAATATCATAATACACATGATATAATGTACATCATTACATTTAACCCTCATAAAATATCTCCATAAATGATAGAATAGCCATGAGTATGATTCCAAAAAGGTTGATAAGCTAAATAAAGGGAGAGGATCATTATGGTGCTTTTATTAAAACCATAGAACATCAATCTCCTGCACACCTCCCCATTTGGAGTGGCCCTTCCCTTTGTGGAGGGGTAGATTAAAGCAGTGTGGATATCAAGAATTCAATTAGAACGTGTGTGTGGTATAAGCACTAATACATGTAGCAGTTAAAATAGAACATTAAAAAAAATCTTCTATCTAATATGGCATCATAAAAGAACTAAACAACTAAACAACTAATGTTGTGCAGTCATCTTGAGAATAGTAGTAAAAAATACCATAACAATATTAACTACATACATATATGTAGTAACATAAATCTTGAAATAGAACACAATCATTCTAGGATAACCAGCTCAATTAATTTGCCATTGCAGAGAATACCATCTTGAGAGATGTCCCACCCACATATGAGCCACAAGGGCATTAGTCAAAGTAGCCAAATATATTTAGACTTTACTCTCTCTGCTTCTACCAATTAGGGATAAACCAACCTACACTGAGAGCTAACAACATTTTTAGAAAAGAGAGCTTTTCCACACCACCAAGGAGGAACTTAGATTGTCCCCCATGCCACCCATTTTACAAGCCATTTGATGGCCTTAACGTAACTAGGATTTATATAAATATCCCACCAATATTCAAGGCCTAAGATGGGTTGCAAAATCTCATCCAAATTAGGCAACATAATTCCCCTACTACTAATCATATCTAGATTTTAAGCACAAACAACATCTAATTCCTTCATAAAATCAACCAGAGCCACAAACCATGATTCTAATTCATGAAAAGTAGATAAAATTATGAAACCAGGTGAGTCCTGACCAAAGAAGGACAGATGGAGATGGGTTGAGGGGGAGAGAAGAAATTTTAGATAGCAACCCCAAATGATACTTTAATAAAATAAATAACTCCACAATATTTTAAACCTATCTAGAGTCTAAGACCAAAAGATAAATATTGCTAGAAAATAAAGAAGCCAAGTTAGAGTTAACATGCACCATGTTATATGCCAATAAAATTTCCATGCCCAGAATGATTTGAATTTCTTCCACAACTTCTAATGAAGGGATTTAAAATACATTAAATAGATATGTCCTAGTATTCGAGCCAAAAAAATTAATTTCCATTATCTTGGCCTTGTTGAATACAAGAGGCCAACCCATAGACTTCATCTATAATTTATCCAATGTCAAAAAAAAGAAAAAAACTAACTATTTGCCTCAATCTCAATCCAAAAAAAATACCACCCAATAATCATTATGAAATTCAAGCCAATATCAATCATTAATGCCCCTACTATGGATCGAGAAGATCCATACTTACTAATAATGATGAGTCATATCACATAAAGGGAACTTCTCCACCATCATAAAAAAATATTTGACAAGCATGTGATCCCAACCAAGTTTTCAATAGAAATCATGAGTCATCAAACAATAGTCATCATAACATTTTATGGAAATAAAATTATAGACCAAATAAATGCCAAATTTTATTTTAAAAGGCAATTTGATTGAAATTACTATACTCAACCCAACAAGAACTATCATTATCTGATCTAACTTCCATAGGTTGGTTTGTAGTGACATTGGCCTAAAAGTCTACCACCGAGTTGATTTCCTTGAAGTAATGTGAAGCTATCCATTTAGTGAAGAATTATATTTTTAGCTAAATGACATCCAAGATATTTGCTAATTTATATGATTTTGTTATTTTATTATTCATTTCTTGAATTAGAACTTGTGAATATCCTTTGATCTCAAGCACCATTATGCCACAATCAATAGCCATTTGGATTCTAACTAGTAATGCTTGAGCCTCAGCTTCATTTTTAGTCCCATTAGGGAGTTTTAAAGATAAGGCTTTGATTAAAGAGCCACTAAAATATTTAATCACACATATAGCTCTAGATACCATTGGATTACCTCTACAAGCCCCATCAAAATTTAGTTTAAACCAACTAAGATTTGGTACTTTTAAAGATAAGGCTTTAATTAAAGAGCCACTACAATATTTAATCACACATATAGCTCTAGATACCATTGGATTACCTCTACAAGCCCCATCAAAATTTATTTTAAACCAACCAAGATTTGGTATAATCCAAATTTCTTCTTTCCTATTTCTCTTAATTTGCATATTTACTATTAACCCCTAAAGAAGAGGTTGTTTGATGTATTTATAGATTGCACACATTTTCATGTCACATTAAGAAAGCATTCCTTTTTTCCTTTGAAAGTGTGAAGATAACACTTCTAAACTGGAGATTTATATATCTTTTAGTACTGCATGTAATGGCTAAACTTTATTCTAAAAAATTCTTGCATTTTTTCTTTCTAGGTTGATCAAATAAGAATAGCAGGGCCACTTCTCCAAAGGGAGAAAAGTCAGTCTTTAAAATTTCCCATTAGCCAAGAGGAAAAATCTTGAAGAAGAGTTTATGTCCAATCCCAAGACCATTCTAGTCTATTGCACAACCATACCTAAAACTAATTAGCAAACTGATAATTAAATAGTAAATGATCCATAGTTTCTTCTTCTTTTTCACAAAAACATGTAGAAATCCCCACAAAACTAATTTTATTCAAATGATCTTGAGTAAGAATGTGGCCTTGTACTACCAACCAGGATAAGGCACCTACTTTTTGAAGTCCCTCTTTATTCTAACACAACAAATTTACCCATTTGAGAGAATCATCCTTAACTTCAGCCACTTGATATCCTAAGTGAACTGAATAGACACCTATTTTGGCCCCAATCCAATGTAACTGATCTTCTTTATTATTCAAAAACATATTATTATTTTTGAGACAATATTATAAAGCATGAGATTCATCTGATGAGACATGAAGATACTAAAAACCTTTCCAACTACAAACCACTTTTTTGATAGACTATCTAAAATAACGTAATCACTCACTTGAGATCCCCAATGGGCTTCTAGAAAATGTTTAATCTGACTATCTAGTAAATGATTCAATTAGAGGGTAGTGACCATTCCAAGAATCATTCTAAAAATTTACCTTTCTACCATTATTTATCATCTAATAAACATGCTGAGAGATGACTGATCTGCATTATAACATAAAATGCCAAACATGGGAGCCATAGGGGGATTCACAATAGAGACCATCCTTTCTAGGGTATTAAAATCCAAGTACTTAGATCTATGAAGTTTACACCATAAAATATTAGGCTCCGAAACCATTTTCCAAACTAGTTTGGCTCCAAGCATAATGTTATGAAGATGTATAACTTTGATGCCAACACCACTTTTATACTTTATTTTACATACCCATTCCCATTTCAAAAGATGATTTTTTATATCTTTTTCACATCCTTGCCAAATATTATCTTTCATGATTTTGTTCATGGAGTTGATAATCTTTGCAGACGGCCTAAGAACCAAGAAGCAATAGGTCAATAGAGCACTCGTGATAGATTTGATCAAAATGATTTTTCATACTAGAGAAAGCCATCTGCCCTTCCACGAATTCAAATGGGCTTTAAATCTAGCCAAAAAATCATGCCAGATGCTAGAAGATCACGACCCTTTAAAAAGAGGGACTCCCAAATACTTGCTAGGAAGCTTACCAATTTTGAAACCAATAAGATTACTCAAATTCCTTTTAATTCTATGATAATAATTCACGAAAAAGATTTCATATTTTCCATCATTCACTTTTTTCTCAGATGCGTTTTCATAACAATTTATAATTATTTTAAATTCCTTAGCTTCTACAATCTTTTCTTTACCAAAAATAAAGGTATCCTCTACAAATTGATGATGAATTAAAATATCAAAATTATTAGCAATTTATAGTCCTTGAAGTTGATCTCTTGCCTATGCTTCATGGACTACTCTACCCAAAGCTTCATCCATGATGATGAAAAGGAAAGGAGATAAAGGATCCCCTTGCCTTAGGACTCTTGATATTGGGAATAAACTAGAAGGGCTACAATTTACTAAAAATGAAAACTTTGGGTTAGAAACACAACTAAAAACCCATTCACACCAATCATTATTGAATCCAAACTTAAGTAGATTTTTAAAGAGAAATCTCCCATTGGCACGGTTATATGCTTTTCTAATATCTAATTTTATCATTATACATTTTTGATGATTATGAGTCAAATAATGCAAAATTTCATGAGCCAAAATGATGCCTTGAATACTTTTTCCTAGAACAAAGCTAGCTTGTACATCTGAAATTAATTTGTTCAAAAAAGGTTTCATTCATTCTGTAATTACTTTCGAGATGATCTTATAGATGGTATTTCATGAAGTAATGGGTTTAAAATCAAGAAAGGAAGATTGCACTTCTCTTTTAGGGAAAAGGGAGATGAAAGTCATATTTAGCTCTATTTTAATTTTTTTCTTCTTTTTTCATTCTTTAACCATTTCCCACACATCAGTACTGACAACTTCCCAAAAGTGTTTTAAAAAAGTAGCAGGAAAACCATCCAAACCAAGAGCTTTATCATGAGCCATGGAAAATACCACCCTTATAATTTCTTCTAAATAAAATGGAGCCATCAATATTTCATTCATTTCCTAAGATATGATTCCTAGGATTAAATGGAGAAAATCATTTTGAGCTTTTAAATGAGAACAAGATTCATTGTTAAATAGATTTTGAAAAAATAAGATAGCTTCCTACCTAATTTCTTTTGGATTTTCAAGATCCACCCCTTGACTAAAATGAATATGGGCTATTCTAACCACCTTCTTGTGAGCTTTGGTTGATTGATGGAAATAGGCTAAATTTATGTCACCTTATTTGAACCAATTTTATCTAGATTTCTATTTCCAAAACATTTCTTCCTTGCAAAGAGTTTCTTCATAATATTTCATCAAATATTTATCCTGTTGATATGCAACCATATCCATTCCTTTATGAAAAATGACATAATTCAAATTCAATTCTTCTTTAATTCTTGATTTTTATTGAAAATGTTTTTGAAATGTTCTCTATTCCAAATTTTCAATTTTTATTTTATGAATTTCAATTTTTTAAACATCTAAACCATCTTATCTTTTCGAATTGAAGGACAAATCCACCATCAATATTTAACAAGGTTAAAAAGAGAGGAGTATATTAAGGACATAAGTTCAAATTTAAAAGGACATCTTTCAGGGGGTGAATAAAAATCAATTTTTAGAATAATAGGCTAATGATTAGATCACAAAAATAGAGAAACCCAACAATCTAATTTTTTATTACTCACCCAATTAGAAGTGGTAAAAAATTGATCTAGGTGTTCCAAAATGTTGTCTCTACCCAAATGCTTGTTATTACATGTGAACCAACCTGAATTTGGGGAAATAACATCAAGGGTATATTGAGCCATGAATTTTCCAAAATCATGACTCACTTATGAGTCAAAAAACACTCCTTTTTTATCTTTAGGACTAGAAATGGCATTAAAATATCCTCCTAAAACACATTTTTACATATGATGATCTTTGAGAATAGAAGAGATATCATTCCATAAGGTAGATTTAAGATGGATGACCTAAGGCTTGTAGATATTGATCAACACAAATTGCAAATCAAAATTAAAAATGAAAATTTTACTCACTTGCAGATTCTACCCAACAACAAAAAATTCAACTTTGGTAGTGAAGGAAGACCATAGAACTTATAAACTCCCTGATGTACCCATATCCTCCATAAATTGACCATTCCAAAAATTCCAAAATGAACTTAAAAAACTTAAACTTTCATCCTTATCTAACTTGGTTTCTTATAGCATGATAATATCAATAATTTTAACTTTATTAAATGCTTAAATAAGCATCTTTTTTAGGGGAATCCATGCCCCTAACATTCCATGATAGTATCTTAATGACTCCTATGGAGGGATTTCCATCCCCCCCTCCCCCCCACTTTACAACATCTATAATGTTCTTCAAAGTGCCCTGCCTACCTATAAGAATTTTACCTTCAGTATGAACTTTATTTGATTTTATTCCTTAACCTTGATGTAAACCCCAATATGGATTCAACTTAAAACCAAGGAACTAAAAAATAGATATAACTTATTTAAAGTTTATATCTCCTTTAGAATATTCCTCTGAGTATTCTTCTTCAGTTGACACTTCCTAAATTATACCAATAAGGGCTTGGGCTTCTACCTCAAAATTATTCAGATCCTTATTAGTAGAAGTAATTTGATTCTTCTTGACTAATTCTTTAATTGAATGAGATTATTTTTCAATAATTTTGTATATTTTTAGAATTGAGGTTGGAGATATAACCTCTGAGGAACCAATTTTTACTAACAAGGCCTCAGTAGCCTTAATATTCTCTACCTTTAGAAGCTAGGGATCCTTATCTAAAATCATCTGATCCAACCTAATAACTTATTTCACCTAACCTAGTTCCCTTTCTGAGGGAAACATTTTTTTAATCCATTGAGACTTGAAATTAACTAATTTGGTTCGAAGCGAGCTCCTCTTATTTTTACAAACTTTCTAAATATGCCCTAGTTGATGACAATTATAACATCTAAAAGGAATATTTTCCACATCAATTCTCTTGTAACAAGGCTATTATCTATCTTGATAATCACAAACTCAGGGATCTCTTGATTCATATCCAAATCCACCCTAACTCTTGCATAAGTTGCTCTATCCCTAAAAGAGAAACTACATAAACATCCACTATGGCTCCCACCAAACTACCCATTGCTCTCAAATAATCTTCACTCAAATATTCTAAGGGAAGGACATAAAATCTATTCCAAACTAGATAGCTACCCTCTCTAGCTTTCATCAGTGTTGAGGTCAACATACCCCCATTTCTAAAAATAGGGACCCTTATACAACTCTAAACCTTAATAATGAAAACTTGTCATGTTTCCAAGATTATTTGTATTTGAAGATCATCCACACCTATTGAGCATGGCATATTTTATTCATAATCCTACTTTAATTTTTCCTAATATTGCTAATAGTGGATCTTCATGCTTTAGAGGTAGGTTTCATAGGACCCCCATCGAATGGAAAGGACTTGAATTTTATAGATTAATCCTCATTCAGTATTTTACTAGCCTTTGGTCTATAAGAACTCGAGATAAAATCCATGTTCTGAATGCTTTGAAAGCCTCCTTTAAAAAAACCTAGCTTAGACCCTTTAGTCTAAATTCAAAATTCATGGGATTAAATTGGTGGGAACACTTTGAAAGATGCAATGAACTAAGTCTAATTTTTATGCTAATACTTAATCATGTTTTTAACATGACCAAGGCCTAGCCTAAAATTAATTATTGGACCCTATATATTTCACCTTCCTTATTCCCTTTTATTCTAAAAATGGTTCTAACTTTCATATATGTAGGGTCCATTACTTTCTTAGCTCAACCTTACTTTATGTTTAATTGCCCCTTTTGGTACTTAGCCTAACAGCTTAGTCCTAAGGCCTTGTTCATGTTTTTTTGACATAAACAAGAGCTTAGCTTAAGTCTTTACATTATCTTGAGCCCTAACTTAAGTGCCTTGCTTCTTTTTGGGATCGATGGTTTGCATTTCATTGGGTGACATTGAACAAATAAAGCAAAATTAACTTGACACAAAAAACTTTGATTCATCAAAACTATCTTATTTGATCCCTTGGATCACAATAAATAGTTTTTAGGAGCTCATACAAAGATCAACATATCACAAACTCTCTATACAGTAAATAAAGTCAAAAGCTTAGAATCCCCATAGGGCCACCATATGATACCCCTACATTTGAACTCAGTATCAAGAGAACTTTGGATAAGACCTAGTGTTTTAGTCATTTAGGGGGTCATCATTTTATTATGTTTTAAAACTTAGGCTTATGAATTAGTCTAATTTTTATAGGCTTATAACTTAGTCTATTTTTTAATATATATGACCCCAAGCTAACTTGATCCAATTTGTGACTATAGGGACCCATATCATAAATCTATTTAGATCATGATTTATAGTCTATGCTTACTTACCAGGGATGCTCTAAAAGAGTATATTAAACCCAATATTCTATGGGACCAACTACATTTAGGACTTATATTTGATGCTCTCACACCCATTATTTAACATTTGTGAGGTCGTCATTGACATCTGTGAGGCTATCAAATTTTATTCCCATATGAAAGGTTATTAGAGATTAATTTAAATGTTCATGTGAATGCCATTTAATGTTTATGAATCCATCATTAACATCTGTAAGACCATAAAAATTTAGATCAAATAGTTAATTTCACCTAAGATAAGAACATGCTTAAATCTTACTTCTCAATGTCAAAATTGGTCTCCCATAGACTAATCTAATTTATTTAAAGCCATGTTTAAGCTCAAGATCCTTGTAACTAGGTTTGGATTTACATAGACTAAGCTTGAACATCATGTTATAATATAGTCATGTTTTTAAAAATTGACCCAAAACTTAGTCTACATAATCCTCATGGTCCTTTAAACCTAATAGGTTTAGTTTGACAAAAGGGCCCATCATAATAAGACTTGGATTAGGAATTTTGACCTAAAGTTTTATCATGTTTATTAACATAATGGAACCTTAGGTTAAAACATTTCATGGAATCCTTTTGTTATTTAGGATCCCCCTTCTAATGTATTTAAAAAACTTAGCCTAAATACTTTGGCCTAAAGTTTGTTTCATGTTTACTAAGCATAGCATGGAACTATAGCCTAAAATATTTAGCCTAAGTCCTTTATATAACCAATGCTAATTAAATTTCATGCATATGTGTAAGATTGATGGTTGACACTTCATCAAGAAAGAAATATTAGATGGAACGAAGCCCAGATGGACTTTTCAATGAAGCTTTGAAGGCCCATAGAACTACCAAGTGGCACAAATGCAAATCTCAATGCAGACAAATACTAATGGCGTGCAAGTCCTAAGATCAAGATCATTAGTCCACATTGATCCATACTTAAATATCAAATGGTGTCAATAAAAATTTGGATTTTAAAATGACAACAACTAGTTCTTCAAAGACATTATGAAAAATGCCATAAAAACAACCAACAAGATACCACATAGATGCCACATGGGCACAAAGTGAAAAAATTGAAGATTTAATGGGATCAAAAAGGAAAACATATAAATGCAAGGGTCTAAATAAAATATAAAGAATGAATTTACCTAATTCCAAGTAAACCATCTCCATTAAATCTATAAAAAATCCCTAGCCTCTATAAAATCCTTAATTTGATCTCAAATTAACCATAGTTGAACCAATAAAGCCTAATTATTGTTTGAGAAAGTGTAAGTACTGATCAATTTGAAAAATTCATAATCATGGCAACCTAAAAGAAATACAAATAAGACATCAGGCTCTACTTGACCATAAAATCTTAAGTAAGGATCTTAAAAGACACGGTGCTCGAAATCATGTCCTTAAACACTGGGGAGAATAATTGGTCCAAGATCTTTTGGACTATTCAAGAGTTTTAATCCATAACCAGAGAAGAAGAGAAGATTGCATCCTTTAAGATGATGTACTACAACTTGATTGTATCATAGATGGTGAGCTTTCACCATGCACCAACTAAACAAGAGGTACTCTACTATATTGATTTCCTTCTTCATGTTTTTAAGGAATGTATAATTAAAAAGGGCACAATAATCAATGAACATACTCATAAATTCATCACCTATGTATCCCCCATTTAATTTGAGAGCTACTACAAGATCCCCAATCCCTAGGTGGATTTTCTCATACTTGTCAAATGGGCTAAGAAAAATGACCTCAAGATCATTTTGATAACATGGCTATATTCTGGAAGTCATGTGTTTTCTAACCCTAGTGAGAACATTCTAAATAGCCAATTTCATCTTGGAATTAGAGTGATAATGACCCTAATGAATAGATTCGTTGGAAACCCTACAACCACTTATGTTGATAGCATGTAGGTGCCCCTAGTCTATTACATAATTAAAAAAGAGATAAATCCTCTTATTGGTGACCTTATCATCACATTCCTATGTAGATAAATCATTGTAGTCAAGAAAGGGACTAGGAGGGAATTCTCTATTATGTTCTACCTCTTGGATGCCTTTATTGCCACAATTGATATCCCTAACTTCAAGGGATGGTCTCTTGAGACGATACAGACAGTGTCCAAAATTTAATCCAAATTGCACATATTCAAATACAAAGAGCATATCTAATTTATATGTGATTTCATCTATCCTCATTTGAATGAATCCTTAATAGGAACCTCTATACCAAGAATCATCCCATTGGTAAAGAAATCCAATAAATCCATTAGAGATATATGGTTTTACTTGGAATACACAATTATCTAGATTGAGGGAACATAATGCACTCCATTGAGGTTACCAGTCCACATTCCAGACAAGTTAGCTGAACAATAAGTTGAATTTTAAATATATAATGGTATAGATGGTGCTTATAGGTAAAATAAGAAAGGATTGCTACACATTCTACCCCTAGCTATCGAAAGGAACATATTTCAATATTGGAAAAGCATTTAAGATGTTGCTAGACATAGAGTCTCCTTCAAATTACAACATGATGACTTAAGGCAATGGGATCCAAATGATAAGCTCACAAATCATATAAAGGCCAAATAGATGAATGTGCCTTATGAGCATCATCCAAGTGCTTATGATAACTTGTACACAAAATCCTCATCCTTCTACGAGGTCTTAAGAAGATTGAAGAAAGTCAACATCAACCTAGAGGTAAGGTTGATAAGGGATATAAAGGGAAGTGATGAAATTTGGAAACTCAATCCAAAACAATACAACTTATTGAGAGGTCAATCTTATGGCACTCCTCTAGCCCAACCACATACAAGAACACAACAGTCTGAACCACAAGTTGAACAAAAATAAGAAGTATATTTTGAACAAAGGCCTACAAAAAATAGACCTGGTGAAGGGCCATCATCTTTAGCCTATCCTAAAAGACCAAAATCCCCCACTATATATATAGATGTAATTGCATTAGATCTAGGAGAAATAGTAGAAGATGTATTGCAAACATTGGCCAACACTTATGGATTAGATGAACAAGTTGAGCAAGTATATAACCTTAGTCTCAAACTAAGGAAATATTAGAGACATAAAATGATAAATGCAAGTAGGTAACACTAGACTTAGTTCCTATTACTTCCATATAGAAAAGAAAAGCTAAATTGACCCTGGTTCTTATAAAGCCAAAGAAACCCAAAGTGACCTTCACTTACCCATTGAGTGAGGTCAATATCTTCAGTGATGAAAATCCAATCCATGGGTCAATCATTCTTGAGTGGTTCAAGATACCAACTATGCACCACTAGTGGGGAATCACAAAGTCAATGAACATTCATGTTCATGAAGAGCTCAAACCTTAGATCCTAGAGAAATAATGAGAATAAAAAGAAACAAAGATGAGTTCCCCTAAGAGTTAGATGGCACTCAAATGGATGCTCCTAGAAATTCAAGTAGAGCACAAGTTGAGTTGCCTAATCCAAAAGTGACCAAATCATCAATTAGAGTCAAGTTTAACCTACAGTCTACCATCATGGAGTGAGTAATTAAATAAAAGGCCATGGTGGGAGGTGAAGATTTTAATTTCCAAAAAGTGGAACCATTTATCAGCTTGACCTTAATGGCTAGACAAAAACTAGGACAAGATAAAATATTTGAAGAAAAGATCCTAGAGGTGGCTCAAACTCAGGGTGATCAATTGTAGATGATAATCAAGGGTCTTCTCTAGGAAAATAAGAATCTAAAAGAAACTACTATTCTATCCATTCATGAAGTCAGGTTTAAGAAATTTGAGGATGCCATGATATGGCTATTCAACCTTTTGAAAACAACCAAAACAAAATAGAAAGAGATAGAGATGTAAATCTCTAAGGAAACATGCCAAGTTATCTAATGACAAGCTTCAATCTTCTAGGTGAATAATTAATAAAGGATCTATCTAAAATTCTAGTCCCAAGTTTTAGGGCTATTAGTAAGGCACATCTGAATATGGCCATGGCCATATTGGTGGACAAAATTGATGACCTAGACAGTTGGTCTAAGGATATGGAGAGCCTTGCTAAAGATTTCAAGCAACTGAAGAATGAAATGTGACATATCTTAGATAGTTTTACCAAAAAGCCCACATCCATCAGCCCAATGGGTCTCATAGGAGATGAATAATTCAAATAAAAAACCTTGTAATTCATGCAATAGGTAAGAAAGCAAGGAGAGAATCAGATAACCAAGGGTGATAACAAAGTCAAGGGTTTACTCCTCTCCTTTGAGAAGAAAATAGGAGATTCTAAGGCCATCAAGAAAGCTATGGAAAATATTGAGAAGGACCTTAAGGACCTAGAATATTATGGGCAGGAGATTTTCTTGATGCTGATGATTGATCTCCAGTTCATCAGTGACCAACACTAGAGGTTGAGGATCCTTCACCAAAAAAAGCAACAACATCAACCCATGACCTACCAGCTAGCTAAGAGTGTTCTATTCCATTTTAATTTTGGAATATTATTTGTAAAGGCACATGCATTTTGTTAGTACATTGCCTAGAGGTTAGTTTAGTTTGGAAAGCTTATAGTATTTTAAGTAACTTTGTAAAGGGACAATTGTCCTTACTTATAAACTTGTGAGTTGATGTAACTAACTGACATGATTCCTTGAAACCTATAAAATTAACATTTTCTATTGTTAAAAAGGAGGGAGTGGTAAGAGATAGAAACTATATTATAATTTTTGAAGCAATTTAATACAAGCAGGGAATATTATAAAGTTTGTCTCAATTATTTGTGTGAATTGTCATCATGGCTTCTCTCTTAATTTATTGCTCTAAGAATGGTTTTTTTAGAATTATGGATGTGCATCTATAATATAGGGATGATAATTTTTGTAAATGATAAATTAATTGAATGTACTTAGGTTTACTTCATTTAATTTTAATCTACATAAGGATGTGCTATGTTATTTTATTGCAGTAGTAAATCTAGTTCCTACTTGTACTCTTTCATATTATCCTTAGATACTAGCTTGGTGTGTAATGGGATTTGAGTATATGATTTTTCATGTTATAAAATAGCTGAATGCATGCTCAATTGGAATTTAAATCTTATCATAATGTTTGACACAAAGATCAGTAATCACATGCTTTCTTTCCACCCTACATTCCTTTTGATTCTTTTTTAACTTGATCATTATAGCTTAAAATTAGTGTAAATATTCATTCTAGAATAGTATTAGATTATATTTTGATCATAATTAATCAGTAATATCATATGTTCTTCTTATCTTGCAAGGATTATTAAGGACCAAGGTGGTTTCCAACCACTAATTAATGTAAATGTTGTAGAATAGTCTACGTGCTCTACCTCTATTTTACCAAAGATAATATAATTATCGCAACCTATAACTCATGCTTTGAACTCCCTGAGTTATAAAATGAGAGGTTTTCTTTAAAAATTGAGAGTACCTGTGATACACATAGAGGCATCAATTGGTGGAAGCTCTGCTAGTGCTAGAAGGAGGACTAATTCTTTCTTTGTAGTATCTTTAAAGATTTCGGTGTATTTTGGTCAAAGATCATGATATTATTTGGATATTTATGTTTTTTTAGACATATTTGTGTAAATATTGATGGTATTCATAGTTTTGGACCTATCTTTGTCATTCTTTAGATAAATCTTAGTGTTCCTTAAGGGTATATGCATAATTATGGTAATGATAGCTTTAGTTTTAGTCAATTCAAAAGGTTTGAGGTTAGTAATAGCCATTTTGGTTAAAGATTCATATATCCTTTATAAATTTGAACTCATTTGAGATTAGAAGTGTAAAGATCAATCATATTTACATATTTGGACATATCATTTTTCTAGTTTAGTTGAAGATCATAGTCTTTCATTGTTTCTTATGTGGATCTTTATAAGATTCATTTAATGTGCAAGTATAATGATGGTTATTTATAAAGATTAAATTGACACATAATATTTATTATAGAATTCAAAATCCTCAAGCTTCAATTACCTAGAGTTAGAATGAGATCACATTCAAAGACAAGAGAGTCTCTACTGGAACTAGAGATCCAAAAGAAGGCTAAGTGAAACAAAGTTAGGAATAGATGATCAAAGTATTTTCTAGCTTCACCACTCTAAGGTAATCATGTATTCAACCTTCATCAAAGTATGGCATGGTGAGGTGATTCTTCCATAAATATACCAGGTGTAGTGCATGATCTCCCCTTTAATCTTAAGAAATATTTGCCAATGTTTAGTCCAAATAGTATTAAAACTACTGAATAACACATTAAATCATTTAAATTTATATTAAGATTATTAAATGTCATCCATGAAGATGTATCTTGTAGACTATTTCCCTTTACATTCAAGGATGTTACATATGAATAGTTTCTTAATTTGCCTGATAATTACATTACCAGTTGGGATAATTTTAACAATGCCTTTATTGACCAATTTGGTAAAATTATCAATCCATACATCCTATACCAATAATTGACCACCATTAGAAGAGATGTTAGTGAGTTCATAAGGGAATTTAATACTAGGTTTTAGAAGATACATAATTGAATCATAGCTCCCTACAAACTTGATGATGATTTGGCTTTATAAATCTATAAATATGCAATAGATCCCATGACTTCTATATTCCTAAAGAGGTCTCTCCCAGTCATAACCACCTTAGCTCATGCCTATTTTGAAGTAGTGATCATTAATGATCAAATTCATCCCCAAAGACAAATGACCTACTTTATCCCAAATGTTAATCCACATATTCCTACCTTGAATATATTTACCAACAATAATCAGAATAGGCCATCCCTAAATTAGATCTTGAATATAAACCAATTACCCTTGAGCCATGCTACCCCTAACTAGAGCTTAGGAGTCTTGAGCCATGTTGTAATTGGATTTAGTCTGAATGATAAAAAGGAATTAATAACAACCTCTGGTGCTAACCAAGTTTATAACTTAGAGACCCCCAAAAGTGAGAATGATTCTATTTTAAAAATGGTCTAAAATCTTAGCACAAATTTGCTTCAATCACAAAAATAGGCTAGTCATACTAGTGAAAGATCAGGTAGGAACTTACCATTCTAAATATTTAATAGACCCAATAATAGGTTTTAGAATGATAAATTTCATAACAATAAAAATAATGAATCATCTATGGATAAGAAGAATATGGACATTAATCTTATTGATATTTCTTTGCCTAATTATTGTAGAGTTCATTTTACTACTAAGCATGAATAAATTGATTGCATTGAGTTTTGTAAATATTTTAAAGCCTTTCAATAAGAGTTGGACACTTTTGAGGTATTACCTAACAAAGATAATAGTTTAAGTACTCTAGGATCCAAGCTTGCTGACCAAACCTTAATGGTAGAAATGTTTGATTTCCCCTTCTAAGAAGATGATGAACTTGATAATGTTCTTGAAGAAGTTGATGCCTTCTAGTGGTTCCTAAAGAATACCTACCCTCTAATGAATAGGGAACATAGGCAACCTTTGACTACTTCAACTCCTCCAAATAACTTTGGCACTCTTCCAGACACTACATTAGATAATAACATAGAGCCTCCAAATGGAAGTACTTCCAAATAGAGTACTGATACATTTATTCCTTCAAGTAAAACTAGGTATAATATTGTAGAAGACATGAATAAAATTAAAGCTAACATTACTTTGCATGAATTACCATATATAACTAATCAAAGAGATTTATTGTTAGAAACTTTGTCCAAAAAACCTAACAAGATGTCCAAGACTAAAATGCAAATGTAGTTATGTACAAAGCAAAGATAGAGTCCCCACCTTTCTTGCTTATAGTCAAAATGTTTGGTAAGAACTTGCAGAACTATTTGTTGGATTTTAGTGCCTCTACAAATATCATGCCTATAGGTATTTGTAAATAACTGGTTTGACCCCTATTAAGTCTGATAAGGTTATCACATAGTTAGATAAATATAGGGTCAACATGGTTAGATAATTTTTAAATGTCCACATGCAATTAGCTTCTAAGCTAAGAGTCTGACAATTCATAGAAATCCAAGTGGTGGATATGCCTAATGCCTACAGGCTGATTTTAACTAGAGAATGGATAAAATATTTAAATGGATATATGTCCACAGACTAATCAAATCTATGGCTGCCTTAGAAAGGAGTTCCAAATCAAATCAAAATGGAAAGAGAACCAAATATGAAACATATGATCATAAAATACAATTCTATCATGAAAAGGTGAACATAGTTGACTTTGATTTGGGAGTTTTCACTTGCAAAACTGCTAATGTAACTCTAAGCCTTCGCATACTATCCCTAAACTATGGAAGATACATTTTGATGGGGATAGATGTAAATATGAATCTAGGATGGTCATTGCTCTAACTAACCCTATTGGTAAGAAATATCATGCTTCTTATAGACTCCAGTTTCCATGTACCAATAATCTTGTAGAATATGAGGCTCTCATCCTAGGACTATAATTTGCTATCAAAAAAGAAGTTAAGTAAATACTAGTTTATGGTGACTTAGAACTAGTAGTAAATCAGGTAAGGAATAAATATCAATGTGAACTATCATACCTTAAGAGGTATAAATTTAGGGTTTGGGATCTAGTTGAGTCTTTTGATTCTTTCAATATTATGTCTATCCCTAGGGAGGAAAATAAAGCTACTAATGAACTAGCCTCTACCATGACTAATCTTATGCTTGAATAGAACTCACTAAACTTTAGCATTGAGTTAATAACTTGTCCTTCTATCTTAAATAATGTAAACTATCTATAGGTCTTTAGTGATGACCAATAAATTTTAAACTTCATGGCCAACTCAAGAGCATTTGAGGCCCAAATCATAGATGAGGCTAATGAAACCACCCTTGAGAAAAAATTTGATGGAAAAGTCATTTAACTGAATGACACTAAGAACCGCAAGGAATTATCACCTTGAAAAGGTTGTTTGATTAAGATAATCTAGATGAAGCCTCTAAGATTAAAAAATTAAATGGAAAAGATTATAATGCAATTGATCTTAGACCTCAAGATCAACCTCAGCTGGTCAACATTGGAAAATCTTGCACCAGTGTTGAAAATAAAAGATCCAAAGAACTGTTAACAAAATACAAAGATGTAATAGCTTGGTCATATGATGACTTAAAGATGTTTGATCCAAGGGTCATCACTCATACCATACCTCTCAAATAAAATTTTAAACTTTTCAAGAAAAAAGAGGCATGTAAACCCTATTTTAGAACCCATGAGTTTCAAGGAATTCAATAGATTGTTAGATGCTAGAATTGTATTTCCCATCAGACACTCTACATGGGTTGTCAATTTAGTACCAGTTAGAAAAAAATGGTGAAATTAGATTATGTATTGATTTTAGGAATCTGAATAGAGTATCAAAAAAGGATAATTATCCTCTCCCATCTCTTGACCAAGTAATACAAATTATTTTTGGTTCTGCCATGATGTCATTCCTTGATGGTTTTTTAGGATACAATTAAGTACTAGTGAACAAGGAAGACAAAATGAAAATAAAATTTGCAACCAAGTAGGGAATCTTTACCTATAAGGAAATTCCTTTTGGATTGATCAATGTATGATCTACCTTCTAGAGATCCATGGACCATGCCTTCTAGGGTTTGATTGGTAAATGCATCATAATTTACATGAATGATCTAACTATTTTTTCTAAAAATAGGGAAGATCACTTCATACATTTACAAAAGGTATTTAAAAGGTTAAAAATGTATGGAATTTTCCTCAACCCTAAGAAAATAAATTTCTATGTCACTGAGGGAAAGTTGTTAGGCCATGCTATTACTAAATATGGGATTTCTATAGATCCTAAAAGAATAGAAGCTATATCAAAGATAGAACCTCCTAATAGTAGAAAAGAATTAAAATCATTTTTTGAAAGGATAAAATTTGTGAGAAAATTCATTTTTGGCTTTGGACAAATTATCAAATCATTAAATGATATGATGAACAAGGATGTTAAAGTCTCATGGAATGAGGAATCAAAGAAGGCCTTTGGGGAAATCAAAAGGGCAATCAATCAGGCTCTAGTCTTGATAAGAATATAATTTTCAAAGGATTTTTTCCTTTACTCTTTTGCCTCTGAGCACACCATTGCTAATATTTTATCATATAATATATATGGGTGTGATCATGCAATCAATTTTATGATCACTAACTTGAAAAATACTGAGTTAAACTATCTTTCAATTAATAAACAATCTTTTGCATTGTTTAAAGCCATCAAGAAATTTAGGCACTACATTCTTAGGAATAAAGTGCATGCCATTATTCTAGATCTAGACACTAAGTTAATGCTTATTCAGAATGATATTGGAGAATGAAGAGGTAAGTGGATGCCTATTCTTCAAGAATATGACATAGAAATGAAGATTGCAAAGTTGGTAAGGTGTCAAGGTTTGATCCAAATGATTTCCAATACTAGCCCCAAACTAAGTATTATGTAGGTTGATCAACAAAATTTTTAACCTAATGATTGGTATAATCCCATCATTCATTTACTAATTAGTGGCACGTGTCCTGAAAGACTAAGGAGTAGAAAATATCCAATAGGCTCAAAACAACTCACTATTTGATCAAGGATGGAATCTTATATTGAAATAAATTCAAATGTTTCTACTTAAAATGTGTATCTAAGGAAGAAGCCACTGAGATAATGAGCATGTTTCATGAAAGGTTAGGAAGTGGACATCCATATAGAAGAAACATAGCTCATAAGATCTTTAGGGCAGGCTACTATTGGCCCACCTTTTTTAAATATGTTCATAGGCATGTAAGAGAATGCCATTCATGCTAGATATTCAGCATAAAAGAACAAAGGGAAATAATGCTATTTCAACTAGTAATGGTTAATAAACCATTTTCATAATGGGGGATGGATTTCATTAGGGTCATCAATCCTAACTCATCTAAAAGTCACAAATATTTTATAACAACTGATTATTGCTCTAGATGGACTGAAGCAATAGCTACCAAATAGTGCATAACTAAAGAAGTGATCAAGTTTTTAGAAGAGAACATAGGCACCAGATTTGGGACTCTACTCTCTTTGGTATCTAACAAGGGATATGCATTTATATCCATATAAATGATATAATAGGTATATGATAATCGTGTTATTTTCACTCAAGGTAATGGAGTGTCTAAATCAACAACTAAGAACTTGATGAAAGCAATTAAGAAGTCTACTATAGGCAAACCTAGAACATGGCATAAGATCCTCAAATATGCCCTTTAGTTAGATAGAACAAGAGTCAAGAAATCCCTTAAATCATCCCCTTTATTATTGGTATATGGCCAAGAATCCATATTCCCCATCACCCTTAAACTACCAACTTACAAGTTTATGCAATAGTATATGGAAAAAGACCAATAATTTACAAACTCAAGGCTACTTGACATAGTTCAGATGAAGGATGCTTGAGAAAAATATTTTGCTAACTTTAGCAGGCACCAGACCATAGTGAAAAGGCGGTTTGACAAGTAATTAAATATCAAGGTGTTCAGACAAGGAGACTTGGTTATTCTTTGGGAAAAGGCATCTGAACCCAAGGGCAAACTTGGTAAATTCACACCTTTGTTGATTGACCCTTATCAAATTGCATAAATACTTAGAGACAACACCTTAAAACTAAAAGATCTATAAGGAGTAGAGTTCACACTACCCACCAATGGGAAATATCTCATGCATTAATTTTTTGCTACTCCACCTAGGATCTTCATGGAGTAAATCTATAATAATGATTAGATTTAGAGTAGGTAGGCTAGTTTAGTTCTTTTTTGTCTTTTCCTTCCTATCCCTTATTTATACATAAGTTTGTATATATTTACTTTCTTTTAATTCACTTATATTGTGTGTTTACTTTCTGTTGCTATGTTCCTTACTTCTAATAAGTCTTTTTAGATAGCCCTCAGCCCCAGACTCACCCAATTTCTCAAAGATCTACACAAGTTCAAAAATGTAGGTATGGATCTTAAGCATGTGGTGACCATGAACTAGAAATATGAGCTTGATGTTATAATTTAAAGAAATCGATAAGGAATGATGAATAGGTTAACTATCCCATGAGGACTTAAACATGGTTTTGATCTAAAATTGGTTTTAATAAGAATTGTATATGTAGAATGAAGCCTTGAATTGTTAAGGCACAATCATGTTTGCACTTAACAAATATCCTTACTTGGGACAAAGGTTTCAACCATAGGTGATTGTCTAAAGATCAAAAACTTGACTAAATCCTTAAACCCAACTATCCTGGTTCCCAACCTTTGCTAGAAAGCCCAAAAGATCTAAAAATACCAAAAAAAAGAGAGCTTATTACAAAATAAAAATCTTTTCAAGTAAAGGTAATTTTGGTAATCTCCACCAGGGCTATTGATGCCTGGTTGGTAGTGGAGCAAGGTCATGAGTAGAGTCAAAGGAATATTTTTTAGGGATATGAACTCCTGGCTAATAGTAGAGTAATGCCTAAGCTTTCCCTAAACTAAGAACATGATGCTTAATGAGTATCCTAACATTTTCCAAGTCAAGGTTAATGATTAAATACTTGAAACCTAGAAGTTTTACCTTGAATCTCATGGAAAATAGTAAGTGGAATCAAATAACACACATAACATGGCTATGTTTTTCTGATTAATCCTCATTTTATAGATGCAAGGTTTGTTTCAACTATGAATGAATCTTAATAATGGCAGTGGTCAAGTGGAATAAGTGACCTAGTTATTTGTCTGAACCAGAGTCTCTAAGTTCTAATATATTTCTATTTTCCTCCCATAAGTCACCATTTATTGAGGTCAGCATACCCCCATTTCTAAAAATAGGGACCCTTGTGTAATTCTGAACCTTAATAGTGAAAACTTGTCATGTTTCCTAGAGTATTTGTATTTGAATATCATCCACACCTATTAAGGGTGACCTATTTTATTCATAATACTACTTTAATTTTGCCTAATATTGATAATAATGGATCTTCATGCTTCAGATGTAGGTTTCATGGGACCCCCATCGAATCCTCATTTAGGATTTTACTAGCCTTTGGTCTATAAAAAATTGAGATAAAATTCATGTTTTGAATGATTTGAAACCCTCCTTAAAAAAATCCCTATCTTAGATCCTTTAGTTTAAATTCAAAATTTGTAGGAGCAAAATTAGAGGGAACACTTTGAAAGATGCAATGAACTAAGTCTAATTTTTATGCTAATACTTAATCATGTTTTAAACATGACCAAGCCCTAGCCTAAAATTCATGATTGGTCCCTTTATATTTCACCTTGATTGTTCCCTTTTATTTTAAAAATGGGTCTAACTTTCATATATGTAGGGTCCATTACTTTTCCAGCTCGACCTTACTTTATGTTTCATGGTCCCCTTTGGTACTTATCCTAACATCTTAGTCCTGATGCCCCGTTCATGTTTTTCAACATAAATGACACCTTAGCCCTAAGACCTTAGCCTAAGCCTTTATGTTATCTTAAACCCTAACTTAAGTGCCTTACTTCTCTGTAGGATCGATGGTTCATGCTTCATCAGGTGACATTGATAAGATGAAGTGAAATTAACCTAATGCAAAAGACTCTAATCCATCAAATCTATCTCGTTAGATCCCTTAGAACATAATCAATGGTTCATGGGAGCCCATATGAAGATCAGTACACTGTGGACTCTCTGTAGAGTCAATAAAGTCAAAATATCGAAAGCCCTATGGGGCCGTCATGTGGCACCTTGCATTAAAATTCAATATCAAGAGAAACTTGGGATAATACCTAGTGTTTTATTCGTTTAGGGGGTTATCATTTTATTATGTTTTAAAAATTAGGCTTATGACTTAGTCTTATATATATACATATATATATATATATATATATATATATATATATATATATATGACTCTGAGCTAACTTGATCCACTTTATGACTACAGGGACTAATAACATACATATATTAGAATCATGATCTATAATCTATGCTTACTCATAGGGGATGATCTGATGGAGTATATTAAACCCAAGCTTATATGGGATCAACTACATTTGGTACTTAAATTTGATGTTCTTACACCCATCATTTGACATTTGTGAGGCTGTCATTGACATCCATGAAAAAATCAAATTTTATCCCTGTATGAAAGGTTATTAGAGCTTATTTTTTACATTTGTACTAACATCATTTGACATTTGTGAGGTCATCATTGACATCTGTGAGACCTTCAAATTTTATCTCAAATAGTTAATTTTACCTAAGAGAAGAAATGCTTAAATCTTACTTCTTAATGTCAAAATTGGTCTCTTATAGACTAATCTAATTTATTTAAAGCCATGTTTAAGCTCAAGATCCTTATAACTAGGTTTGAATTTGTATGGACTAAGCTTAAACATCATGATAGAATATAGTCATGTTTTTAAACATTGACTTGAACCTTAGTCTACATAAGCCTCATGGTCCTTTAAACCTAATAGGTTTATTTTGAAAAAAAGATCCCATCATGATAAGACTTGGATTAGGAATTTTAACCTAAAGTTTTATCATGTTTATTAACATAATAAAACCTTAGGTTAAAAAATTACATGGAATCCTTTTGTTATTCAGGACCCCCTTTCTAATGTATTTTAAAAACTTAGCCTAAATACTTAGGCCTAAAGTTTGTTTCATGTTTATTAAGCACATAATGGAACCATAGCCTAAAATATTTAGCCTAATTATTTTATATACCATAATGTTGATTAAAGTTCATGCATATGTGTAGGATCAACTATTCACACTTCATTGGGAAAGAAAGATCGGATGACACGAAGCTAGTATGGAATTTTCAATGAAGCTTCAAAGGCCCACATAACTATCAACTGGAACAACTACAAAACTTGATGTAGACAAAGACCAATAGTGTGAAAGTCCCAAGATTAATATTAATGGTCCACATTGACCCATGTGTGAAGATCAAATGATGAGAAGCAAAGATAGATTTTAAAATGACAATGACTAGTTCTTCAAAGACATTATGAAAATTTCCATGAAGATTTCCAGTGGGATGCCACATAGCCACTACATGGGCACAAAGTGACAAAACTAGATATTTTGTGGGCTCAAAAAGGAAAATGTATAAATGCAAGGGTTTAAATAAAATCTAAAGCATGAATTTTCCTAAGTTCAAGTAAACCATCACCATTAAAGATGAAAAAAATCCTTAGCCTCTACTAAAATCCCTAATTCAATTTTGGATTAACCACAGTTGAACCAATAGATCCAAATTATTATCCAAGTAAAAACTAATCTAGAAGTGATTTGTGGACTAATACTAAGAAAATTGTGAAATTCATAGTCACGGAAGCCTGAAGGTAACACAAAGAAGACATTAAGATATACCTGACCATAGACTTTGAAGGAAGGATATTTAAAGACATGGTAGTCAATGTCCTGTCCTTAAACATTAGGGAAAATAATTGGTCCAAGATCTTTTGGACAATTGAGGAGTTACAACCCATAACCAGAAAAGAAGAGAAGATTGCATCCTTCAAGATGAGGTACTACAACGTGGTTGAAACATAGATGGTGAGCCTTCACCGTGTAGTAGTTAAACTAGAGGTACTCCTCTATATTGATTTCTTCTTCCTAAATTTAAAGAATTTAGAATTGAAAAGGCATGCTAATAAATGAATGTACTCATAAATGCAATTTTTATGTATCCCCCATTTCATTTGAGAGATACTACAAGATCCAAAAACCTTAGGTGGATGTTCCCACACTTGTCAGATGGGCTAAGAAAAATGACCTCAATACCATTTTGACACCATGGCTATATTTTAGAAGCCATGTGTTTTTGACCATAGTGAGAACATTCCCATTAGCCAATTCAAGCCTAAAATTAGAGTGATAATGACTCTAATGAATAGAATCTATGGAGACCTTACAACCACTTATGTTTATATTATGTGGGTGACCTTGGTCTATTACATGATTGAAAAAGAGCTAACTCCACCTATTGGTGACCTTATTAGCACATACCTATGTAGATAGATCACTGTGGTCAGGAAAGGGACTAAGAGGGAATTATCTATGATTTCCTTCCTCCTCGATGCCTTACTTTCCACAATTGATATCCCTAACTTCAAGGGATGATCTCATGAGAGGACATAGTGTCCCAATTTTACTCCAAATTGCACATCTTCAAATACAAATAACATATCCAATTTATAAGTGATTTCATCTATCCCCCTTTGAATGAAGCCTTACTAGGAATCTCTATACCAAGAACCAGCCCATTTGTAAAGAAATCCATCAAAGCCATTATAACTATATGGTTTTACTTAGAATGCATGGTGATTTGGATTAAGGGAACACAATACACTCTCTTGAGGTTACCAATCCACGTTCTAGACAAGTTAATTGAACAAGAAGTTGCATTTTAACTATGCAATGGTATAGATGGTGCTTAAAAGAAAAAGAACAAAGGATTACTACATATTCTACCCCTGATTATCAATAGGCATCTTATAATATTGGAAAAATATTGAAGATGATGATATACATAGAGACTCCTTCAAATTATAGCATGATGACTTAAGGCAGTGGGATCTAAATGATAAGGTCACAAAGCATCTGAAGTCCAAACAAATGAATGTGCCTTATGAGTATCATCTAGGTGATTATGATAAATTATACACAAAAGAATCATACTTATATGAGGTCTTAACAAGATTTAAGAAAGTCAAAATCAACTCAAAGGCAAGGTTGATAAATGATCTAAAGGGAAGTGATGACATTTGGCAACTCAATCTAAAATAATACCACCTATTGGGAGGTCAATATTCTAGCACTCCTCCAACCCAACCACATACAAGAACATGGTATTCTAAAGCACAAGTTTCAAAAAAACATGAAGTTAAAATTAAACAAAGGTCTGAGAAAAGTAGATCGAGTGAAGGGCCATCATCTTCAGCCCAACCTAAAAGACCAGAGTCCCCCACTGAATATATAAATGTAATTGCATTAGATCTAGGAGAAAACGTAGAAGATGCATTGAAAACATTGGACAATGCCTATGGATCAGATGAATAAGTTGAACAATTAGAATATCCTTAGTCTCAAACTAAGGAAAGGTCAGAGATAGAAAAAGATAAAGGTAAGCAAGTAACACTAGACTTAGTTCCCATTTATCCTCCACCAAAATGAGAAGTTGAACTGGCCTTGGTTCTTGTAGGACTGAAGAAAGCTAGAATGACTCTCACTCACCCATTGAGTGAGGTTAATATCTTCAGTGATGAAAATCCAATCCATGGGCTGATCATTCCTGAGTGGTTCCTGTATGGGAAGTTACCAAAGATACCAACTATGCACCACTAGTGGGGAATCACAAAGCTAGTGAACATTCATGTTCATGAAGAAATGAAACCTTGGATCCTGAAGATGCAATGACAAGAAAAAGAGATAAATATGATCTCCCCTAAGAGATTAAATATCAATCAAATGGATGCTCCCAGAACTTCAAGTGGAGCACAAGTTGAGTTACCTACTCCAAAAGTGACCAAATCATCAATTGTATTTAGGTTTAACCTAGTTTCTACTAGCATGGAGTGAGTAATTGAAAAAAGGCCATGGTGGGATGTGAAGAGTTAACCTTCCAAAAGGTTGAACCATTTGTCAACTTAACCCTAGTGGATGGATAAAAACTAGGTTAGGGTTAAATATTTGAAGAAAAGATCCTAGAGGTGGATCAAGCTCAGAGTGATCAATTATAGACAATGATGAAGGGTCTTCTCTAGGAAAACAAGAATCTAAAAGAAGTTATTGTGTTGTCCATTCATGAGGGTGGGTTTAAGAAATTTGAGGATGCCATGGTAGGGCTATTCAACCTTTTGAAAACAACAAAAAAAACATAAAGAGATAGATATGTAAATATCCAAGGCAACAGGCTAAGTTGGCCAATGGCAAGTTGTAAGCTTCCAGGTGAAAGAAATGATTAAGGATCTATCTAAAAATCTAGTCCTAGGTTTTAGGACTATTAGTAAGGCACATCTAAATATTGCCATGGTTATATTGGTGGACAAAATTGATGACTTGGACAACTTGTCTAAGGATATTGAAAGCCTTGCTAAAGCTTTCAAGCAATTGGAGAATGAAATGTCACATATCTTAGATAGTTTGAGCAAAGAGCCCACACCCCTCAACCCACTAGGTCTCATAAGAATTGAAGAATTTAAACATAAAACCTTGTAATTCATGTAAGAGGTAAGAAAGTAGGGAGGGAACCAGATAACCAAGGGTAATAGAAAAGTCATGGGTTTACTCCTCTCTTTTGAGGATAAAATGGGAGATGCCAAGGGCATCAAACAAGCTATGGAAAAGATTGAGAAGGACCTTAAGGACTTAGAATACCATGGGAAGGATATTTTATTGAGACTAGCGATTGATCTCTTGTTCATCAGTGGCCAACACTATAGGCTGATGATCCTTTGATAAAAACAAGTAGCAATATCAACCCAAGACCCACCAGCTAGTTAAGAGTGTTCTATTCCATTTGAATTTTGGAATATTCTTTGTAAAGGCACATGTATTTTGTTATCATGTTGCCTAGAGGTCAGTTTAGTTTGGAAATCTTAGTGTATTTTAAGTAGCTTTATAAAAGAACATCTATCCTTACTTATACACTTGTTAGTCAATACAACTGACTGACATACTTCCTTGAAACCTATAAAAGGAGCATTGTCTATTATACAAAGGGAGGGAGTTATAAGAGCTAAAAACTACATTATAAATTTTGAAGTAATTTAATAGAAGTATGGAATATTGTAAAGTTTGTCTCAATTTTTTGTGTGAATTATCATCATGGCTTCTCTCTCAATTGATTGCTCTAAGTCTTAGATTTCAATGCTTTTTTAGAATTCTAGACATGCATCTACAATATAGGGTTATGAATTTGTGTAAATTATAGATTATTTGAATGTACTTAGTTTTAATTCATTTAATATTACTCTAAATAGGGATGTGTTATGCTATTTTATTACAGTAGTAATTATTTAAAGTAAATCTAGTTCCTGCTTGTACTCTTTCATATTATCCTTAGATACTAGCCTAGTGTGTAATGGGATTTGAGTATATGCTATTTCATGTTATACACTAGTTGAATGCATGCTTAGTTAGAATTTAAACCTTGTCATAATGTTTGAGACAATGATCATCAATCACATGCTTTCTTTCCACCCTACCTTTCCTTTTTCTTCTTTTTTAACCAGATCATTATAGCTTAAAATCAATGTAAATATTCATTCCAGAAAAGTCTTAGATTAGAGTATGATCATAATTCATCATTACTAGCATAGGTGATTCTTATCATATAGAAATTATTAAGGACCAAGGTGGCTCCCAACCACTAAATATTATAAATGTTGTGGAACAGTCTATGTGCTCTACCTCTATTTCACCAAAGATAATCTAATTATCTCAACTTGTAACTCATGCTTTGAACTCCTTGAGTTCTAAAATGAGAAGTTTTCCTTAAAAACTAAGAGAAACTATGATACACATAGAGGAATCAATAAGGAGATCAAATTTATGGCTCCAAAATTAAAGCCAAAGACCCAAACCATTAACAAACCAAATTTTGATGACAAAAACCTTTTCCCTAGCTTTAGAAGAGCTGAAAATAGTAACAAAAAACCTTTAGGTAAAAAACTTACCTTGACTTACAAACCCCACTTATCATTAATCCATAATTATTTAACTCCCACCATTTGCCATTTCCTAGCACATTTGAAAATTAGGGCACACTTTGACAAAATTTGAAGCTTCAATGAAAATAGCTCAGAAGACCATTTCAGAATTTTGGCTTTTCCAATTCTTATGCCAGTTCTTAAAAAAGACCCTTTTTGAGTTTCTTGACTCACTTGCATGTGAACCTCCTCTAAACCTTGCTAAAGAGATTCTAGTCTTTTATATTTCACCTCTTCTTCTTCAAAATTCATTTGAGATTTGATTAAACCCTTCATCTTGGTTTGGCAAAATTTTCTACCCTTCAGTTTGCTTGCCTTTCCAACCAGGCCCAATCTTGCTTAAACTTGCTTCTTCATCCCACCATTATCTATCTTCTTTAATCACTGATTCTAGAAATTTATTGAGATCTTTCTTACCATGATTTCCTCTTGTTTTACCTTAATTTTAAGAACTTGAAATCAAATCTTGCACCTTTCTTCACTCTGCTCTTGCTAGCCAAGGTTTTGTTCACTGACTTCCTTTCTTTGATTCTTTCACCTTCACTCCTTCCTCCTTCTCCCACATGATAAAATTTTCCATTGCTCCCAAAACTCTCTTTCATGTTTTTATGTTATTATCTAAAATCAACATCCCATGTTACACTATTTTAAATTGTGATTAAAATTTAATCTACAATTGAAGCTTAATGGGAGTGGGCTTGGGTCCATAATGTCCATCAAATGATCTGCAACCAAATCATCCTGATATGATCCACATAGAACACATACAAAATTTTGAATTATACCTTAAGGTATCCCCATGGCCACTTCAAATTATAGGCTAGCATCTAGCCTTTAGCTATGACACATTACAGGGTGTTCAACAAGAATTAAAATCAAGACCTAGGTGACCGAACAAAATAATAAATTACTCAAAATGTATGTATATCAATGAACTAATATAATATAAATAAATTATGTAAATGAAATCATAGCCATACAAAATTATAATATACATCAATATAATATATCCAAATGCATACATAAATATCCTCTAATCATAATATGCTCACAGGAAGAAGGAAACACGTCCTATCATGCATGAAGGCCTAATTCTGTTAATTGAAGGCTACTGCAAGGATAAAGCTATAGTTAATAACCCTAACCAGGGGAAAAATAAGGAGTTTGGGAGTAGAAAGAGTGAAATTGTAAAAGGGAAAGACAAAATCAAGTTCCCCAGCGCCAAAAATTAGAATGTAGAAGAAGATACAGAGCGGGAGAGAATTGATAAACCTAGGGAGGAAAATTTGGAGGAAGAAGAAGGTACTGAAAGCTGGAATATAAATTCAAAAGAGGACAAAGAATGTCAAGAGAAGAATGAGAAACAAGGATTCAACAAAGAGGAGGAATCTAAAAATAGTAAAGAAGAAACTGAGGAAAATTAGAAAGTGTCGGAGGAAGATATTGTCCAGGATGGCCCTGTTGAGGACCCTGTTTCAAGAAACGAAAGGGAAAATACAGTTCAGGATGATAATAAAGAAATGGACATGGAAATTCAAATTGGAACAAAAGAATAGTATCAAAGGGGCTAAGAGGATCACTTTGAAGAAGGTGGAAACAATCCCAATAAGAATTCTGAGGAATGGAGAGAGAAAATGCAGAATGATGGAAAGCACACAACTATGGGTTGGGTTAATTGCAAAGTAGAGGCTTCTCTCCAACTTGATTCTTGGATGTGTAAGGAGATCAAGGATCTCAAAAGGAAAGTGGAAATTATGGAAGATAACCAAAAAGCTGCATGGAACAAAATTAACATGGAAAAATAGATAAGAGATATCCCAGTCAAGCTCAAAGATTATGAGAATAACCTTCGGGAACTCATTAGGGAGAACATAACGAAAATGGAGGAAGTAACGTCCAACATTTGTGCTGCAGCTGCCAATATTGGAAAAAGAGCTAGCGAGGAGACCAAATCTTTGGAGGGGCCTAGCAAAAGGACGAGACAAAGCTCAAGAAAGAAGGCTACACAAGAGGGAGCCAAGTTGGCGGCAACTACCACTCAGGATACTATTGTGAAATGTATAGAAACTGTGAAAATGATTTTGGAACTGGAAGAATAGTCTGGTTCTTCTTGCTGGTTATGTTTTCTGGTCCTGTTCTCTGGTTTCTTTTTGTAATCTTCTATCTATGGTGTAGCCAGATCTATGTTAAATTTGGGTTTTGACCAGTGGTCTCTCTGGTGGTTTTAGGTCCATTTAAAACTTGTTTTTTCTACTTCTCTGTAGTAGTTTTTAGGTTCTGCCTGTGGGATTTGAAGCTTTATCTTTCTTTCCTTGTACTTGGTTTTTAGGATCCCATCAAAACCTATTTTTACCTTTATCTAAAACTAAGAATGAAATAAAATAGTATGACTATCAATTATATAACATAACTATCTAGATATGTCATCAAAATAAGAAACTACAAATCATTAGTTTCACTTCCTTCATTAATACTAATGTAGTCTTTAGAGAGTGGAATGGGATGTGACATCCTCCCTTCTAAAGTAGGTCATCATCTTGATGACTATTATTTCATATAATTTTTTTGAAAATAATAATAATGTTCAAGATAAAATTATTTAAATTAATGAGGAAACAACTTATAAAATTCCACATAGTCCTCCCAGGTGGTACTATCTTCAAAATATTAGTCCCATCAGACCTAACATTGTGGTACCTCTTTTTTATGTGAGTATTAATTATTTTGATTTGTTCTAATGTGAAAACCCCTAGATCTAGAACCTATAATGAATTCCAATGAAAAACATGTGAAGGATCAAATATATACTTCTTAAGATAAGATACATGAAAAACATTATGATTTTATGCTAAAGCTAGTGGCAAAGCAAGTTTATATGCTACAAGATTTATCACTTCTTAAACCTCAAAGGGTGCCACATATCTTAGTGAATTTTTTTGATGATTTCCTAAACTTAATAGAACTATTTTGGGGTTTGAGCCATAGGAAAACCTTATCTCCAACTAAGAATTATCTTGTTGTCCTTTTTATTATCAACATACCTTTTATACCTATCATTGGCTTCAACCAATATTTTCATTAATAGAATCACCTACTCCTCCATTTTAGAAAGAATATTAGGTCAAAATACCACTCTATTCTCTAATGTATCCTAAATTATCAGTGTTATATACCTCATACCATATAATGCTTCAAAAGGAGCCATATTTAATGTTGACTAGTATGATTTTTTATAAGTAAACTCAACCAAATGTAGGTATTCTTCCCATTTATATTACTAGTCCATGCAATACATCCTCAAAATATATTCCAATATTTGATTCACTCTTTATTTTTCCATCAATTTATAGATGGTAGGCTTTACTAAGGTATAGTTGTGCACCTAAAGTTTCACTGAGAGTCTACCAAAACTTTGAGGTCATCTTAGGATCACTATTTACAATTATATTTTTTTGAAACCCATGCAATATATACACTTCATTTACAAATATTTTGGCAAGAATTGGTGCATAATCTAACATATTATGTGGAATAAAGTGTGATACCTTGGTAAATTTATCCACAACCACCAGAATCATACCATGATGATTCATTGACATAACCAATCTTTGGAGAAAGCCCATACTAATGAATTACCACTTCTATTATAGTATGGAGTGTGGGTACAACAACCTATTAGGATGCACATATTTAGGCATGAATCATTTAAATTACAAAAATATAAACACAAAGTGTGTCACACTATTATTTATTCCTTTCCAAAAATACAATGGCATTAGCTTTGATAAGAACTTAGTCACACAAAGATGTCTTGAATATTGTGAATTGTGCAACTCTCTCAACATTTTACCCCTCAAAATTTTCTTATTAGGCACATATATTCTCCCATTATATCTCAATATTTGATCATTTTCAATTTATAATCCTTTGTACCTATGATATTATGAATTATTTCATAAATCTTTCTTTATTTACTCCTAGAATTCATTTCATGATAGAAATTCACTACCTGATCTCAAAAGGTATTCCTTATAGTATCTAAATCTACAATGTATCCTTTACAACTAAGGACATTTACAACTCCATTATCATTGACCTCAATGTAGCTAATGTCAAAATCATAGTCTGAAAAGACTTATAACCATCATCTTTGACAAAAATAAAGGTTGGGTTGGGTAAACATGTACTTGAGTCCTAAGTTATTGGTTTTAATCTCGAAAGGTTTTACAAATAAGTAATTCCTCCATACCTGTAAGGCATGTACTATGGAAACTAAATATAATTCATATGGGGCATAATTTGTCTCATATGGATTCAACTTTCTTGATTCATAAGCTATAACTGAATCATCTTGCATAAGAACTTCTCCCAAACCATCCCCAAAAGCATCAATTATCACTGAAAAAACCATTTGGATCCATAATATGTAACATTAGTGCTAAAGTGAGCCTCTTTTTAAAAATATAGAAGGATTATATGCATTTATTAGATCAAAAAAATGTTTTTATTTTAATTGAAAATAGGTGATTGGATTTTATATCTTAGATAAATTTGGCACAATTTCCTATAGTATCTTACTAAACCCATAAATATATGCACCTCATGCACATTATTAGGTGTTGGCCATTCCATGATGGCTCTAATTTTAGCTAGATCTACTAAAATTCCTTCTTTAGAGAGAATATGACCCAATTATTATACTCTTATTTGAAATAATAAATACTTATAAAATTTACCATAGAGTTTATGTTTTCACAACTATTAAAAAACCAAATGCAAATTATCAATATGCTTCTCTTCAATTTTTGAATAAGTAAGGATATTTCCATGTAGTCATATAAAATGCAAAAAATGGTAAGTTGAGAATGGCTAATGACACCCAATCCTTAGGTCCCTCTTGCTTTCTCTCATGACCCTCTTAGGCTTAATTTCACTGATTTATAGTCATCTGTGGCCTTCCAGACTTGATCCTAACCAAGATAGGACCCTCTCTTCATGACTAATCCATCCCCTTAGGCCCCATCAGCTCAGGATAATAGTGTCCAACTTGGACATTGGCATTGGATCTTAGGGTGTCTAACTTTTGGTGCTATTATCCAAGTACATCTTAGGCCCCAATGGTCATTTCCTTCTAGATCTTTATCTTCAATCATGTCAGCCTAACACAAATATATTTAACCTATGACCAATAGATCACTATAAAATCCCATTCAAAGATCATTTGG